>OZ023262.1:269260755-269590755 GCA_964006375.1 Tillus elongatus
ATCTAGTCACTGCTTCCTGAAAGCATCTAAGTGTCACTTTTGACAAGGCAAAGGTGTTCTCCAACGAGGAAGGTTTCGACATGCTTATGGTGTTGGGTGAATGTCTTCAAAATTATAGACAAGCCGAACGATGTATGCAGAGAGGTACCCTGGCCGTGTTTATCAATCTCACAACGTTGTCAGGCGCATGGCGCATCGAATTAGAACAACTTATCAGATTCACACACAACACAATAAGAATCAGCGGATTAGGCAGCCGGTAAGAGACGAAATGGCACCTGACATTTTGGCTGCTGTTGCTATGACCCCATATGTTTTAACTAGGAGGGCCGCGGTTGCTTCCGGTGTGAGCCAAATGTCAATATGCAGGATTCCAAGAAATAATCATTATCATCCCTATCACATTAACCTGCAACAGGCACTTGAACCGAGGGATTATCAAAAACGTATCGGTTTTTGCCAAAACTAAAGATCTTGAGTTCCATCGATCGATTCTCTGATGAGGCTACATTAAAAACGAACGGGGAAGACATAATTCACGAAGCCCATTACTGGTCTCAAGAAAATCTTCATTGGGTGCGGGAAGTGGACAACCAGCAATTGTGGAGTCTCAAAACATGGTGTGGCTTCATCGGGTGCCAGAAAATCGGGCCCTAGTTTTTCGAGGTCATCCTAACTGGCCGTGTGTACACTGACTTTCTCGACAACGTCCTCTGTCAACTTTTGAAAGACGTCTCGCTCAACACAAGAGAGTCGATGTGGATGCTGCAGGTTGGCTGTCCAAGTCATTTTTCGCTGGAAGTACGCATTGTTGTTGTAAACCTGCACCCTGGACGGTGGATCGGATGAGAGGGGTCTGTAGCGTGGCCGCCTGGATCCCCAGACATGACGCCCGTGGATTTTTTCTTTGGGGCCGGGTCAAATATATTGTTTACGGGCATCAACCCACAATAAAAAAGGATATGACGGTGAAAATCCTGGAAGCGGGCCAGTCGTTGAGCGGAGTAGAAATCTTGCGAGCTAGCGACAGCGTTCGAACACGGATCCAGGAATGTATTAATCAAGGTGGTAGACACTTTGAACAATTATGAACGCTTACATTTTCTGCCACCCAGTCTCCCCACACACATTAGCCACGTACTTGTCTTTGGATCTGGTTTTCGTTAAGAGCAGTGAAAATTTATTTTCACGGTTAATGGTGACATCTATCGGAAAAGTGGTTCGAATAAAAGTTTCTTATTTTTTACGTGTAACCTAAATCTGTAATAAGAAATACCATGTTCCATTTATAAATGCAATATTTGGGTCAGAACCAACCATTTCCGGTTTGTTCCAGAAGTTGACTCTATTACCAGTCGATAAAGCGTACCCGATTTGGGTATTATTCTTTTCCTTAGAGCACTCAGTAGGCTAATAAACGACTGGTACGGGTGATATGATTCACCCTATATACATATATATATATATATATATATATATATATATATATATATATATATATATATATATATATATATATATATATATATATATAATTGTTTTTATTGACCCAACGTTTGTGGTGTCATTTGGTTAAAATTTTCTCTTTGTGTGGGAATTTGATGATATTCTTACTATTTTATGCAATGTTAGAACTTTTATGATATGTACCGTAAGATGGGGCTACTTGAGACAGTAGGGTAACTTGAGACATTCTGCCTACTCTGACAGTAGGTCTGTTTATTACAGGTAGTAGTTGAATATGAATTTCCATCGAATGTCATTTCGTCGGTAAGACTCATTAGGTTATGTTTCTGTTTGAATTATGGCAAATTTTTATTTATTTTCACTAAAAAAGTGAGCAAGAATAATAAGACAATTTTATAAGAATTCATATGTCCGTAGAGTCTCAGCTGTAAGTATATAAATACTGAAGATTTAAAAAAACTGAAAATCCCGATTCTAAGTTCAAATGCGGAGTAGAGATTAGCATATCAAAAAAAAAAAAAAGTTGAATATTATTGCTGCACTATCACATTTTATAAAAAGGTGACATTTTTAGGTTAACTTGAGACATGGTGCGTGCATATAAAAAAAAGGTAGGAGCAAAGAAAAGATACGCCAACTACAATGAAGAAACTCTAGATAACGCCCTTTTAGATGTGGCGAATGGCACCCTTAGTTTAAGGGAGGCCGAAGACCGCTATGGGGTATCGAGGTCGACGTTAAGTCGCAAAATGCGTGGGAGGCACCCATTAAGTTTTGGCAGACAACCTTGTCTGTCAAAGGAAGAGGAAGAAGCCGTTGTTCGAGCCATTTTTACAGCGGCACAGTGGGATTTTCCCTTGTCAGAATTAGATATTCGACTTTTTGTGCAAGAATACCTAAATCGGAAAGGTGTAACTGAAAACGTTTCAAGCGTAATTTGCCTGGTTATGACTGGATTAAGTCCTTTCTTAAAAGACACAGGGATTTATCAGTCAGATTGTGTCAGAATGTAAAGAGAGTACGTAGCAACATCACTGCAGCTAGTATAACTGAATATTTTGACAAGCTGGAAGTAGAATTGAGAGACATGAAGCCAGAAAATTTATTAAATTATGATGAGACCAATTTAACGGATGATCCCGGCCAAACAAGAGTAGTGGTTCGTCGAGGAGCCAAGCATCCTAGTAGAGCCATAGACTTCTCAAAAAGTTCTACATCGATCATGTTTTGTGTGAGCGCAGCAGGTGTGGCATTGCCCCCTTACGTGGTTTATAAGTCCAAGAACTTATATACTGAGTGGGTAGAGGGTGGGCCAAAAGGAGCCCATTATAATCGCTCAACCTCTGGCTGGTTTGATGCTGAAATTTATCAAGATTGGTTTTTGAAGATTGCTGTGCCGTATTTTAAAAAATGTGAGGGTAAGAAGTGTATTATCGGAGACAATTTAGCGTCTCACATTTCGCTGAGAGTTATAGAGGAATGTGAAAAAAATAATATCATGTTCATTCTCCTTCCTCCCAACACAACCCACCTTACTCAACCGCTAGACGTTTCTTTTTTCCGGCCACTAAAAATAAAGTGGAGGCAAACTTTATTAGAGTGGAAAATTAAAAATCGTGGCTGTGTTCCTAAAAGTGTATATCCAAGCCTTTTGAAAAAAACACTTGAGAATATGGAAGAAAATATGGAAAAGAATATAAGGTCGGGGTTTAGGGCTACGGGTATATATCCATTGAATAGTGAAGAAGTTCTGAAAAATCTAAAATATTATAAAAAAGTTACTCCAGAAATAAATAATGAAGCCATGGAAAATGCATTTGAAAAAATAGTAAAACGCTGTTCTACCAATCAAAAATCTGATAATGGTCCCGATCAACCAGCAAAGAAAAGGAAAAAGCTAAATATTATGCCAGGACAATCTGTGTCGCTTACCGATTTAATTTCTGAAGACAGCAGCAGTGCTGACCCTGGTCAAAACACACGAGACAATTTAATGGAGGCTGAAGATAAAGATATTTCTATTGCTAATTCTGAAAGTGAAGACGAGGCAGCAACTAGTGTTGAATTGCCGGTTGACATTTTAGAAAACGGCATGTTCATTAAAGCCAGATTTATTTACAGCAAAGGTACAAAAAAGGAAGTAGAGAAATTTTTTGTTTGCAAAATATTATGTATGAAAAAAAGTGAAATACAAGTGGACTGTCTACGAAACTACAAAGAAAAGAAAGACATCTTTATATTTCCCCAAGTTCGTGATATTACTGAAATAAACATAAATCAAGTGGTATGCAGATTAAAGGACCCTGATATAAACCGAGGACGTCATATTTTCGAAAATGATATTGTACTGTAGCTTTTTTATGGTTTTTGCAACTTGTGCAATGTTATGCAATGTTACATGTTTATTTTGTTACCATAGAATCACTAAGAATAAAGTTTTTATTTTCACATCATTAAATAAGTCTATATTTTTTATTTAAATATCGTTTTCTTGAATTTACATTTTTTTTATATAAAACAAGTGTCTCAAGTAACCCCTACAATGGATAACTTGAGCCAGTATATGTTTTTTCATGATAAAAAACCTCTGTCTCAAGTTGCCCCACAATAAGGGTAACTTGAGACACCATAAAATGGAAAAAAAAATCGAAATTGATGTATGTATGAAAAGTTGGAGTAGTTTTCTGTTTCTGTATACTTTTTAGATTATTGTAACAGAAAATAAAATCGATCCGATTGCAATTAACTTGGTTATTAGGAAATTGTCACAAAATCGTCTCAAGTAGCCCCATCTTACGGTACGATAATAATATATATTTATTATATTTACCTGTTATATTCAGTTGCCCCTTGGAATCCTTATTTTCTTTTAGTTAATTTTGCATGAGACTCTTTATAAAAATCTATAAATATATTGTTTTTTGTTTTAGTATTTTTATATTAATAAATTATCAATAAATCTCAGAGCTTGGGTTCATGAGTCGAAAAATGTACCACTTTGTTAATAAAAATTTGTATGAGCTTTATTACGAGATTCAGCGATTTTTTTCTTAATAATGAAATGGATTTCAAACAAATGGATAATTTATTAACAAACAATTTAAATAACACACAAAATAGAACAGTTTTTTAAAATTAGGAAAAGAAATATTGCTGAACTATAAAATTTTTATTAATGTTACAAATTCTTAACAATAATCAAACTTCCCTTGAAAGGGTACTCACGATTTTTATGTAGGTACAGTCCTTTTTACTTATTTATTAAATTAGTGTTATTTTTTTGTTAATTGCTTATAGCTATTGAGCTATATAACATAAGTTCTATTCACCAACCTTTAAATATCACTTAAAGTATTTGCCTCCATGTGTTTTAATAGTTATGCTGTCCACTATACATTTGGGTTATGTGTATAGTTTCTGGGTCTAATTTCGTTTTTACGGATTCGTCTTTCGATCAGATGAAGATAAAAAAAGAATCCCTTGCCTAGTCTAATGGCAGTTAACAGTTTGGTTTTTATTTGTTATTTATTTGTTATTTAATATTTACTAATAAAATTCCAACAAGAATTCATTAATTTACCATATATTCTCCAGTTTCTATTAATTGATTAAATAATATTTGTTTCAATTTAGTTACCACTAATAATCATATCGTAGAAATAAACAGGTAAGTTGACACTGTCAAACTTATTTAATTATTTTCCTTTAATAATATAACCTAAAATTGTTGAGAATAAATGCTGGAAATGAATTAAAATTTTGATGTTCTCTCTTTAGCTACTTAAATTCAACTGCCTCGATAAAATAAATCGACATTTCTTTTATATAAAAACTGAAAAAAAATTGAATCAGCATCCCTACGCTATTTTAATTATAGACCTGCCTATTTAGGATTTTTTTTTATATTACAGCTAGCCAAACATGCTATACTTTGAAAGACAGATTGTTTAAAACTGCGTATTTTGATATCCCATACATGTGGTTTCATTATACCGTATGTTCTAATTTTTTATGCCAAACTTACTATTTTTCAAAATTGACAATTGTCATAAATATGAAAATTACTGACCGCTAATCTTTATAATACACAAATTATATATGGAAAAGCTTATTCTAGGCAACTTACTGATTACATAGAGCTATTTTACATGTGATTTGGTTCAATGATAATATTATAATCTATACATGAAATTTGTAATTCTGTTATCTGTTGACATTTCAATTTCCAGTCTAAAATTGTTTATAATAATCTACTTACCTACAATTATAAATATATACAGTCATCAAAAATATAATTTAATACACTATTATATCAAATATTATACATAAGCCGTCCTCTCGTAACATGATGTTCGACAATTGTTAAAAGTTGAATTTTTCTTTAATTTTCCCTTATTTTTGTTGCTACTATGTTACTCTAGAGATTCATAATGATATAATTAACCAAATGCTTTCAAATTATTAAATATATTTTAAATTTACAGGTATTATCAATTTTGTGGAAATTCCGAAATGCCAAGTATGTAAATATTGAAATGACATGCACTATCAATTTGGAAATTATATGGACGTGACACTGATATGAACCACAATATATATAGTTACTATTTATGGTTTCTGTCAATCTTGATCATGACAATTGCTGTGGAAAGAAGTTTTGCTTATTATGTTATAATTGTACTGGACCACATCTCAAAATAACAGGTAATCTATAATGTCAATAATTTCTGATTGCCATACCTTCATATCATTCTAATCATGTTGTGTTCGTATTTTTCCACACATTTTATCCTATTTGCTTCCTAAATTAATTGAATTTTATTGTTATAGTGCCAAAGTTTATCACTCTGACATTTGTTTGCTGCGTTTAACGCACCTATCAAGATGGAGACGTGATTCAGCCACGGAATGCTGAACTTTTATTTTAATTAGCTGCAGTGATCTCGTATACTGCTAAATTAAATATAATATTTTAATTTTGAATGTATAGTCTTTGGAAAATAAACGTTTTTTTTTTGTAAGTTGCACACTTTGATTTCAAATACTAATTTAATATGATATTTTTGGTATTATCATGCATTAAGGTGTTTATTTTTATTAATTTTGATTTGAATACTTAGCCCCTTGCATGCTTATCGACTTTTGTTTTTAAATTCCCCTTTTTTAACCCGTCTTTGGCAAGACATACTGTAATAAGAATTACGTACATTTTCCAAGATTTTCTCTTTTCATTTATCTAAATTTAGATGCATTTCTGGTACATTAAAATTACCATAGCAATATATATATATATATATATATATATATATATATATATATATATATATATATATATTAATTTACACACACACACACAACATTACCCTCTCATTTGATTTGAGAGCTGAAAAATTGCATTCAGGCATCATACGATGTCCTCATTCATATTAAAGTACTTGCACTTGTCTAGCGGTTGTACCGGAAGTCGCTATATTCGTTGTTAGAAACAAAGCACCCTATATGTTGTTGCATTTTTAGAATTACGATGCAATTTGGGATATAGTTTATGTAATACTCTCTACACCTAGCGTTGTTAGTTTTTCAAATATTATCGGTTTAAAAAAATATTCGTTGTCGCAGCCATTTTTATAATTTGATGTATCTTTATCACGTGTGAACCTATATTTTCGGTTTTCGGGCAACAGATTGCTGGTAATCATGTCTTGCAAAATCTTTGGAAAGAAGATGTGTTGTTTTAAACCGAGTGTGCGTTCATATCTTTGCAAAATCTGGAAATTTGAGTGGGAATACCTAGATTTTTTCAAATGAATCACCCTATATATTTTCATACCAAAGCGTTATACATACATAGCTGTGCAATTTCTATTAACTATGTCCTAGACATAAATAGCATAATTTCTGAGATATTTATATTTATTTATTCAACTAAGCCGCATCAACCGCCATGGATAATAGAAGTACCTAAGGATGATTATTGCGACTTATAGATTATATGATAAGTGTTAGCTTCAAACCGCAGCGACTTTGCCTGGGAGTCTGAATTTGTTTCTGGCAATCAATTCTCCCCAGCCGCTACCGGGGATGAAACACACAAACTTTCGATTAAGAGTCAGATACTTTATTACTCCAACGGGAAAGCTATCAATATAGCTTCCCTATTCCAATACATTTATACGTAGGTTCTTGTATGAAAGAGTAGGTCTTTGTTGGAATGTCAGGCCAGGAAAATGAAATCTGACACATAGTTTAATTCAGTGACAGCAGTGATTGCTTTTTGTGTAAGTCCCGATGGGAAGTAGAATACGTTACAGTACTGAAGAAATTATGAAAATATTAATTACTCACGGTGACTGCGACATAGTTGTTAAAAGAACATTTCATACATTCAATGAAAAGTTTCCTCATTCAGCACCTTTGGACAGACGTCGCTCCAGGAGGCTTCAAGCAAACTTTTCTAGGTATAGAAATATAACATAAAGACGAGAAATTTGTAGTGGCAACCGTAAAGATAAGGAAACGTGCCAAATCACCGTTTTTGCACACTCTCATGCAATACCAAGAAATTCTATAAGAAATGCGTCTAGAGTCTTGTGGCCTGCCTTACTGGAGCATTCAGTGAATATTGACAAAGCACAAAATACATGATTTCACTTTTATTCCTGTCCAACGCCTCCATGGTATCGACCATGAGATACGGATAAATTATTGCGAACACCTAATGATACCAGTGCATAAAGATCGTACATTCTTAAGCACAATTATCTGTAATATGACAAATCAGCATTACTGGGTAGCTAAAAACCTGCATTTGACACGACCTAGTAATTTTTAGCAGAGATTTAGTTTCACACTTTTCTGCATGATAATGGACGACCGAGTATATTTTCATATTTACAATAGCACTATCACGTCTGAGAAGTGTATTCAGGTCCTGAGAACAGTGGTGATGCCATTCGTGGACAGTCTGCAACCAAACAGTCGCTTTATGAGGAGATGGTGGAGAGAAATATCCGCGTTGATCCGGCTAGCTTCTGGAGGTATGCCAACCTCAAAAAAGGTCAATCTGGTCAATCTACACTCTCATATAGGGGGGAGGTTGTTGCGAGCGACGCAGATGCAGTGAATGCCTTTGCTGAGTTTTTTCAGGGCTCATGCTCGGATGCATCTGGCGGCGTTTTAGTGGGCTGTGCTCCTTGTTACAGTGGTGAGACTGCTTCGGATATCAAACGGGTTTCGGAAGAACAGGTCTTAAGCGCGTTGCTTAAGATCAAACCGAAGCACACATCGGGCCCTGACCAACTTCCAGCTTTTCTGGTCAGGGATTGTGCTCAGATACTTGTTCAGCCCTTGACTATACTGTTCGATATATCGCTGGGGTCTTCTGTATTTCCTAGCACCTGGAAGAAGGCGAAGTCAATACCTGTTCCAAAGGGAGGTGATTCTACGTTGATTGAGAACCATAGACAAATTGCTATAATGGACAACTTTGCGAAAGTGTTCGAGATTGTCCTGCATGAGATAATTTCGTTTGCGGTAAAAAATGTGATTAGCAGCGCTCAGCATGGCTTCGTGAGGGGCCGCTCCGCGACCACTAACTTAATCAGCATAACTGAATATATATCTGCTGCCATGGACAAGGGGTCGCAGACGGATGTTATCTACCTGGACCTCTCCAGGGCCTTTGATAGATTAAATCACGATATTCTTTTGAGAAAACTGGATAACATGGATTTCTCACCGAACTTGCTGAAGTTTATGGAATCATATCTTCGTGATCGAGTTAGTGTTGTCCACTATCATGGGTGTCAGTCCGTGGAGGTCTTGGCTGAATCAGGTGTTCCTCAGGGATCTGTTCTGGGACTCTTGCTGTTCAATCTGTTTATCAACGATATTTCGGATGTTATCGAATTACCCCATCTTCTGTATGCGGATGATGTAAAAATCTTCTCATCCGTTGCTGGTCTCTGCGATTGTTCAGTGCTTGAGAGATGTTTGCGTAGAGTTCAACACTGGTGCTCCATTAACAACCTCCCACTGAATATTAAAAAATGTGTTGTAAAATCTTATACGCTCAACCGCCGTGTAATCGAGTTCCCATACTCCATGGATGGACAGCCTCTTCTAAGACCTGCAACCTTTAAAGACTTGGGTGTCGTCTTTGACTAGAAACTCTCATTCGTGGAGAACTGTGAACATGCTATTGCTAGGGCATCGAAGACACTCGGATTTCTTATTCGCAATTCCGGTTCGTTTCATAATGCAGACACCTTGAGACTCCTGTTCTGTGCCTATGTGCGGCCGCATCTGGAATATGCCTGTGTGGTCTGATCTCCTCTGTATGACGTCCATATAGGGGCTCTTGAGGGTGTCCAACGGAGATTTGTAAAGTTCCTTGCATACAGAGCGGATTGGGTGTATCCCGCTACCGGTACACCACAGGCCGATTTACTGTCGAGGTTCTCATTGGAGTCTCTGCAGGCTAGGCGTGTTGACTCTGCTCTCTCCCTGATACATAATTTACTGCACAGTAGGATCGTGTGTCCTGAACTGTTGCGCACTCTGCTTTTTCACACCCCTAGAGTCAACTCTAGAAGACACGACTTCTTTTATCTACCGCCACCTAGGACCAATGTTAGGCTTAACTCACCGATTTACAGATCGTGCTCCATTTATAACAGCGTGCACCAGTCAATACACATATTGTGTTGTGGTGAGTCTGAGATGAGACACGTTGCATCGCTGCTTGGTAATTAGTAGAACTTTACTATGTTAATTTTTATAGTGTATAATATGTATTGTATTCATACTCTTAATTTGGGATAATTCCCGTTGAGTATTTGTAGTAAATAAATAAATAAATAAATACGTCACCTAATTGTTGGTACCAGATGAACGGCGCTCTAGCGCATAACACCATAGGTGTGTCTCATCAGTTGAATGGTGTATGTGCTAACAGGTGGGTAGACATAAACGGCCCTTGGCACTGGCCAGCAACGTCGCCGAACTTGACACCGTGTGATTTTTAAATGTGGGGTATAATAAAGCCCAAGGTTTATAAGGTGCATGCCCAATCTAAAGAGGAATTAATCCAAGGCATAACGCAAGCTTTCATCAAGTTAGATCCAGGGGAGGTACGAACAACGACTGGAGTACATTCAAGCATTTCAGGGTGTTTGAACCAGAACGGTCACATTAAACAGTTTCTTTGAATTTTTCAGTTCTAACTCACATCACAAGTTTTCTTTTCTTTCTTCACTGGGTATAATCTAATTTACTTTAACTTTACTCTAGAAATAAGAATTTTATTCAATGTCACTATATGATTGTCATGTTACTTCAACAGTCATGTTATTACATTTACGACGATAGTACCATAATAAACTCATGTTCTTCTTTATACTACGGATCCTCCTTCCTTGTTTAAAGAAGAAAAATGGAGCGATACATTCATTCTTGGGTAGGACTATCTGGGTCGTTGTTGACTGTTCGTATCAGTATTTTCAGTAACTGCTAGACAATATAAGCATTACGAGTGGCATTCTTAACAGTGAATTAAATTGACTTTTCACTAGTATCAGCAGTGAAGTGAACTGAGACGACTGCTGGCAAGAGCTGTTTTAGCCTGTTCATCAGGTCAACCAATATTGTCTGCTGATGGTATTCATCCCAGTATTTTAGTGTAATTCTCAGACTGTCAGAGTGTCATAATGAATATAAAAAGACACTTGACATCCAACGCCATAAAAACATTCCACACTTATCTGCTGCGATATTAGCGAATTTTTTTTTAATTCGCTTATGGGGAGATCTGTGTTTTTATATATATATATATATATATATATATATATATATATATATATATATATATATATATATATATATATATATATATATATATATATATATATATACAGAGTACAGAGTACAGAGTACCTTCCTTTTGCAAGTGGCTTGGACAAGTTCGTCGCCAGGAAAATCTGACCAGGTTTTCCCGGAAAATTTTGTATTTTCTTTATAAAAAAATTCATATCTCCAGAAGTAAGAAAGTAAGGGCACCAAATTTGGTACACGTGTTTATATTATAAAGAGTGAACTCTGTACCAAAATTTAGGTCCCTAGCTTTAAAGACAAAGAAGTTATGGGCAGTTAAAGCAACAAATTTTGGAGTTTTCCTCAAAACGTTAAACTCGCAATTTTAAACGTCAAAATTTGCAATGTATAGGCAAAGAATGTGAAACAAATACCGTTTGCGAAAAGAAAATGTTGCAAGAAGAGTGTTCTGCAAACCCTTAAGTTTCAGATTCAACCGTCATTGCCCTTCATTTTATTAAAATATTTACAGAATATCCATTTCAAATAGACCCTTTCTCTGATGTTTTGGCTGTCAGTTTAGTTAAGTTTGGTGGCTTTTTGGAGAGTTATTTGTAGGTTTAGTGAAGTTTATGGTTTAACGGTCTATATTTTTTTAGCTAATTATCGTAGAACAAATTTGTTAATGCATTTTGTATCGAAATATGCGTTTATAGGAAAAAAATCTGGACGCAGTAAGTGCGGTTTGGTAGCGATCTTTCGGTAAATTTGCAGATTAGCTCCCGAACGCTTTTCAAAAAACTGTTCTCAGAAACTAGCCTCCATCCCCCCCCTGGATCCACAAACCCCAAGAAAAATTTCTTGTTCACACCCCCCAAGGAAGTTACGCGACCAGGAGTGAGCAGGGGTGCATAATTTTTTTTTAGCTAAATTTCATAGAACAAATTCGTTAATGCATTTTTCCATTTTTTATCGAAATATGATGCGTTTGTAAGAAAAAAATCTGCGCGCAGTAAGTGCGTTTTGGTAGCGAATTTTTGGTAAATTTGCAATTTAGCTCCTGAACGCTTTAAAAAAACTGTTTTCAGAAACTTGCCCCCATCCCCGCCTAATCCACAAACCCCAAGAAAAATTTCTTGTTCACACCCCCCAAGGAAGTTACGCGACCAGGAGTGAGCAGGGGTGCATAATTTTTTTTTAGCTAAATTTCATAGAACAAATTCGTTAATGCATTTTTGCATTTTTTTGTTTAAATATGATGCTTTTGTAAGAAAAAAATCTGGACGCAGTAAGTGCGTTTTGGTAGCGAATTTTCGGTAAATTTCCAGTTTAGCTCCCGAACACTTTTCAAAAAACTGTTTTCAGAAACCTGCCTAGGCCCCCTGGATCCACAAACTCCAAGGAAAATTTCTTGTTCACACTCCCCAATGAAGTTACGGGATCAGGAGTGAGTAGGGGTGTATAATTTTTTTTGGCTAATTTTCGTAGATCAAATTCGTTAATGCATTTTTCCATTTTTTATCGAAATATGATGCTTTTGTAAGAAAAAATCTGGACGCAGTAAGTGCGTTTTGGTAGCGAATTTTTAGTAAATTTGCAGTTTAGCTTCCGAACGTTTTTCAAAAAACTTTTTTCAGAAACCTGCCCCCCTCCCCCCATGGATCTACAAACTCCAAGAAAAATTTCTTGTTCTTACCCCCCAAGGAAGATACGGGACCAGGAGTGAGTAGGGGTGCTGAGCGGGGTAGGTAGTAAAAAGGAAATATGTGCAGAAAATTCGAATAAAGTGGGCTTGAAAGCTGTCTTTTTCACATCTTGAAGCCGTATCCCCCTTAAACCCTGCTACCCCGCACACCACCCCTATTCACTCCCAGTCCCATAACTTCCTTGGGGGTGTGAAAAAGAAATTTTTCTTGTGGTTTATGCATCCAGGTGGGGTCCTAGTAATGTTTCTGAAAACAATTTGTTGAAAAGCGTTCGGGAGCTAATCTGCAAATTTACCGAATTTTCATTAAATCCTTCAAATTTCAATAACCCGATTTGCTATTAACGTAAGCTTTGTTGGATAGAAAACCAACATTTAAGTTTATTTTAGAATTTTTTTTGTATATTTTTAAACCATAAGTAATTTTGATAAAATATAGTACATTGTTTCTACTACATAGGCTATACCGATAATCAGATTGATGCCTGCTAGCATTTGCTATTAAAAACATTTTTATGGAAATTCACTTCCATAACACATTTGCTGCATCCAGTTTTTTGAAAGTGTTTATATATTTTCAAACAATAAATTTATTTCGATGAAATATGGTACATTGTTTCTACTATATAGACAACCAAGTTTGATGCCTGCTTTCATCAAAGAAAGACATTTGTTATTAAAAATATTTTAAAGAAAATTCGCTACCATAACGCACTTGCTGCGTCCAGAGATTTTGAATATATCTCTTGAGAAATCAAAACAAATCAAATAAAATCAAGGATCAATACAGGGACCATTGAGGGATATCCAGGACAAGAAAGTCCATAAATATGTTTGTTTCACCTTACAAACTTGGCTAACCAAAATACACAAGCTTATGGGTAAATATAGAGGGAGATTGGAAGAAAGTACAAGTATACAAACTAAGGGCTACACAGGTCCACAAGGCAATTTGAATCAAAGAAAAACCAATATTATTATCAAATGTAGGAACATTGGAAGAAATTACAAATATACAAATCAAGAGCTATACAGATCCACCAATGTAATTCAAACCATATACCAATACCCTTAACTGCTCCTTAAAACTGATTTGGAAGAATATTTTTTATATGTTCATGTGATACCCAAATGAGCAGATTCAGAAAATATTTCCAAATAGACAGGGTGATTCGCCACAGCAGAGCACGGGTCGCATCATTTTTCTTAAATAGAAGACCCTATATATTTTTACATTTTTTGATTCATCATCAATTAGCGTTACCAACCATATTCCATAAATTTTAGATGTGGCGTTGCCAAGTTACTGAAGAAAACATTAAAATTTTGGCCAAAACAACGTCCAACAAATTTATTGGTTGCATGATGAATCAAAATGTAAAAAATTGGCATTACGTACCTGACAGTTGTAGTTGGAGGATACAACATTTCTTTAAATAAGGCTAATTAGGCCCCCCAGAACACATATCCGGGGTTAGTTTCAATTTTTATATGTTTATATATATATATATATATATATATATATATATATATATATATATATATATATATATATATATATATATATATATATATATATATATATATATATATATATGTATCACACCGATAACTAAAAAAGTAATGGGCCGATTTTGATTAAATTTGGTGAATAAATTCCTACTGCAAATGGCTTGGATAAGTTCGTTAGCCAAGAAAATCTGCCTAGGTTTTCCCGGAAAATTTTGTGTTTTCTTTTTAAAAAAATTATATCTCCAAAATTAACAAGGTAAGGGCAACCAAGTTTGGTACGCGGGTTTATATCCTTATAGGTAAGTTACTTACCAAAATTTAGCTGTGTAGGTCAAAAGACAAAAAAGTTATAGGCATTTAAAGAAAAATAAATTGGAGTTTTCCTCAAAACGTCAAAGTTGTGATTTAAAACGTCAAAATCGGCAACATTTAGGCAAATAACTTGAATCTAATACGGGCTTTGGAAATCAAATGTCTCAAGAAGGATGTTTTACAAACCCTGAAGTCTTAGTTTCAACCGTCATTGTCCTTCATTTTACTAAAATGTTTCCAGAACATTCATTTCAAATAGACCCTTTCTCTGATGCTTGGCAGTAGCCTTAGCTATAGAGTTTATCGTTTAATGGTATATAATTTTTGTCGAATTTTCGTAAAAAATCAATAAAGCTCAATATATCCGTTATTATACAAGATATGAAAAAAATCTTTATACATTAATTATAGGGTGTCTTGAGCTACATCTAGGCCCATAAGTCGTTGGTGATACAAATTTTCTTTTTAGTGAATTTTCTTAAAAAAAATTCACTAATGAGGAGATCCCGACTTTTGAATTTTGAAAAAATTTCTTCAAATGAGCGCTAATTAGGCCCCCCAGAACACATATCCGGGGTCGGTTTAAATTTTTATATGTTTATATATATATATATATATATATATATATATATATATATATATATATATATATATATATATATATATATATATATATATATATATATATATATATATATATATATATATATATATATATATATATATATATATATATATATATATATATATATATATGTATCACACCGATAACTCAAAAAATAATGGGCCGATTTTGATTAACTTTGGTGAATAAATTCCTTTTGCAAATGGCTTGGATAAGTTCGTTAGCCAGGAAAATCGGTCCAGGTTTTCCCGGAAAATTTTGTGTTTTCTTTCGAAAAAAATTTATATCTCCGGAATTAACAAAGTAAGGGCAACCAAATTTGGTAAGCTGGTTTATATCATTATAGGTGTGCCACCCACCAAAATTTAGCTCTGTAGGTCAAAAGACAAAAAAGTTATGGGCATTTAAAAAAAAAATTGGGGGTTTCCTCAAAACGTCAAAGTGACAATTGAAAACGTCAAAATTCGCAACATTTAGGCAAATAACTTGAATCTAATACGATCTATGAGAAAATGTCTCAAGAAGAATGTTTTACATACCCCGAACTCTTAGTTTCAACCGTCATTGTCCTTCATTTTACTAAAATGTTTCCAGAAAATTCATTTCAAATAGACCCTTTCTCTGATGCTTGTCAGTAGCCCTAGCTATAGAGTTTATCGTTTAATGGTATATAATTTTTGTCGAATTTTCGTAAAAAATCAATAAAGCTCAATATATTCGTTATTATACAAGATATGAAAAAATATTGTATACATTAATTATACGGTGTTTTGAGCTACATCTTAAAAAATTATTGCGACAATCACAGGCTGGCCCATAAGTCGTTGGTGATACAAATAAAATTTTTTTGTCGAAAACGCCTTATTTTTTTGCATTTTCCATCGAAATATAATGCATGTTTGTAAGTTAAGAAATTCTGGAGGCAGCAAGTGCGTTATGGTTGCGAATTTTGATTAAATGCTTCATATTTGAAAAGCTCAATTTGCTATTAACCCATAAGGTTGATAAAGAAACGGATTTTTTTAGTAACACTTTTGGTTTACTTTTGGAAATTTCTGTACGTTTTCAAACAATCAAGTTATTTTGATGAAACATGGCACATTGTTTTTACTTTATATGTTATACTGGTAATCAAATTTGATGCCTGCTTTTTCTATATAGGTTATACTGGTAACCAAAATTGATGTCTGCTTTCTTAAAAAGAAAACACACATATTTTCAATAAAAATATTTTTATGAAAATTCACTACCATAACGCACTTGCTGCGTCCCGAGATTTTTTATTTAATCAAACACGCCTTATGTTGTTTCATTTTTGCATTTTCCATCGAAATATAATGCATGTTTGTAAGAAAAGAAATTCTGGATGCAGCAAGTGCGTTATGGTAGCGAATTTTGATCAAATGCTTCATATTTGAATAGCCCAATTTGCTATTAACCTATAAGGTTGACCAAGAAACGAGTTTTTCTGGGAACACTTTAAGTTTACTTTTGGAAATTTTTGTACATTTTCACACAATAAAGTTATTTTTATGAAACATGGCACATTGTTTTTACTATATAGGTTATACTGGTAACCAAAATTGATGCATGCTTTCTTAAATAAAAAGAAAACACATATTTGCAATAAAAACATTTTTATGAAAATTCACTACCATAACGCACTTGCTGCATCCAGAGTTTTCGGTACACACAGGTGAATTTTGATGATTTATGTCTAGGTATGCTTAGTAATAACCATGGATCTGTCGTAATGTGAAAACACCTGACAGTAGTTGTCACTGACGTTAAATAATTGTTACCTGTGATTCAAGTGCTGTCATCCGCATCGACATTAATTGCGAGAGAAAGGAGCTTGTTGACATGGCAGTTGTTATGGAATCATGTGAACAACATTCATACCCCAAAAGAGAGGTTAATTAAAACAGAAAAGGTGTCCAAGAAAAATGTGAGAGAACGAACGGCCAAGTCATGAACACGAGTTGAATATTTTGCCATCGGTGGTACCAGAACCAAATGCAGGAATGATATTGAAGAGACCCGATATACGTCGCTCTACAATCAGCAAAATTATCTAGGAGGATAAGTATCATGACTATCACATATCCCTTCATCAAGAATTATTGCATCCGGATTTGGCAAATCGAAGGACATTTTGCGAATGGGCTCTGGAAATGGAACCAACAAATTCAATTTTTTTATTCAGCAAGTACTTTTTACTGACAAAGCAACTTTGACACAAAGAGGTAGTCCAATTCGACATAATTTGCATCATTATTGGGCCGAAAACCCAAAAATTTGATAGACAACATCAATAGACTGTGAGTGTTTGGGGAGATATTGTGGGCGGCTTCATCATTGGACACCACTTCTTCAATGGGCATTTGAATCGTAGAGCGCTATTTGTTCTATTTACAAAATCATTTCCCACAACTTCTGCAAAATGTTCCACAATTTATGCCAGAAAATGTACGGTCCAAGCAGGACAGTCACCCACCACATTCCGCACAAACTGTTTGGAGTTACTTAAATCGAGTATTTCCAGGCCAATGGTTAGGTCGCGGCAGCCCCATTAGCTGTCCACCTAGATCTCCAGACTTGCCGAAAATTGATTTCTTCGTCTAGGGTATATTAAGCAGATTGTCTATCAGAACCCGATAAAATATAAAGCTTTCGGTATAATTCCCATACATACAATACGGGCGGTATATCAGTCGTCCTGGAAAAGAATACAGAAGTGTGTTGAGCAAAACGGAGGGCACTTTGAACATTTGCTATGCGTGAACATTCAACAAACTGCGCTCCGTTCTTATTTTTAGGGTTTGAATTCAAAATAGAACGTTTATTTTTTAATTTTTTTTTGTTTCTTTAATGTCGGCCTATTTCCGCGACTATGACCAATCACCAACGCCAGGGAGCAGTTTTACCTCACTATCCTGAAAATTTTGCCGAATCCCTGCCTTTCTGTAAGGAGGGTAAGGATCTTTAACGTACCCAACATCGAATGGACACGAAACAGACGGCTTTACGCCCCCTCCGAAGGGCGGAACGTGCAGACATTCAACTTTCTCAGATACAATGCCAGAACCTCGGCTGATGTTAATTTATTACAGTTTGTACTGAAAAAGTGAAAGGAGTACCCTGGGATCGAACCCAGTACCCTTCGGTTCAGACGCACACGTTCTTACCCCTGAACCACCGAGGTTCTAATAGAACGTTTAGATTCAGATAATATATTTTGTGTAAATCAATCGATGTGCACCTGTATTCAATTTGTTAGTTTAATTATTTTCCGTTTCTGGTATTCTTATCTTATCATCCTATCTTTTTTTTTCGTTTTATAGCTCGTTTTATTGTTATGTAATTTCTTAGTTTCATGTTTCAAATGATATGTGTGATTAATACTAATAATTATTATTATTACTACAGAAACTCCCTGCAATTAACTATCAAAATTCACCTGTGTGAACCGAAAAGGTAGAAATAATTGTGAAAATATTGATTTTAGGCATACAACAATACTAATGAAATGTATGGGGAATGGAGAAGCGAATTCAGTTATGGGATGAAATACAGGTGGTTCGATTTGAAATAAAAGAAAAAAATTATATTTGAATTTCCTCAATTTTCCAATTGTGTAATAAACACCCTGTATCATATGCACAATATTTGGCCAATGTATCATTCAACTACAACTGTCAGGTACGTAATGGCAAAATTTTTCATCTTGATTCATCATGCAACCAATAAATTAGTTTGACGTTGTTTTGGCCAAAATTTTCACATTTTCTTCAATAACTTGGCAACGTCGCAGCGAAAATTAAAAAGAATAATATCGTTGGAAACGCTAATTGATGATGAACCAAAAAATGTTAAAATATATAGGGTCTTCTATTTCAGAAAAATGATGCTATGCTATGGCGAATCACCCTGTATATTTGGAAATGTTTTCGGGAGTTGCTCATTTGGGTATCGCATTAATTCATATAAAAATATTCCTCCAAATTAGTTTTATAATGCTTTGACACACTAATGAGCCACCCTGTAAATTCATACAAACTGAAGGGACACAGGGTTCAATCAGGTAATTTTATAATTTTTTGGAAGATCAATACAACAAAAAGGGATTTACGGGAGACATGTATATATATATATATATATATATATATATATATATATATATATATATATATATATATATATATATATATATATATATATACGTATCCAGCCGATAACTCGAAAAATACTTCACTGATTGGACCATTTTTGGGAATTACCCTTATTTTGTTAATGGCTTGGATGAGTTCGTTCATCAGATCTTAACGCCCAATATTTAACAAAACAAAAAATATGTTTTAAAACGCAATATCTCTCAAATTCTTCAAGTGATTGAAACGAAAATTCACAGATTAAAAGAACATAGACAGGCATGGTTCTGTACCGATTTGCAAGTCTTTTGATCAATTAAAAATAATGTTATTCGAAATTAAAATTGAAATAATCCTCGACTTCGCTTCAAATTCTGTAATGCAATATATACAATGTTGGACAAAGACAGATGAGGCTACCTGTACTGCTACGACATTAAAATAAATGGTCGATAAAAATTCAAACAATGGAAGTTACAATTATTATTGCAACATGCTAGAACGTAGACAATGACACCCTCTCGGTGCGGAACCAGGTAGTATGTTGTCACAACTGCTCTAGTTAGCACAAAATGTTATAGATAGAGACATTTGTACAATCAACTAACAATTTTGTAGATGTCAGACCTGGCCCATTTCTTTTATAATACCGGGACAATGTGTGCTTTCAAAAGCGCTGAATTTTGTCATGCAACAATGTTCTCTGCAAGTATCAAAACCTGCTGAAAAATGATAACGATACTGATATATAAGTTATTAGATCCATTATTTTTATTATCCATGATTTCGCATGTTAGTTTTTTTAGTGAGTTTGGTAAATAACACTTTCTGAATTTCTCATATTGTACGTTTCAAACAGGTACAGTCCCGTCTAAAATTAGACATACCTACGTTTGTTTAGCGTCCAACCCTATCGAGCTTAATTTAAAAGCTGCTTGCTTTCGGCGTCGACCGGATTTCAGTATGTGCTTTATGCTTTGAAGGTAGCTTTATGCATGGACAAGGGAAAGGAGAACACCCCGTGTTTTTGGGTGAGGGGCAGAAACTCTCTTCGTCCTGGGGGTTCTTCTTCTCCTTTTGTATGCATACAGTCGCCCTCAATGCAAGAAATACAGAAATCTTTTTATGTTCAGCTTTCTAGTGTATTTTTTGCTGAGAATATTTCCTGTTTATCAACTGTTTTGTTAACTTTTGTATCCAACTTAGTATATAACAGGTGGTAGTGGAATTTTCCTTTACGTAATAGTAAAGGATTATTTTCAGGCCCGAGGAGGTACCACCCCATACATCAAGGGGCCGGTGAAGTCCCAACGGACGTTTCCGGTTCTGGTGTATGAGTCGGTTTCCCTTATAAACAAAAATCATGATGGCTCCTCCTTGTACAAAATATTCCGGAGACAAAATACCCCTCCATTCGGATCTCCGGGAGGGGGGTGTACAGGGGGCGCCAACATCAAGATTTAACATATCCTTTTCGAATATATGTGGCCTTAATTCTAACCTGAATTCCGTCCACCATTTCCTCCAAGCTAACAGGCCCCAACTCCTCTTCCTCACCGAAACCCAAATCAGTGCCAAAACAGCCACTAATCACCTGAATTTCCCGGGGTATGATCTCCTTACTTCCTTTAGATTGCATGGAGGCGTGTGCGCATACGTTCGTAGCAATCTACCCTGCACCAGACTCCCAATTTAGAAGCTGAAAGAAAAGACATACTATGGATAAAACTCTCTCTCAGGACTGAAACTAAATTCATCTGTTGCATTTACCGTTCACCTTCTGACAACAACTTTGTCCAGCTCTTTGACTACCTTTCTGAAAAAACCGACTATCTGATTTCTGAATATCCTTCCTCCGAGGTTACTATTCTTGGTGACTTCAATGTCCATAATAAGGAATGGCTAGGATCTTCAAAAACCGTTCCACAAGCGAGAGCAGCGGAGGCCTTTGCAATCAGAAATTCTTTATCCAATATGGTTCAGCAACCTACTTACTTTCCTAGTATCCCAACACACAGCTCAAATCCCTTGGATCTCCTTCTTACTACAAAACCTGAATGCTATAACATATCAGTCACCGCCCCCCCTTGGTCGCTCAGACCACGGCATGGTCACTGCTTCCTGCGCAATGCAACCCGAGGTCACACAGTCATCACACCTACGTATCGTCTGGCACTACAACTCCGCAAACTGGGACGAAATGCGGGATTACTTTTCCTCATTTCCATGGGCGTCTGTCTGCTTCTCTCATCCTGACCCCTCTGATATCTCACAAAACGTCACCGAAATTATCCAAGCTGGCATGGAATTATTTATTCCACGTACACAGAAAACCACTTCAGCCACTCAAAAGCCCTGGTTCTCTAAATCCTGTGACAAGGCCAGTCTTGAAAAGATCAAAGCTCACAAAACGCTTCTACACAATCCCAGTCAAGAAAATCGTCAAGCATTTAACGACGCAAGAAACCGCTATGTCCGCATTCTTTCTAAGGCCAAAAACTCGTTTAATAACCACATCAAAAACAAAGTCCTCTCAAGCTCCAACGGCAGCAAACCCTTCTGAACTCTTGCTAAATCTATTGGGAATAATTTCTGCAAAAGCACGTTCCCACCTCTTGTCTCAGGGGATGAAATTGTTTCTACCGCCCTGGGCAAGGCTGAACTTTTTGCTTCGCTGTTCGCTGGCAATTCTACTCTCAGCCCACCTCCAAATGTTCAACCACCAACAGTCCCCAATGTCGCACATAAAATGACGGATATCATTTTCAAAACTAAAAAGGTACGAAAGATGCTCTCTTCTCTTAATACCAGGAAAGCCTCTGGCCTTGACGAGATCCCAGCAATTGTTCTCAAAAAATGCGCACCAGAACTTGCTCCTGTCCTGACATGTCTGTTTCAGATATCTTACAATAAAGGCATATTCCCCAGTAACTGGAAAACTGCTCGAGTACAACCCATCCCCAAGAAAGGATCCACAGCGCTTCCTAGCAACTACAGGCCTATTTCTCTCCTTTCAGTCGTCTCTAAAGTGATGGAAAAGTATATAAACACCTAATTACTAAAATTTCTTGAAAAACACAGTCTAATCCACGACAGGCAGTATGGATTCCGTCAGCGCAGATCGACTGCCGACCTCCTTTCCTTTGTCACCTATTCTTGGAACAAGTCTATGGAACTACACGGTGAATCTCGGATTGTTGCTCTAGACATATCCAAAGCATTCGACCAGGTCTGGCACGCAGCGCTGCTTAATAAACTTCCGGCCTATGGCCTACCACCAAAACTTTGTACCTGGACAGCAAATTTTCTCTCCAACAGGAGCATTTCTGTTGTTGTGGATGGCCATTCCTCTAAACTGTATCTAATTAATGCAGGAGTTCCTCAAGGTTCAGCTCTGGCCCCTACTCTGTTTCTTCTCCACATAAATGACCTCCTCTCTAGCACATCCAACCCAGTTCACAGTTACGCGGACGACAGCACCCTCCACTCAAATATACAATATTGTAAGCCTGTCTCTTTAGCACAATTAGATGAGGATCGCAGACTCATGGAGGGTTCTGTCTCCGTGGATCTCCAAAAAATATTAGACTGGGGAAGTAGAAATCTTGTACAATTCAACCCCACCAAATCTCAGTCTTGCTTTCTTTCTTATAAGAGATACACGAACCCTAGACCCATCACAATGAACAACCAAGTTATTCAAAGAAATGAGTCCTTTTCTCTTGTTGGCATTTCTGTGGATCGAAATCTTAATTGGCACCAACATGTCACATCAATTGCAGAAGCGGCTGCTAAGAAATTAGGTTTCCTCTTCCGGGCTCGCAAATACGTTTCACCAGCTAATCTCTATACCTTATATACTTCACAAATAAGGCCAAACCTCGAATACTGCTCCCACATCTGGCGTGCAGCCGCCGCTTCTACACTCGCTATCCTGGACTCAATTCAAAAGAGAGCTATACGTCTCATCGGTGACCCTACCCTCACCCAAAGGCTGCCATCCCTTGCCCACCGACGTGCCGTTGGTGACCTCTCTCTCTTTTATAGATATCTGCACGGGCACTGCTCAGAGGAGCTTTCCTCCATAGTTCCCCCACCTGCTGTCCTCAACAGATCTACCAGGGGAACAGAGCGAATGCACCCTTTTACTGTCCAGGTCACCAGACATAGAACATCTTGTTATGCCCGCTCTTTTGTCCCGAGGACTTCTAAGTTGTGGAATTCCTTGCCGGCACATGTTTTTCCTTCTCCTCCGAACCTCCAAACCTTCAAGTTCAGAATTGACAAGTTGCCTCTTTCCTCCTTGTCAACACCCCCGGTACGATAGTATTTAGGCTGTGAGCCCTCGTGGTGTGTTGTTAAAATTAAAAAAAATATATTTATGTTAGTAGTCATGTTTTTGCTTGCCCTTCTTTACCTTCTTTTTTACCGTTCCTAATTAAATAAAGTAAACAATTTGTTGTATCCATACCACATGCAACGCGTTCAAACACTTCTTCCTGCTGATTTCCCTTCACGTATTGCATGCTGTCAATGGCTTTGGTGCAAAATGGGTCGAAATGCTCGACTACTTATGAAGATTATGTTTACAGATGAAGCGAGTTTTTCACGAACTGCAGTAAGGAATTTTCATAATAACCATATATGGTGTGAGGAAAATCCACATGAAATATTTGAAGATTGTTTTCAACAGCAGTTTATAATGAAAATAAAAACCTATAGGCCCACGTTGTGGAGACAGTATAATGACATTTATATAAAAAACTCAATTTGGCTGCTCAGTGGAAGCATAAACTTTAATACAACTTAAATACAGGGCGTGGGCTACAGAACTTACAGTTGGCAGGGTGTGAGATATACAAATAAAATTCAAAGTATAATAAAATAGATTTATTCACAATTATCACAGTTATATAATGTTGTTTGCTCCAATTAAACAAATCTAAATAAATGGAAAAGGAGAATGATTTAATATTAAATTGACTATGAATATTGTCCAGATGAACTGTAGAGCAGGATATTTAGATTTTAAAGAAAAGATGTTACAGATAAGTAATGTACTTAGCTTTGATGCGATTTAGACTACTATTCTGGATTGACAAGTCGGATCCTCTTAGGCCAGGATGTTAGGGGCCCCATTGTGTTGGTCTCTTTCTGCAGGAGTAGATGGGGTAGGGCTTCCTTGTGGTGGTAGCTTGGCGATGTGCTCAAAACTCATGTCTTTCTACCCCGGGTGCAACTGTGATGTCCATAATGTTGGCTCCTCCAGAATGATGCCCAGGTTTTCTTCTCCAAAGGGAGGTGCATACTTGACGGAGGACCCCAGAACAGGGGTTTCCTGCAGATAGGTGTCCAGATGACGGCTTCCCGTAAAACTGGTCCCCTCATAACGGGGTGATCTAAAATTTCAGGTGAATTAGGGGCAGCTAAGTTCTTTATTAATTAAATAGGGCAGGTGGTAGCTCGTTCCATGTAAGTACAAGAGTTATCTGTATGTTGAGAGTTAATAAAATTTAATCGACCTTGAGAAGAGCACAGTTAATGCAAAATAATAGCAAACAATTATTTAATATTAGTTTTGGAATGCTACCACAGGCCATCATATAACAATATAGCATCTACAGTGAACAGAGAAATTATTGAACGTTAATTTAGTGCAGCAACAAGACAGGCTATTTACATCAATTACAATTAAGAAACTTACAAGCAATCACTAAATAAGCGAGCCCTATATCTATATTATTACCTATATCGGCATTCTGCTTTTTATCACTTAAATGAGCTACTTATTTGCATGTTGTCAAGTTGGATTTATACAAGAGAGGAAGACTGTCACATGTGGGAAATTCGCTTATAAAGAGCTCTTTATCTCGCAGCGTACTCGGCTAGTCGAGTGGTGACGTTGGCAGGCGCATTCTCATTGAGCTATAGTGAGGTAAAACAATTGACCATAGCTGTGTATGCCGCATCACCGACTCTGACGTCACTAGGAGGACTTGGACTCTGACGTCACTAGGGGGACTCAGACTCTGACCTCGCTATTGGGACTGATTCAGAAGCTCTATTGGGACTGATTCAAAAGCTTTATAATACGGAAAGAAAACGTGGTGACACGTGTGACATGTTACAAGTTCTCGTTGAACTTTTGACTGGGAACTGTGGGTGACTGCCCAATTGGACCGGAACCGGTATTTCTACCAGGAAGACTTACCGGAGATATGTACTGCAGCTTTTTGTAACACACGCTCCCTGTATTTCTCGACGATGTACCATTGTCAATAAGAAATGCAATGTGGTTTATTCACGATGGTGCACCAGCGCATTTTAGTCAGGTTGCACGGGAGTTGTTAACACAAACGTGCGAAAATTGCTGGATTCGCCGACGTGTACCTCACTTATGTCCCGTACGATCCCGGAATTAAACCCACTGGATTTTGTCCTCTGGGGCCACCTGAAGTCCTTGGTTTACACTACTCCACCGGAAAATGCGGAGGACCTAAGAAATCGAATCAATGCTGGGCGTAACTCAATTAGATCTGATCTTTGTGTTTTTCAGAGAGTTCGCCAGTCAATAAGGAGACGATTAGATTTCTGCATCCGAGCTGGAGGTATCCACCTTCAACAGTTTCTGCATCCGAGCTGGAGGTAGCCACTTTCAACAGTTTTTGTAATTTTTGGTATACTAAATGGATGTTTGATAGAAAGGTTTTCATTTTTTATCGTGTAAACTATTCTAGATACAGGGAAATCTTAGGAGACAAAAAACTTGTAGTTTTAGTTTCTTTATCTCAAAATAATATACAAATCGTATTGCAGTCAGTCGCGTACATTTTTATGTCACTAATTTTTGTTGAGGTGACCTCCCTAACGCCAATGGACTTAACAATCTGTATCTAATTAGTGCCAAATCCACCTATTATTACTACAAACAACGCTGCCAAATTTCCAAACAATCGGTGCAGAGATATTTGAATTATTTTTAAAAAATCGTTATTTCACAAAAAAATCTAACACGTATCTTGGAAACAATGCATTTTAGCACCTATGTTTATGGGAACTTTTTTTCATAAAATGACGTGGGAAAGCAAAGCCTTAAATGTTGCCGCGTATTTTTTAAACATCCTGTATGTATATATATATATATATATATATATATATATATATATATATATATATATATATATATATATATATATATATATATATATATATATATATATATAGATATCCTAAGACCAACTATTTTCTACCCCAATGTTCACTACTAAGTCAATGGAAAATTATTCAGTATTTATACCCTTTATTATTTAATGTATAACTTAAGTTTTATTTAGTTTCTCAATACATTTCCTTTTTACTTTAAGACTTATCTCCCATCAACTAACTATATAGTCAAAGGAAAAACTCCTTATTTATGTTTATGATATTTATTACCATTGAATTTCAACTGAATACTCGCAACTTATATTTTCTGACAACCTGTTACTTATCACGGATCCGTTACTATTTATAAATTTTAGCTCCTATATTTATAAAATAAATTTATAAAAATTTAATAATTTTGAAACTACAAATTTTAAATTTTATCCTACGCTTTCAAATGTT
Source organism: Tillus elongatus (assembly GCA_964006375.1). Taxonomy (NCBI): domain Eukaryota; kingdom Metazoa; phylum Arthropoda; class Insecta; order Coleoptera; family Cleridae; genus Tillus; species Tillus elongatus. The sequence continues at coordinate 269,287,943 of OZ023262.1, forward strand.
CAAACGGATTCTGCTTTCCTTTGCCCTGGCAACCGCACTTTTTAATGGTTTCTATAGCAACTTTAAAGAAACATGGATGATTTAAATCGTCAACACTTGGTAGCTGCTCCCTCTGTTGACATACACCCTGACGATGGTGTTAATACCAATTTACTTATTCGTTTAATATGTCTGGTACGTCTTTGACATAAAATATAAGTACATTATTATTTTGATTCTTCAATTAGCACGATTTAAAGACAATTTTGCTTTAAATATCTTGGCTTATACCGATTATTCACTGTTCACAACTAACTTGGTCGCTGGCGTCTTACCAGGTAACTTTATTTCACTTATTACAACTTGTTCTTGATCACAAATAGATTCACTGGATTCTGTTAATAACTATTACTTGTTTTGCAGGTTAGCTGGACTAAATTTGTTATCATTTATACGAATTCACTTCATTTTTAATACGACCGATCTGACAATGATGCTACTGATGGTGCTGTTGAATCAAGAAGAGATTGTTTATAAACAAGTGTTTTCGGTTCAAGATTTTATTGCCTGTTTAATGGCTTTAACGACCATTCATTAACAAAGTTATTCAAAAAAAAATTCCTTCCCGAAAATGTAGTTTAAAATTTTATGAACCTACTGGATAATTGGTCACATTTATAATTATTAAGCGGCAAGTTTAAAATTTTAATATTTTGTAATTTCTTAATCCTAATAATGTGTAAGTTCATTTTAAATGTTTTGGTTTGGATTTTATTGCGCCCTTTTCTGCCTTTTAACCTTTGATTGTCTCACAGCCTATAAAACAGTGGATTTGTATAGTATCATCACGTAATCTTCTAAATAAACACAACTTAATACCTAACCCCAATGAACTCATTTGATGAATGAACATTTTCTACTATCTACACCTCATTTCAGTAATTGTTTTTAACCACTTATGCCACCCCTTGTCTCTTAATTGTTTTTGTCGAAGTTATTATAAGAAATAATTGTCACGTTATGTTAGACATAGATTGTCCTATTATCTTATTCCTTAGTCTTATTTCACTGATTAAACTCTTGTGTCCTGTTAGATTTTAACACACCAATTATATCAGTCCATTTCTCTACGTCGTTACATATAAGTATTTTATTTTATGTTTGTTATCTATTTCTTTCTTTGAGTACATACTAGATTAAAGAAATGCCGTGTAGGTTTTACTATTTATTTTTACAGATGTAATATTTATTTCATTATTTAAAGAATTTCGTTCTTGATTTTAATGTTTTAGGTGTTCAGCAATTGAATTACATATACTTACGTAACATTTATTTATTTATTTTTACTACATTTTTGGCCTAGAGCATTCACTCATACGGCCACGGATTTTTTTACATGAACTTCTGGATACCGACCTCTATTTACTTGCTTACGTTTGCATCCTTACAGTCATGATCTACATGTTACTTGCCTTAAATAAGCTCTAGGTGGTTATCTATACACATATGAATATTTTATTTTATACATAATTTTTTTATTGCTACAAATAATTGGGAAATACATAGGAATACTTTTCTTCATCCCTTGGGATATTTATTTCATTATTTCATTATTTAAAGAATTTCGTTCTTGTTTTTAATACTTTAGGGGTTCATCAATTAAATTAAATTTACTATACCTTGGCTTTGAATTTACTTAATATTCTCCCTATCATGTTATACTACAGAATGTGAATAGTACACCTTAAGATATTTGAAATATTTCTATATTTTTATTTAATTTGGAATTTTTGTACTCATATAAACAATCATATTTATCAGTATTTTTATTTTGTCTATGACAAGTGTATCACTTTGAATCTTAAATTCATAATAACTTGTTTTACAATATTATGCCTCGTTTATCTGGCCTATTCCCTTTGAACTCAATACCGAACATTGAAAGTATACTTATTTTTGCTTAGTATAAAATGTATACTACCCTGCAACAATATATATATATATATATATATATATATATATATATATATATATATATATATATATATATATATATATATATAAATCAAAAAATTGTTGGAAAGCCGTCAGTTGCAAAATAAAACTCTTTATTATAGGCCGAGCTTTCGGAAAAATTTATTCCATTCTCAAGGCTACAATATGAAAAGAAAAAAAAGGTTTACAATTTACATGGGAAAAAATATAAAAGTTTAAAATACTTACATATAACGTGAGTTCTACTAAACTAATTATTAAATAACAAACATAAAAAACCTTTTTATAAATTTGTCTGAAGTAGAAAAGTGCCAAACTGACATATAAAGCTAACTATTATCTAATTGAATTTGTTTTTGTTTTTGTCTAGGAAATATAGATAGGGGTAGTTTCAAAAATTATTATCTTTCTTTAAGTTTATTAATTTGTCGTTAAAAGTAATTTCAAATTCTTCTAAACACATAATAATTTAGAAATCACCACCCCTATTTATATTTCCTAGACAAAAACAAAAAACAAATTCAATTAGATAAAAGTTAGCTTTATATGTCAGTTTGGCACTTTTCGACTTCAGTCAAATTTATGAAAAGGTTTTTTTATGTTTGTTATTTAATAATTAGTTTAGTAGAACTCACGTTATATGTATATATTTTAAACTTTTATATTTTTCCCATGTAATTTGTAAACTTTTTTTTTCTTTCCATATTATAGCCTTGAGAATGAAATACATTTTTCCAAAAGCTCGGCCTATAATAAAGAGTTTTATTTGGCAACTGACGGCTTGCCCACAATTTTTTGATAAATAACACTATTACCGTCACAAAAACTTGATACTATATATATATATATATATATATATATATATATATATATATATATATATATATATATATATATATATATATATATATATATATACTGAACTAACTAACTGAACATCGTGGAGCTTTAGTTTAGTTTGCTGGAGAAGACATGGTTAATTATTTAATTAAATAATTATCGGATACTGATAATATAAAGTCCTTCTGTTTATTAATCATTAGTTATTTAAAGACTCAAATAAAGAGCGAATACATACTTTAGAATTCAGTCCAACCACATCATAAAATAACACTATTAAGAGGTTTAGGCCAAAAGAATAAATGGCAAGTATCGCGTGAATTTCTGTAGCAAAGTGCAGCTCTGGAATTAATAACAGTAACGAAGTTTTGCACAATACTCTGGTTTCCTAACCTCAGATGTCGTTTGCCAGTATTAAGCTCCACAAGATACGATTGTGTGAATTTAAAGTTGGAGAACCGCACTTCTGCAAACTGCAGTAAATGGTACTTCTTTACCTTACAGGATTTCTCTTATAAGAAACAATGAAAAGAATTTCGCTTATAAGAAACAAAGAACAGAATTTATATATTAAGTATCCAAGCACGAGCTGTAATTTTAGACTCTGAAACCGCAGGATTAAGTATCCAAGCACGAGCTGTAATTTTAGACTCTGAAACCGCAGGTTTCTAGCGCACCAAGCCACTTTATATCCAGCGACTAGGGAATCTAGCAGTGTGCGAGTCTACTAAAAGCAGGTAGTGAATGTTTTACGATGTGTGACATCAAATAAACATCTTATGACGGGAGTGTTTCTGTTGTTAGTGGATTTTGTTAAAAAAAGGTTAGCAAATGAGGAGACCGGTGTAAGATGCGTTTAGTTTCGCTGCTATACATCGTCTGGATATTTTGTTGTCCTCCGCGCGCTCATATATATATATATATATATATATATATATATATATATATATATATACAGGGTCGCTGATAAGTCTGGAAACGGTCGATTATCCGGGAAAATATACAAGGTGTCGAAAAAAGTTTTATACAAAAGTTTTTGGGTTCTTCAATGTCTACTAGGCGGTGATAATTTCATTTATACAGGGTTGGTCATACAGGCGTGGCACACCAATATTAATTTTTTTTAATGGAACACCCTATATATTATTCGATATTTCAATCCTTCTCTTAATTTTGAGCAACATTTATGAGAAGCATAATGTACCTAAACTCAATCGTTTCCGGGTAAAAAAATAAATAAAAATAAACGCTACTGTTTTTAAAATCTATTGGATGAAGAACAAAAATAAATGAAAAGTAGAATATCTCTTGAAAACAATCTGTGAGTGTGAAAAGAACCGGTTGCGATGTTTTTAACATTGTTTGGAATCCCAAGATAAGATAAGATGCCCATAAGAAACGCAGTATTATTCTTTTGTTTTAAAATGTTTCCAGGACAACGAATGTCAAACATTCATTCAGTGTCAACAGTTTTGAAACATTAGTAATTTAGTGTCAACAGTTTTTGTGCAAAATGGCAAGTTTAAGTGAAACCGAACGTATCGAAATTTTAATGATGATAGGGTACGGTGATAGAACACGAAGTTTTGCTCAAGTGGTGATTATGTTCAATGAGTTGCATCCTGAGCGGGAATCGATCTCCAAATCCACAGTTTCGAAAACTTTGCATCGTTTTCACGAAACTGGCGGTATCAAGGATAAACCTAGAACTGGAAGGCCAGTAACCGTTACAAATGAAGAAAATTCTTTGAATGTAATATTGGATGTGGTGGAAAATCCGAAAACTTCGGCACAGCAATTGGCTTTAAATCACAAGAGATTTTGATCGCAGAATCGAGTTCTGTGAACTTATTATGGAGAAGTTACGCCAAAATTTTAACTTTGCCAACCACATTTTGTTTTCCGACGAATCTACATTTTGTTTGAATGGACAAGTCAACCGACACAACTGTAGGTACTGGTCAGACGAAAACCCACATTGGATGGAACAAATTCACACCCAAAGACCGCAAAAAGTAAATGTTTGGTGTGCTATTATTGGTGGACATATCATAGGACCTTATTTTATACACGGTAATTTGAACTCTGCTCGATATTTGACACTTTTGCAAGAATCAATTGTTCCAGACGTAAGTCGATTATTTCCGAACAATAACGACCCAAATCTACCAGCGGAAGAAATATGGTTTCAGCAGGATGGGGCACCCCCTCATTTTGGAATTGAGGTACGGGAATATCTGAATCAAACCTTTCCTGGCAGATGGATAGGGCGCAGGGGAACTATTGAATGGCCAGCTAGGTCTCCCGACATGACGCCGCTTGAATTTTTTTGTGGGGTCATGTAAAAAATTTAATTTACCAAAATAGACCGCAGAATATTGAAGAGTTGCAAGCAAGGATTGTGCATGAAATTAATAACATTCCTCAAAACACTCTTGTAAATGCAGTGCAATGTTTTGTTAAGCGAATTCATTATTGTCAGGAGGTCAATGGAGAACACTTTGTACATCTTATAAAATAGGATTCCAAACAATGTTAAAAACATCGCAACCGGTTCTTTTCACACTCACAGATTGTTTTCAAGAGATATTCTACTTTTCATTTATTTTTGTTCTTCATCCAATAGATTTTAAAAACAATAGCGTTTATTTTTATTTATTTTTTTACCCGGAAACGATTGAGTTTATGTACATCATGCTTCCGATAAATGTTGCTCAAAATTAAGAGAATGATTGAAATATCGAATAATATATAGGGTGTTCCATTAAAAAAAAATTAATATTGGTGTGCCACGCCTGTATGACCAATATATATATATATATATATATATATATATATATATATATATATATATATATATATATATATATATATATATATATATATATATATATATATATATATATATCCAACCGATAACTCAAAAACAATTAACCGATTTGGATGAAACTCGGCAAGTGCCTTTCATTTATCAATAGCTTATACGAGTTCGTTAGCTAGGAAAAGGTTTTCCGAGAAAATTTTGAGTTTTCTATCGAAAAAAAAAAACTCCGAAATCTACTAAGCTATTTAGATAAAATTTGGTGTACATGTTACCTTGAGAAAGACCTAACTATATACCAAAATTCAGCTTTCTAGGTTCACAGAAAATTGAGCTATTCAAATTTGAATCATTCAATGGCAAACCTGGCTTATAGGTATATGAGATCTAGTATGTCTGATCCGTTGCCTGGCAACGGAACCTTTGATATTATTGCACAGGTCAGTTATACGCTGCAACTGACGTTTATCGTATGGTATTAGATTGTTTATCTGTTTCACTTGACAAGTTATTTCTGTTATTTGGGAATTTTTATATACAACTGCAAATTATTCCTTTACGATTTTATTAATGTTAGTGGGTGGACTAAACAGTGTTTGTTATATTTTGTCAACACATATAAAGGATCGAAGTTTTACAAAAAGGACTGATATGCAACTGGTTAGTTATTTTCTCTCTGATGCTTTGGCGGTAGTTTTAGTTAAGTTTATGGTTTAACGGTCCATAATTTTCAGCTAATTTTCGTACAAAAAATTCGTCAATGACGACACCTCGACTTTGGAATTTTAAAAAAAATTCTTCAAATGAGCACAAACTAGGCACCCTCCATATCCAGGTTTACGTTCAGTTTCTATCTGTTTACATATATACAGGGTGACGCATTTCTACGCTAAAGCTCAATATAATTATTTTTATACAAGAGACGAGAAAAAATTGTATCATTATAGGGTGTCTTGAGCTGCATCTTATAAAATTATTTTGACAATCACAGGCTGGCCCATAAGTCGTTGGTGATCCCTACAATTTTTTTTCGAACACCCTTATTTTCTTGCATTTTTTATCGAAATATATTTGTAACAAAAAATCGAGACACAGTAAGTGCATTTTAGTAGCAATATTTCATTATATGCTTCAAATTTCAATAACTCAATTTGCTATTAACCTAAGGTTTGTTGGCTATAAAACCACCATTTAAAGTTTATTGTCGGAAAATTTTTGTATATTTTCAAACAATAAGTTATTGTGATATAATATGGCACATTGTTTCTACTATATAGGTTATATCGGTGACCAAATTGATGATTGCTTGCATTAAAAAGACATATTCGCTATTCAAAGCATTTTTATAAAAATTAACTTCCATAACGCACGTGCTGCGTCAAAACTTTTTTTAATGAAGGCAGGCATCAAATTTGGTTCCCGGTATAACCTACATAGTAAAAGCAATGTACTATATTTCCTAAAAATCACTTAGGTTTGGGGCTAGAGTCTTAAGAAATCATGGGTATTTCGCTAAAAAAAGACGCATTGTTTGTTACCGCAAAATAAATTTTTTTGGCTTATCTGCACTTTTTCAAGCAAAATAATTAATTGAAAATCTTCGTTTTCTTATTCAGACGTTGACACCCAAACGTGATTAATTGTAACATTTATTATTTGATTAGTCAAGCAATTAATTAAAAATGAATGCTAATACTTATAATATGCAAATCCAGTAATTAATGCAAACATTTATTTGCTTATTTGCGTTTGGAATTCAAGGGCTATTTTGCACTGCATTAATTTTTATTTATTTCGTTTATTCCACGTAAACAGAAAACCACTTTAGCCACTCAAAAGCCCTGGTTCTCTAAATCATGTGACAAGGCCAGACTTGAAAAGATCAAAGCTCACAAAACGCTTCTACACAATCCCAGTCAAGAAAATCGTCAAGCATTTAACGACGCAAGAAACCGCTATGTCCGCATTCTTTCTGAGGCCAAAAACTCGTTTAATAACCACATCAAAAACAAAGTCCTCTCAAGATCCAACGGCAGGAAACCCTTCTGGACTCTTGCTACATCTATTGGGAATAATTTCTGCAAAAGCACGTTCCCACCTCTTGTCTCAGGGGATGAAATTGTTTCTACCGCCCTACACAAGGCTGAACTTTTTGCTTCGCTGTTCGCTGACAATTTTACTCTCAACCCACCTCCAAATGTTCAACCACCAACAGCCCCAATGTCGCACATAAAATGACGGATATCATTTTCAAAACTAAAAAGGTACGAAAGATGCTCTCTTCTCTTAATACCAGGAAAGCCTCTGGCCTTGACGAGATCCCAGCAATTATTCTCAAAAAATGCGCACCAGAACTTTCTCCTGTCCTAACTCGTCTATTTCAGACATCTTACAATAAAGGCATATTTCCCAGTAACTGGAAAACTGCTCGAGTACAACCCATCCCCAAGAAAGGATCCAAAGCGCTTCCTAGCAACTACAGGCCTATTTCTCTCCTTTCAGTAGTCTCTAAAGTGATGGAAAAGTATATAAACACCGAATTACTAAAATTTCTTGAAAACACAGTCTAATCCACGACAGGCAATATGGATTCCGTCAGCGCAGATCGACTGCCGACCTCCTTTCCTTTGTCACTTATTATTGGACAAGTCTATGGAACTACACGGTGAATCTCAGATTGTTGCTCTAGACATATCCAAAGCATTCGACCAGGTCTGGCACGCAGCGCTGCTTAATAAACTTCCGGCCTATGGCCTACCACCAAAACTTTGTACCTGGACAGCAAATTTCCTCTCCAACAGGAGCATTTCTGTTGTTGTGGATGGCCATTCCTCTAAACTGTATCCAATTAATGCAGGAGTTCCTCAAGGTTCAGCTCTAGCCCCTACTCTGTTTCTTCTCCACATCAATGACCTCCTCTATAGCACATCCAGCCCAGTTCACAGTTACGCGGACGACAGCACCCTCCACTCAAATATACAATATTCTAAGCCCGTCTCTTTAGCACAATTAGATGAGGATCGCAGACTCATGGAGGGTTCTGTCTCCCTGGATCTCCAAAAAATATTAGATGGGGAAGTAGAAATCTTGCACAATTCAACCCCACCAAATCTCAGTCTTGCTTTCTTTCTCACAAGAGATACACCAACCCTAGACCCATCACAATGAACAACCAAGTTATTCAAAGTAATGAGTCCTTTTCTCTTGTTGGCATTTCTGTGGATCGAAATCTTAATTGGCACCAACATGTCACATCAATTGCAGACGCGGCTGCTAAGAAATTAGGTTTCCTCTTCCGGGCTCGCAAATACTTTTAACCAGCTAATCTCTGTACCTTATATACTTCACAAATAAGGCCAAACCTCGAATACTGCTCCCACATCTGGGGTGCAGCTGCCGCTTCTACACTCGCTATCCTGGACTCCATTCGAAAGAGCTATACGTCTCATCGGTGACCCTACCCTCACCCAAAGGCTGCCATCCCTTGCCCACCGACGTGGCGTTGGTGACCTCTCTCTCTCTCTCTTATATATATATATATATATATATATATATATATATATATATATATATATATATATATATATATATATATATATATATATATATATATACATATATATATATATATATATATACATATATATATATATATATATATATATATATATATATATATATATATATATATATATATATATATATATATATATATATATTGTGCTGAGAATTGCTAAGGCCATATAAAAGTTATAAAAACAAAAATGGAAACCCTTACGGAAACTACTATGATAATGTTAAATTCTGATTATTGATTAAAAAATTGGGTGATCAGATTAGTGATGGGGGGTAGTACTTGTACCACTGGTGAGTAATAAGTAAAATACTTACGGTTTACACGTAATGCATATGGGTTCTCTGTATATTGTATACATATCCACATCGTTCGACATATTTTACTGTACACTAAAACAGAAAACAAAATAATAACATTAAAACACAAGCACATTCACTATTATTGTTAGTCAGTGTTATTTGGAGAAGCAATGAAAGATATATAGCCATAATTTGTTGGAATGATAATTAAATGAGTCTTAAAAAGTTTAACTAGCAATTTGGAAAATATCTCAGTTAAAGTGAAATCAAAAGAGCCAGAAATCTATATGTAGATAGATTGAAATATTAAGCATGAAATACCTACCAAAGAATTATGTTCTAAATCAATTACCAAAAGGTAATGAACAAAACAAACCCCTTGTATGATGTTTTCAATATGTAAATTTAGTTTTTATTTATGTGAACAATGAACTGAAATGTACCCATATATGTGTCTGTGTTTGTAAAAACAATGAACTGGAAGTTACTAAAAAACAGTGTTAAGTGTTGTGGAAACTTTTAAAATCAAGATTACAACATGAACTGAATTAATGTTAAAGAAAAATTGTTGTGGGTTATGTTATGTAGAAATAAGGTTAGGTCAGATGTCAATTTTAAGAATAGAATATTTTATACTTACTCGATGGTTCCAAGGAGAATATCTGTCAAAACATTAATTAATGAATTGGAAGAGAGAATGCTATGATCAGACAGGAAACACCAAATGTTAGATGAATTTGGGCAACATTTCCGCTTTTGTTATAATTTTATGGTTGGTTGTTGTTGAAATTCAGATGCGAGAGAGCGTCATTATTGCTTCCCATTTTAAATATAAATATTTTAAAGTATAAATTGTCCAAGGGAAATTCAATTTGCCGCTAAAACAAAGAAGAGACGTTACATCAAGTTTTTAACGTAAGAAAGTACGAGATAAGTAGTAAATATATGAAGAATACTTACATTTGAGGATACCCAATACCATTAGCGAGGAAGCCAAGGTTAGAGATTTATTTTATTTAATGTATAGCAGCTCAACCAGACAAATATTTCAATAAAAAGACAGCCCATTCTGTCAAATATCATTTTAAGCAAATGTGTTTATGGGAAATTAAGATTTAAACGCATAAAGTAGAAATCTTATGGGATAATTTAACCATAATTCAACATTGAGAATACAGAGGGAGTGCAGGTCAAGGATCCATATTTATTAATAAGAACAATTGAATGAAAGCCGTAAATTCGGATACTAAATTTAATCATTGTAAATTGATATTAGTTTGATAATTAGAACAACGGATCCGTTTAAAGTTTAGAGTTTAGATTTTAAATTGTGCCAATAAAATTTGTTTAAGAATTTTGAAACGTAATTCTTTGAAAACCCATAATAAGATAATAAGGCTACTATAAATATTTGCAGGCTACTTTCTTCATATTTTAGCAGTACTCACCACTGAGATAAGTAAGTAAATAAAATATTTGAATATAATTTATTTGACATACATATATGTATATATAATAGAAGGATAGGCAACCCAAATAACCCTGAGATAGCTTAAATCACAAGAGTCACAAAACATATTTTATTCAGATAAAGTTTCACATTATAAAATATACAGAGTCACCCATAATACATGGTGTAATATTTTTTTTATATCACTTTTCCATATATAAAATAAATATAAATATCAAATATCATTTCAATATCATAAATATAATAATAATAATAATAGTAAAATTTTATAATATATAAAAGCCAAAGCTGATTATAATCAAAGCCAATAAGATTATATAATTGACGCACAACAGTGGGGCAATATAAATTAAAATATAAAATATAAAATAAATATAAAATATAAAAAGTCAAGCCAATAATAAAATAGTATATATATATATATATATATATATATATATATATATATATATATATATATATATATATATATATATATATATATATATACATATATATATATATATATATATATATATATATATATATATATATATATATATATATATATATATATATATATACATATATATATATATATATATATATATATATATATATATATATACATATATATATATATATATATATATATATATATATATATATATATATATATATATTGCACGGACACTGCTCAGAGGAGCTTTCTTCCATAGTTCCCGCACCTGCTGCACCCAACAGATCTACCAGGGGAACAGAGCGAATGCACCCTTTTACTGTCCAGGTCACCAGACATAGAACATCTTGTTATTCCCGCTCTTTTGTCCCAAGGACTTCCAAGTTGTGGAATTCCTTGCCGGCACATGTTTTTCCTTCTCCTCCGAACCTCCAAACCTTCAAGTCCAGAATTAACAAGTTGCCTCTTTCCTCCTTGTCGACACCCACGGTACGATAGTATTTAGGCTGTAAGCCCTCGTGGTGTGTTGTTAAAATTAAAAAAAAAATTGATTAATTACGAATATATTCTATACAAATCGACATAATCTTTGCACTTCTGTTTACATAAGAATCTCTTGGCTCAATTAATTTCACGTAGGCCTGGTATATTGTGCAACACGCAAATTAGTGACATTAATTTTTGGAATATTTAGTATTGGCTAAAAAGAATAGCCATAATGAAATAATGCTATGCGGCTTGAAATTCAGCCACATAATAAACATATGCAATTTTGGTGAAAGGTGGTTTGAAATCGTGTCCGCTCATTCAGTTAGGAATATCCTCACATTGCGCACAGTAGAGTGTGCAGGGTCAGGTGTTAAAGTTTGCAAGGCAAATGGTATTTAGGTGAACTTTTGATTTCTTGAATTGCTAATATCCAAACACATAAGACCTGGCAGACAGGCGATAGCCTAGAATGGCTCGCGTAGTACAGAATATTAGCACGATGGAAATGGAAAAGGCAACTTAAATGCATAATGCCTCAATACGCATTAATTAATATTCTTACAAGGGACGTAAAGGGAGAAGTAAGGAAGCGGTGAAATGGGACTGGCGGATGTGGTCTTTTTCTGCGGTGCTGCACAATAAGTCTCACTCTCCAACCGGACCATTTCTGTTGTCGTGGATGGCCATTCCTCCAAACTGTATCCAATTAATGCAGGAGTTTCTCAAGGTTCAGCTTTAGCCCCTACTTTGTTTCTTCTCCACATCAATGACCTCCTCTCTAGCCAATCCAACCCAGTTCACAGTTACGCAGACAATAGCACCCTCCACTCAAATATACAATATTCTAAACCTGTCTCTTTAGCCCAATTAGATGAGGATCGCAGACTCATGGAGGGTTCTATCTCCGTGGACCTCCAACAAATATTAGACTGGGGAAGTAGAAATCTTGTACAATTCAACCCCACCAAATCACAGCCTTGCTCTCTTTCTCATAAAAGGTACACCAGCCCTAGACCCATCACAATAAACAACCAAGTTATTCAAAGTAATGAGTCCTTTTCACTTGTTGGTTTTTCTGTGGATCAAAATCTCAATTGGCACCAACATGTCACATCAATTGCAGAAGCGGCTGTTAAGAAATTAGGTTTCCTCTTCCGGGCTCGCAAATATTTTTTTCACCAGCTAATCTCTATACCTTATATACTTCACAAATAAGACCAAACCTCGAATGCTGCTCCCACGTCTGGGGTGCTGCTGCCGCTTCTACACTCGCTATCCTGGATTCCATTCAGAAGAGAGCTATACGTCTTATCGGTGATCCTACCTTCACTCAAAGGCTGCCATCCCTTGCCCGCCAACGTGACGTTGGTGACCTCTCTTTCTCTTTTATAGATATCTACATGGGCACTGCTCAGAGGAGCTTTCTTCCATAGTTCCTTCACCTGCTGCCACCAACAGATCTACCAGGGGAACAGAGCGAAGGCACCATTTTACTGTCCAGGTCAGCTAACATAGGACATCTTGTTATGTCCGCTCTTTTGTCCCGAGGATTTCCAAATTGTGGAATTCCTTGCCGGTACATGTTTTTCCTTTTCCCCCGAACCTCCAAACCTTCAAGTCCAGAATTAACAAGTTGCCTCTTTTCTCCTTGTCGACACACACGGTACGATAGTATTTAGGCTGTAAGCCCTCGTGGTGTGCTGTTGAAAAAAAAATCTTAAACCAAACAAAGAAAAATGAAATCTGAATAATGAACCCAGTAATACAAACCTTAAACCTTAATTTGTACATCACTGTGATGACTTGAAACAGCACGGGGAACTTAGACACAGACGTTGCGCTATTCCGCTTGCGAGTGGTTCAGATTCTTGTGCTGGTGAGTATCCGATCTGTTATTGGTAATATCGTCTTTGACGACCAGCTGTTTCACTAAGGGACGCCATGATGTCTAAGCGTCAAATTCCAACTCATTGTATTTGTCAGATAGGAAGCTTTGTTCAATAAACTATGTGTTTTACGAGTTTTTGTGCTTTTCCCACAATGTTCCAATATCACAGTTTTAATTTTTAACAACGCAGTCCTAACTCTGGACTTTCATATGCCAGTGTATTTACTACAGTAACCCTGAAGATTGTTGCCTTCCTTGATAAGATTTCAGGTAGATGCCTTTTCTGAAGGTAAGTGAAAACATTTTATTGATCAGTGGTCATACAGTAATTTAAATAAGACATTGTAGTTAAAGAGGTAATTAAATCTCAGCCAAAATTTAAAATAGGTAAAATGCTTTCCTTGAAACATTTCTTCAAACATGTTTTACGCCATTTCTTTTATGTAAAAGCTTGGTATTGTTCCATGTTTTATTTATTCATTTATAAATTTATAATAAAGAAGGATATTACAATATATATTGTGACGAAGTAGATATTTTCAGAACAGCTGTATATATTAAAAGCGGCTGTTCGAAAATAAATACAATATAAATCACACGGCTAAAAATTCCACGCAGTAAAAATTATTATTTATATCATTAACATTTCTTAAAAGTACGCATTTTCGAATTATCGCGGCGGGGTTAAAACATATCTGCAGAAGATAAGGATAAGGTATCTTCCACCGATTAAGATTTTTCAGCCGGGGACGGCAGAGAGAATTTAACTACCGAGGTAGATAGTTCACCGTTTGCCGTAGCGCGTTGGAAAATATATAGCCAGAAGTTATGTTCAATAAATAGAGTCAGTTCATAGAAATTGTAGTAAAACATTAGGACACCGTACCCTCCGCCCCGTGGTTGTGAGAGGCAATTCAGTAGCGTAATAACCCTATTGAACGCCGTCTAGGTAAGAATATTTTAGGTTTGCCTTATTTAATGTAATTGTAGCGAATTTTCGGATATTTTCCTCAGTTCCCACGCGCCTACCCGTCGACGTCGAGATCGCGAGATCTAGTGCAGTTCCTCTTCATAGCCCTATCCCATTATTGTTGGCGTGTCGTAATACTTCTGGAAGGTGATGCTGTAGCTAACACAGACCTTCCAAGGGTGTTACCTACGACCGTTCCAAGTCGACTCTGGTCTGGACGCTGTAGTACACAAGCAGGCCAAGGTCAAGTTGGTATATGACAATATACTTTTACAGGGTGTTCCCCTGTAACCCTCCCGTTCCTTATCGACGCCCTGACGTCGAGGCGTTGGATCTCGTGGTACCGATTCCGTCGGATAGACGCCATTTTAGCTGTTTGAGGAGCGTCTCTCCCCTTGACCCACCTAACGGCTGCATCCACGGGTCGTAAACCACCGCACTCGGAGTTTCCGTCCGCAGAACGCACGCATTTTCCGTCCGGGGGGAATAAGTAACTTCGTTGGCCCGTCACCAGTAACGTAACTTGTCTTAGAGTAAATTAGTGTGAGAAGTAAATTTCATATTGCGAGCATACCAGCGTGCTGTAACGTCCTATAATGTTATAAATAGTGTGGAAACTACATTCAGTCTATTTGATAACTTTAAATAAATCTGCTACACCCTTACAAACTTTCGGAAGGTCAGGGAAATACCGGGGGAGCGATTAAAGCCCGTAACTCCGGAGGTATCTCTACGGTCTGCCACATCACAGGCTACCAGACCCTCTCCACGGAGCTATCCAGGCACTCCGGTCACGTCGGTGGTCGGAGTCTTGTGACGAGGTCGCAGACACCCTCGTAGGGAGTAAACCCTCTAAAATCTGGCGCCCGGGACCGTTCCTGTAAATCCATTGATCCATTTCGCTGTATAATTCACCCCGCAAGTCAGGCCTCGTTACAATATATATATATATATATATATATATATATATATATATATATATATATATATATATATATATATATATATATATATATATATATGTATATATATATATATATATATATATATATATATATATATATATATATATATATATATATATATATATATATATATATATACTTTAATCAAATTTGATAAGTACCTTCCTTACATTTCCTTCCTATCTGTTTTCTTTAGGTAAATTTTTCTCCAGAAATCGGAGTTATGGCAACAAAGTTTGGCGGTTTATATCATAAAAAGTAAACTACGTACCAAAATTTAGATTTGTAAGTTGACAGAAAAAACTTTTTAGTATTTTCTCTTAAATTGTCAAAGTTGCCATATGAAACGTCCAAATCCACAACATTTAGACAAAGACACTTTAACTAATCCGGGTTACGTAGAAGAAATGCCTTAATTTTACTAAAATCTTTCCAGAAAATACTAATCAAATAAACCCTTCCTCTGCTTTTATGGCACTAGTTGTAGTTATAGAGTTTCTCGTTTCATGGTCTATAATTTTTAGCAAATTTCCGTATAGAAGAAATTGAAGAAATTCACTTATAAGAGCACCACTTTTAAATTTCGAAACGATTCTTTCAAATCAACGCGATCGAGGCCCCCTAGAACTTATATCCGGAATTAGTTTCAGTTTTTATCAGTTTTCGTATATACAGGGTGACGCATTTCTACGGTAAAGCTTAATATATCCGTTATTATACGAGAGAAAATTGTATACGTTAATGATAGGGTGTTTTGAGCTGCATCTTATAAAATTATTTTTACAGTTACAGAGTGGCCCATAAGTCATTGGTGATCCAATTTTTTTTAATTGAACTTGTCTTATATTATTGCATTTTCCATTGAAATATAATGCATGCTTGTAAGAAAAGAAGCTCGGGACTCAGCAAGTGCGCTATGGTAGCAAACTTTCATTAAATGCTTCAAATATCAAAGCTAAATTTGCTATTATCCTTAGTTAGTTAGCCAGAAAACCTGTTTTTTTCGGGAAGATTTTGAGTTATTATTTTCTAAAACTTTTTTGTACATTCTGAAACAAGAAAGCTATTTTGATGAAATATCGTAGATTGTTTCTACTATATTTGTTATACCGGTAACCAAATTTGATACCAGCTTTCTTTAAAAAAAAAATACAGATTTGCTATTAAAAACATTTTTATGAAAATTAACTACCATAACGCACTTGTTTCGTCCAGACTTTTACGGCAAATCAATATATTACATTAACGTCCTTTGTAATAAAGCATAGATTACAGCGGGCTTTCAATAGTTAACAAGCGCTTTAACCGGTTCATAAATGATGGATATCAAAGCTTAGACTAGAGTGTTATTATTTACGAAAATAGCAATTACGCTCGCCTGTCTATTAGGTGTAAAATCCCATTTTTTATCAAGGATTTACTTAAAGCCAAAGCATATCTCTTTAAGCGCAAAATATGCAAACACAATAATGTATTTTTGCGAGCATTTCTACACAAGTGGTGACAGTACATTTTAACTAGTCTATGTACAATGTACAGGATGTCCTGCGAACTTGAACTGCTGGGCGTCATTTAGAAACTATTTTAATTTAAAATTTGAAAATTCATAAGTGTACGTTCTTTATAATTATCTGTTAAATGAAAATGTCTACTGGCGCAGATCGTTACCAGAAGTGATGAGCGTCCTTATTGTAAACGGGACACCTTACATATCATCGCATTTCTGGAAGTCTTCTCAAATTTAAATATAACTTTGAGACTTTAAGTACCATTCTTTGTACAGGGTGGCGAAACTCGATGTCTCGGCTCTATTGTATGAAAAGGAAAAGCGATAGAAAAAAATTTGAAAAGAGGTTTTTAAATGGGATTGAGTAAGGTTCATTTGTGCCAATTTAAGCCTAAAAATCCGAGTGTATTTATTTTATGTTTGTCCGAAATTGATATCTCGTGACAGATTTTAATTGGATCTAAATCCGGTCAATAGTGAGGCTGTAATCACTTCCCAAACCCTAACCTATTTGCACTTATCTCTCAGATTTATTACACACTGTTTGGTTTGAAGATGAAAAGATAATCAAATACTCACTCAAATTTAATCTTGTTCTGATCAAAGTCCTAGATTTATGAGATCATCGAGTCAAAACACCGGCACTACGTTAGTTAGTTTGAAGAGATCTAGATAATAGATATGAAGAATTTTTGGCTGAAGCACCACCAGAATTGAGAAAGGTGAAATGAGGAACTTGTTATTCAATCAAGACAGATATTAGAAACACAAATATTTAAATTTATTGACATAAATTAATAATGGGAGTTATTTAAATCAAGATTCCTTGTAAATCAAACATAAGTTGTACATTACAAAGAAACAAAATAAATATCCAATGCAAGTTAAGGGTTTTTCTATTAATTCTACCAATGCTCTCAATTTTAATTTATTAAGTACATTTCTAGTTAATTGTTCTGGCCAGAGTATGTTTTGTTTTGTTAAAAGTTTGTGAGAGAAGCTTAGGTATTGTAAAATTAAGTAATCGTTTAATATTGTTTAAATGAAAGGTTACAAGCTACCTTTTTTGTACTCTAAAACATTTGAAGGTTTGAAAAATTCGTGGGCAAAATGTCAATCAATTAATATCATACTAATGTTTCTAATTTACGTATTGTGATATTATACAGAAAGAAAATACAAATTACATTTATATAACGATCAATCTCACTGACTGAAATTTTGATTTTGACTGATTTAAAATTTCTGTTGCAATTTAATGAGAAATTTAAATCATGTAGGAAAGTTTATGTCTGTCTAGTCTTAAAGATCACTCAAAAAGTTGAAAATGACTCACATGTAGTGCGCTCGCACTTCCAAATATTCACCAGCTGGTCTGGACCTAAACCTGAGGTCCCACAGGTTCGAAACTGTACAGGTTAACATCGGTATTCAGCGCTTACCATAGGCGCTTAATTTCCCCAAGAGAGAAGTCAGTAACTGGTAGAAAACGCTTGCAGATTGGAGACATGAAGAGAGTGTACGTGCAATGTACAATCAAGAGGCTAGCCACACACTGGGGTTGAAACTTGATGTACTTGAATCGGAAGAGCAAAACTGTATTTTAACGGTAAACTTTGAGACAGAGGTATGT
Source organism: Tillus elongatus (assembly GCA_964006375.1). Lineage (NCBI taxonomy): Eukaryota > Metazoa > Arthropoda > Insecta > Coleoptera > Cleridae > Tillus > Tillus elongatus. The sequence continues at coordinate 269,306,816 of OZ023262.1, forward strand.
CTTCACGTATACGGAAAAATCAGACATAACGGGAAACTTGAAACTGAGACTGAATTTGAAAACTTTAACTTGAAAATTTGAAACAGTTTACTTGAAAGTGTTCACTTGAAACTACCGTCAACAACTTGCCACTGCACTAAAACGTTTATTTAAGACTTACTGTTCAATCCATTTTTCTTTCAAGCGGGATGTTATAATACACTAAACCAAACTGAAACTATTTGCAGCATTTGCACGATAATTATACTAGGCATATATGTCCTGCGGAAGTTACGTTTTACTTCATTGCCCGATAGAAAACTCTCCTAAACTGATCTCGAGTGGCAGCGCAGTCCTTGCTTCTGTAGTGTCTGTCGGCAGACCGCCTCGATCCAGGCATTGCACGTGTTTAAGTACTCGGCTGGGTTTGTTCGGTGTGTCGATTTCTGCTTATGACATTCTCGCTCTCTTTTAGTTACCCATCTACCTCCATGTGTATGAGAAAGATGCAGATATGCATGAGTTTCACGCCAGTTTCCGCACGAACTCCGTCGAAGCGTCGAAGTCCCAACGGTCTTGCGACCAGTATCTGTCAAATATACTTTATTGCTTAACGATAGCGCTTGCTTTGTCGGCCTTTCTTTCAGTTGTCAACTTGTCTCGTAAAGTTCCGACTTTATAACTTTCGGCATCTATTTTAGTATTTTCACCTTTAGTTTCTAATACTTTGGATCATGTTATTACGTCATTGTTGAGTCATCTCTGCAACGATATTCACCTGCTTCTTGATTTCAAATTTACAAACATCCTAGTAGGAAATTGTAATAAGTAACGATCTTTTTCCTTAAGGCAAATATTCCGTCTGATGATATTTTAATTTAGCTTTTATAAAGGGAATGCAGTCAGAGCACTACGATGGTAAATGTCAATAGTGAGTTCTTAATAAATATTTTCAAAACCAAAACTTGAATTACTCTTCAAAAATAAAGTAACCTTTTCCTATTTAAGCTTTCTTTGAGGTTATCGTTATGTCAGTAAGGGAGTTACGGTAATGAATAAAATATAACCGTTACACATTTTAAGCCAAATTTTCATATTTTTGTATATTTGGAAACTGAAGTAATAACGTCATCGATTTTTTTCCCAGAAATAAATCTCTATTTTGGCATTCGGAAAAGAACTATTTTTTATAAACAAATTATGAAAAGAAAAAAATTGCTGTCTTTTTCCCTTAAAAAGTTATAATTAAATTTGTAGAAAAAAGTACAAAACAAAAAATTCGCGCAATCATCACGATATAAACAAGAAGCCTTTGGAAACAAATAGCAAAGTTTTATCTATCGTAGCAACGTTTTATCTGTCAATAATTAAACTAATGGTTTATAAATATTGTTTTTCATTTCACTTTGAAAAATATTTACGCACAACGAAAAAGTCGATATGTTATCAGTTTATGGTGAATCTCAAAAGAACCCTAGAAGAGCAGTTCAGTTATACGCACAGAGTGTTATTTCAAGCTTAAAAATATTTTCAAGCTTAGAATGTAATTTACGTGCAAATAACGAGGCATTTTCTTCTCGAGGGGAAGAAAAATTTCTAGAAGGGTCAATTCTGAGAATACTGTTGCTACTGCAGTATTTTGAAGACCATTCAAGGAACTCGATTCGGCAAGCCTGTCGTGAGTTGAATTTAAAATATAGTTCGGTTCGAAAATTTTTGAAAGAAAATCGTTATCACGATTATAAACTCCATAACTTAGAACACTTGTCAGCTCAACATCAACAACGAAGAATTAATTATATTACCCAAGTGATAGTAAACTTGATCAATGACAATCGTTTTTTCAGCATGTGTTGTGGACCGACGAAAGCCGTTTTGTTAGTAACGGTAAGCCCTAAAAAAATGAGCATATTTGGTCTACTGAAATATCATCATTTTGTCAATCCGATTAAAAATCAAGGACACTTCGGAATTAACGTTTGTTGTGGTATTATTAACGGGCATTTGATTGATCCATATTTTTACGAAGAAATTTTACATAGTGAAGCGATATTTGCAATTTCTCCAAGAACAACTTCCTGTGCTGCTTGAAACTGTGCTATTACATCTGCGAACAAACATGCGTTTCCAAAACAAAAAAAAGTTTATATCTGTTAACTTGGAACATTTAAAAGGAAAAATCAGAAATGCTTGCGATGAACATCTAGAGAAATGTTTCATAGGGCTTCAGTTGTAACCTCCTTCAAATTAAACTTTATAGCTATCAACATGACACTAGTATAATGTAGTAAGCGGAAAAGCTGTTATCAAAAGGTTGACCTCAAGGGGATCTAAATCCGGTCGGTAGTGAGGTCACCATTAGCTGTTGAACCCTAACCTAATGTATCTATCTATCAGATTTTATTATTTGCAAGATCAGCAACACTGGTAAGGTCAGAAGATGTTAAGAAATGAAGCTTACTACTTACTTAGTTCTGAGTTGTTCTGCCAGACGTCCCATATTTGTTGGATCCCCTAATCAGAACCTGGTTATTTTTAAGTCGTAGATATCTCGGTAAACGTTAGTCAGAATTATTAATTGTGTCGCCGTTAAATGTGGGAAATATTGGTTAGGAATTACTTTTCAATTAAACGGATATGTTAATGTAACAATAATATTAAATTTATTCATATAAATGAATTTGGGATTGCAAACAAAATTAAATAAACATGGTTGGTGAATCTCAAATAAACTTTAATCATACACAAATAAAAATCAAATACACAACAAAAACTTCAAGAAAAAGAAATTATAATTTCACATGCATATGACAAAATAATAAGATAAAATGGTTGTAGGTTACTAAAATATTAACATTAGCTACTTGAGGTATATCAAAGATCAAATGCTGTATTTTACAGCTCAAAAACAAATACAAATTATTAGGTAAATTACTTGACGTTTGTCAATCAGTTCGGTTGATGTTTCAATGACTTAACTGGCCAGTCCTTTGAGTGTGGCTCCATTTAATAAAAATATTCTTATGTGAAATTTTTAGTTTAATGATTGAAAAATGAGAGATATTAAAAAATGCACAGGTTAAATATTTTACAAATAAAATTTGCTAATTACAATTTCAAGAACTATGTATTTAAATTCACCATATTGACAAAGTTCTAAAGATTAAACAGGAATTTTACAGCTGTTCTTACAGGCACACCCCTGACACTGTTTAAGTTCCAATTTGATTACGTTATTTTAAAAGTTCAAGTTGCAAGGGTTCAAATATTAGATTGCTGCATAAAAACTTCTGCTGGTTCACAGAAATAAAGTTTATATCGACTCACCAAGTCCTGATACCTGGAGTTACCTGATGACCGTTTGAAGATGCTTTCCAAGTGGGGTCAACTATCAGTGCCTGACACAAGCTCACAAACTCCAATAAGAGAGGGAAGGCTGGAGAGAATGAGTGGTACTTCCCATTAACGATTAGGCAGGTGGATTTTGGTGCTACAATGCTGGGTGAGACATTTTATCCCCTATGTCGTTACTCTGAATTAATTTGACAAAAATTTTTCTACAGCAATTGAAACGTAAATTGGCTCAAGTGAAATTTATTGCCAATTGACTCAAAATTCGGTGGTAATCAGAAGCTTTTCTGATTAACATGAGGAATGCACCAGGTGAACAAAGTATCACTACTCAACTCGCGGTTTTCTGCGAAACACGTAGTTTATTCAAATTCAAAACCGCTTAAATGACTTTAATCAATCACTGACAAGTGTTATTAGATAGTATCGATAACGAAAAGGACATTTTAAGATAATTTTTTCCACCGCAACTAAAAGGTGTTTACTCGGCAACCACCCAACTACGACTCCCCGAGGTAACGTCTCGTGCTTTGAGGTCTGACTTCATCCCTTCTTTAGCACATACGTCCCTCGCCTATAGTTCAGGGCCTTCAAGGTTAATTTCGTGACTGAATTGCAGATATAGCCCCGACTCCCCTTTAACATTGAAAATGGACTCGTACCTTCAAGGTTCTTTTAACATTGTCAACAGATTTTTAATAAGATAAAATAATATTTTGTTCTAGAACATTCTTAACGTATATTATGTTTACTCAAACGCCCTTCCAGGAAAATGCGACACATCATTTACTAACAAAGCTATATTGCGTCTTTAGCTGTTTGAATTTTTACGTGCTTTTCTAGCCTGCAGCACGGAGTTTAGGGTAGTGTTTTGAAATGCAAAACTTGAAGAATTTAATATAGATAGGGTTATTGCTCATTATTTAGATACCTGGGGGCTTTCTAAGTGTTTTCAAGCCAGTAACGATCCCAGATAAAAAAGTGAATCGTTACACAGTGCGAGAAGTAATGCGGAGATTGGATAAGTGTTTAGAAGCAGGAGATGGTCACATTGAAAATCATTGTTGCAATACTTTGTTTATTGCTGTGGTAAAGGCAGTAACATATAATGTCTTTTATAATGTTTTTACATTATTAAATAACTTTTTAAGGGAAAAAGATAGCAATTTTTTCTTTACATAATTTTCCAACAAATTTATTTTTAAATATGCCAAAATATAGGTATGTTTCTGGGAAAAAAATCAATAACGTCTTTACTTCAGTTTCTCAATATCCAAAAATTTAGCTTAAAATGGACCTTACTCAATCGCATTTAAGAACCTCTTATAAGATTTGTTCTAGCGCTTTTCCTTTTCTTACAATGTAGCCAGGACATCGAGTTTCGCTCACCCTGTATATACCTCTAATGGTGTAAAAGTGACATTTATAACACAATCTGACACACTAATCTACCACGCTCCATGAGAGATAAATTCCAAGACAAGGCAATTACAAAGTGTTTTTAAAAAAATTTAAGAGGTTATCGACCTACTACTTCCACATCGTCAATACGTGTATGTTCATAGAACAGAAAGCTATCTAAAAGGGCATTTACAATCGTGAAAATATATTTTTTAATATCATTCAATTTATAATTAAAATTTTGTTATAGGAAAATTCTCTACAACAATTAATGTAATATTTTATGTAGAAGTAGGTTACAGATGCATCAATAGCATTGGCATTGAAATAATATTACATATTTCTCTAAATAATAAACAAGTTGGAAATGTAGCGTACAGTACAAGGAATGCTGTCTGCTAAGGTCTGCAAAAAATTTTCGCTTAAACGTTGTAAAAAGTGTCAAACATATAGAAAACTTTTTTTGAGCAGGAAAATCTTTTGTATCTGACGGTCTGTCGTTCTGTCGGTCTGTCGGTCTGTCGGTCTGTTGACCTGTGGGCCTGTCGGTCTGTCTGCCTATCGGTCTGCACGTCTGTGTGTTTTAGCTACGACAACTTTAGAACGCATTGAGATATCGTCTTCAAATTTGGTATACAGTTAGCATTCGATAAACGAACGGTTTCGATTGTTTTTGGGTTTAATCTCTACAGGGGGTAGGGGATGAATGGTGGGCGATTTGGCGAAAATTGTCATTTTTCCTTAAATCTCAAGTAACATAACGTTGGTTTGTTTGTTAGAAAACTTTCAATTCCATCAAACATCTGGGATTCTGTAGATAAATTAAACTTTTTGTCTGTTTGTCGGTCGGTCGGTCTGTGGGTTTGTAGGTCTTTCTGTTAGTAGGCGCAATAACTTTTGAACAAATTAAGATATGATCTTCAAATTTGGTATGCAGCTAACACTCGAGAAAGACGCTTCGAACTGTTTTTTGGGTGCGGTCGCTTCAGGGGGTAGGGGATAAACGAGGCTGATTTGGTAAAAATTGACATTTTTCGTTAAAACTCGAGTAATATAACGTTTCAGAAGTTTATGGGTATAGGAATATGAATATTTCCTTTGTGGTCAAGTCATGAACCCTAAATTCATTTCAATTCATGAGAATGTCTTTTTGAGAAGAGTAGATTATCACAGCTATGTGGAACTTAGGATTCAATTTGCAGCACGAATGTTAGTATTCCTAAGTACTATATATATATATATATATATATATATATATATATATATATATATATATATATATATAAATTTATTCGCTAGAGTATTTACATGATAGATCAACCGTTGTTAAAAAGCATTTACCTCCGTCAGAATTTGTATCGTTTATGAAACTGGGATTTATTGGTCACCTGTTCGATACTAGTACACTTAAGAGGTATTTTTAAACGATATCTCGATAATTAGGTGATAGGATGCCGGGATATACATACACACACACACACACACACAAACACACAAATATATATATATATATATATATATATATATATATATATACATATATATATATATATATATATATATATCCCGTATATACATATATAAATTGTGTGTACATAATAGTAATAATAATAATAATGTTCTAGAGAGCTCAGGATACAGATTGTACTGGGATCGGACCGTGCTCACAGACCAACGAGGTACCCACAACAGGCCAAATATAATAATAATGGATAAGTCTGGAAACCAAGTGGCGCTAATTGATGTGACCATTTCGAATACTAATAATCTAGAGATAAAGTACAACGAGAAGACCATTAAGTACAGAGACCTCGAGCTACAAGTAAAGAGACAGTGGAGGGCAGATAGTGTCCGAGTGATTCCAACAGTCATGTCGTCAACTTATGTGGTTCCTAAGAATCTTAGGGAGAACATTAAGAGACTGTACCTATGAAATTTTGCTAATATTTCTTTTACAAAAATTCACAATTTTTCTTTTGGCTGCAATTGTCTTCAGTAATGTTACACCGTATTATATTTTTCAAAAAAATTCGACAACTTTTATTTACAACAACTTACTAACATTTATTATTAATTACCAACATTTCACAAAAATGTTACAAAAAATTATTTCTACGGAAACACTAAAAACATTTCTGCGAAAACTTTTTAAATTCAGCCACTATTTGTGCCTGTATACGGCAGCTCGATTTTTTCGACGAGTAATACAAACCAAAAACTCTCTGAATGCGCCGGTTTAATGTGGTTCAGCTATATACTGGTACAAACGCCTTTTTACAATTTGTTAAATGTGTTTGTGCAATGTTCCAAAAACGAGAAAAGTTGCAAGACAACTGAAATATCTCAAAAACGATGAACGATATAAGTTTTTTTACATGCATTATAATTCAATGGAAAATCCTAACATAAGGGGTATTCTATTAAAAGGGAAAGTATGTATCACCAAAGACTTATGGGCCATCCTGTAATTATCAAAATAATTTTATAAGATGCAGTTCAAAACACCCTGTAATTAACGTATATAATTTTTGCTCGTATCTTGCATATAAACAAAAATATTGAATTTTACCGTAGAAATGCGTCACCCTGTATATGTGTAAACAGACAAAAACTGAAACTTATTCCGTATATGGGTTTTAGGGGTTCTAGTTCGCGCTCATTTAAAGAAATCTTTTTAAAATTAATAAGTCTACGAAAATTTGCTAAAATAAAGGCTATTAAACCATAAATTCTATAGCTGAAACACCAGAAAAAGGGTCTACTTCAAATGGATTTTTTGATAATATTTTAGAAAAATGAAGGACAATGATGGTTGAAGCTGAAACTAAAAGTTTTGTGAAACACACTTATTACATTTCTTCAACATAATCCGTATTCGTTTCAGATTATTTGTCTGAAAATTGCAAATTTTGACGTTACAATCGCGACTTTGACGTTTTAAGAGGAAAAATTACAAAATTTTAAAAATATTTTTTCTGCTAATTCTTGACCTTTTTGCGCCAAGAAAACTTAATTGTTGTATGTAATGTTCAACTGGTTTTGTTAACCACACAAAATATTTTGTTGTTGTGCTTTCATTTGATTATCAGTCGCACCCAATTTTTTTTTCCTTTAAATGCCCATAACTTGTTTTCCTTTCAACGTAGATACCTTAATTTTGGCACCTAGGATAGTGGAAACGTATATGCCAAACTTGGTTTCCATAGCTCTGTTATTTTCGGATATACAAAAAGTTTCTGAAAGAAAAGTCAAAATTTTCTTCGAAAAAACTAGTCCAATTTTCCTGGCTAAGATTGCCAATTTTTTTAACTGCCCATAACTTTTTTCTCTTTAAATTTAGGGACGCAAATTTTGGAGTGTGGGGCACTCTTTATAGTGGAAACACGCGTACCAAATTGGGTTGAAATTACTTTGTTATTTACGGAGATATACATTTTTTCCGAAAGAAAACACAACATTTTCCCGGAAAAAACCTGGGCAGATTTTCCTTCCTAACAAACATACCTAACCCACTTGCAAAAGGAAGGTACTCACCAAATTTGATCAAAATCTGCCTATTATTATTTTTTGAGTTATCGGTATTATAATATATATATATATATATATATATATATATATATATATATATATATATATATATATATATATATATATATATATATATATATATATATATATATATATATATATATATATATATATATATATATATATATATATATATATATATAAATTGAAACTGACCCCGGATATGTGTTCTAGGGAGCCCATCTCCTCGTTAGTGAATTTTTTTAAAGAAAATTCACTAAAAGGGAAATTAAATTGCGCAGCCGATGCACTATCTAAAGTAAAAATAGGTCTAATGGATCTAGAGACCCAATCAATGTAAATAGTGTAGATGACGAGGAAGGAATTATCCGTACAGAAGGCAGTGACAGGGCAAACTCAAACGCAGACTTATATTCTTTACCAGGTATACCTATATTAGAGGAAGAAATAATTAATAGTAAAACAAATCAAATATTTATCAAAAACACGAAAACAACTCAGATATTTTCAATTAGGAAGGGTAAGAAAAATTCCTAGATCCAAATACCTTATCCTCGGTAGCAAAAAATACGACTATTGAAATGAAGAATGTCAAAATATAAATAACCAACTATATTTTTGCGAAAACGATAATCGAAACGAAAACAATCCCTCTGAAATCAATTAATCAACTTACAAAAACCGATAGATAATTGCCATCAATAAACAATCAAAGTTAACACAACCACAGTTTCTAAATATGGGAACACCCAGTATATATAAATAGCACCACAAGACACGAAGGCCAAAGTGATATATAGAGAACGGTAAGACACCAAAATTATAAAGGGTACCAAATTATCAACAATTAGACCAAATTGTAATTTACAAATCAACAACCAAAATTATAAATGAAACCAGGCAAAATCAGAAACACAACAAATATTCAATTTACCAAACTTGGAATTCAAAAATACAGAAGAACCTAAACTGCCAAAAGACTTACCAGAGCTTTTCGTTAGACAACATCCAGCTACATGACATCGATAACATCCAAAATCAATTATAAACAATCAAGTGAAGCTACCAATTCAAGTATTTGGACAATCTTTTTTTTTTAATTTCAACAACACACCACAAGGGCTTACAGCCTAAATACTATCGTACCGTGGGTGTTGACAAGGAGGAAAGAGGCAACTTGTTAATTCTGGACTTGAAGGTTTGGAGGTTCAGAGGAGAAGGAAAAACATGTGCCGGCAAGGAATTCCACAACTTAAAAGGGTGTATTCACTCTGTTCCCCTGGTAGATCTGTTGGAGGCAGCAGATGGGGGAACTATGAAGGAAAGCTCCTCTGAGCAGTGCCCGTGCAGATATCTATAAAAGAGAGAGAGAGAGAGAGAGGTTACCAACGGCACGTCGGTGGGCAAGGGATGGCAGCCTTTGGGTGAGAGTAGGGTCACCGATGAGACGTATAGCTTTCTTTTGAATGGGGTCCAGGATAGCGAGTGTAGAAGCGGCAGCTGCACCCCAAATGTGGGAGTAGTATTCGAGGTTTGGCCTTATTTGTGAAGTATATAAGGTATAGTGATTAGCTGGTGAAAAGTATTTGCGATCCCGGAAGAGGACATCTAATTTCTAAGCAGCCGATTCTGCAATTGATGTGACATGTTGGTGCGACTTAAGATTTCGATCCACAGAAATGCCAACAAGAGAAAAGGACTCATTACTTTAAATAACTTGGTTGTTCATTGTGATGGGTCTAGGGCTGGTGTATCTCTTATGAGAAAGAAAGCAAGACTGCGATTTGGTGGGGTGGATTTGTACAAGATTTCTAGTTTCCCAGTGTAATATTTTTTAGAGATCCACGGAGACAGAACCCTCCAGGAGTCTGCGATCCTCATCTAATTGGGCTAAAGAGACAGGCTTAGAATATTTTATATTTGAGTGGAGGGTACTGTGGTCCACGTAACTGTGAACTGGGTTGGATGTGCTAGAGAGGAGTTCATTGATGTTGAGAAGAAACACAGTAGGGGCTAAAGCTGAACCCTGAGGAACTAATGCATTAATTGGATACAGTTTAGAGGAATGACCATTCACAACAACCGAAATGCTCCTGTTGGAGAGGAAATTTTCTTGTCCAGGTACGAAGTTTTGGTGGTAGGCCATAGGCCGTAAGTTTATTAAGCAGCGCTGCGTGCCAGACCCGGTCGAATGCTTTGGATATGTCTAGAGCAACAATCTGGGATTCACTGTGTAGTTCCATAGACTTGTTCCAATAATGGGTGACAAAGGAAAGGAGGTCGGCAGTCGATCTGCGCTGACGGAATCCATACTGCCTGTCGTGAATTAGACTGTGTTTTTCAAGAAATTTTAGTAATTTGGTGTTTATATACTTTTCCATCACTTTAGAGACGACTGAAAGGAGAGAAATAGTCCTGTAGTTGTTAGGAAGCGCTTTGGATCCTTTCTTGGGGGTGGGTTGTACTCGCGCAGTTTTCCAGTTACTAGGGAATATGCCTTTGTTGTAAGATATCTGAAGCAGACGAGTCAGGACAGGAGCAAGTTCTGGTGCGCATTTTTTGAGAACAATTGCTGGGATCTCGTCAAGGCCAGAAGCTTTCCTGGTATTAAGAGAATAGAGCATCTTTCGTACCTTTTTAGTTTTGAAAATGATATCCGTCATTTTATGCGCGACATTAGGGACTGTCATATTAGACATAGCTTTAGCAGTCAGTATTGGAGCTATACTCATAAGAAGCTGTACCAACAAGATGTAGAATAGACAAAGGAAAGCCACATCATCAAGAAGGCAGATGCATCGCAGCGTTCACCTTGCGATCACCTTCCAGAAACAATAGAGCCACTCTCTGATGGGAAACCGATAAGAATGAAGCCGACATATGGAATGCGTTCATTCGCGTCCTGCACGTAATACTTAACACACGGCGTGTTATTATTAATATTATATTTTTAATTTGTATTTATGTTTTATTATTGAAATCTTATATGAGTTTATCGTTTATTAAATAAATAATTGTTAACAAAAGTTTAACGTCGTAACCGCTAAGTTAAGTCGCGCGGGGATCACACTCAGATACAATATTTGATGCATTGTCACCATTTTTCATCGGCTTAGCTGTCTAATTATTTACCCATAGGACCAAAAACTGAAAATCATCAAATGAGTTATGTAAGTTGTGTTTTAAAAGTTGTTAAGATTTATTTAAAATTATATTTTTAGTTTCATACAAATATTAGATTTCTTCGTAAAATACATTTCGCAATAATATCGTATAACATACACTTTTGCAAATGGCTGTATGATTGATGATATCGGGTTTGGGTAAGTGTTATTGATTACATGTCACTAGTTGATTTGTTGTACTGAATTATTGGTGGTGTCATCATCCGTTATAGTGTAAAAGAGAAAGTTAATAAAACTTATTAGGAGATAAACGTCAACCAATAATGTGACATTCTATTTTAACATCGGTTATTAAATAGTGCTTTCCTATCTTAGCAACATTAAATCGTGTTAATTGTGTTTAATTAAGTTTGTAGAGTATAAACAACATCTGGAAAATTTTATGATCTATATTACTAAAGCAGCAAGGAACGATCAGGTTTTGACAGTAAACGGTTGAATGTGAATGTCGTTGAAAATTTTTACATTTTGATGATTTAAGAAGTGGGAGAGGCGGACACGGTGGACGCAGGCATTGAGGTTGATCAGGCGGGGAGGAGCGACACGGGGACCCAGATTCCAGTTTTTTTAAAGTCGCCGGTGACGAACGGAAAGCTGCAGGAGAAAGCAGCCCATGAGGACCGTAAACGGGCAAAGTTTATCGAAGCAAAACTTTTTTGGGGATGTTGGGTTGAAGAAAATTGGAGATACAAGAGCAAAAACTGAATGTTTGACCAAAAACTGTCCTCCGATGAGGTGTCTATCTCCTCTGAAGATACGGCACTACGAAACGCGCCATTACCAGAAGCTGAATCTACAGAAAATTTTATGTCGAGTAAGACGGTTTTTATTTCTTTAAAGTCGACAGCACATTTTCTAGCAAACATAAAATTGAAGAACTTTATGGAGAGTGGCTGGGTTTGCGTGAAATGAGTCTACCTTGAAAAAATCACGTGAGTGGAATTTTTGACAGGGAGGGTTTAAAAATTATTTGCTCAAAAAAGAATTTGCGACACTTTGCAAGCTAATTACGATGTGTACATTACGTCTGGGATTAATATAGTGCTCGATTAACTTCGACTGATTATTAAACATTAGGTTTTTATCCACAGATTGGGTCAATTGATTGAATTTGTTAATTAAAAACCGTCGTTAAATTGATCCTTTTCACCTATTTTTTAGGTGGACAATATCATTTACAATAATTATTGCTTGACGCTCACATCTCATCTGACAAATGTCATATTATTATTATAAAACGTTTTAGGACAACAAGATTGTGTGTAGTTATTGCAACAAGTTAGGTACTATCTGTTTGTGTGAGCGTAAGCGCCTCCGTGGCCATGCGGGAAAATCGATTCAGACTTTCTAGACTCGGGGGACGACGGTTCGAGACTCACCGGCGGCGGATGATTTTTCAAATCACTGTCGTCGTTGAGATTGAGCTCAAGGTGGAGGGTAGGTTAGTTTAGATGAGCAAAAAGGGTCAGCAATGGCCTAATTGCCAGTAAGCATCTTACCATTACTTTTTTTTGTGTGAGCGTAATCATTTAGCAAGTGATTATTAAGGAGTGTAAGACACTCAGTTTTCTGTATATAATATAGGTTGAGGAGTTGTGTCAAAATAATCTATTTTAATTCTCTCGTTTTTACATAGTGATTTTTTGACGACGTTTATCTGTACTTTAACGGTTTTTTCAACGTTTATATTGTCTATTTTGATCATCATAATAATAAGTCTTTGAAGTTAATTTTAATCGGAAAATGCTTAAAAAAAAAAGACGTCGTAAATGACCTGTCACATTTTTAGTGGCAGACTTTCTAATGAATACATCTTTTGTGATACTTATAAAATAGTGTAACTGCGGATATGGCTATAAATCGAATCTTTATTTAACTCTACTTACGCCGCGGCCACGATTTTTCATGTTCAATCGCCTAATATTGTTATTTAATGCCAAACTGGAAGGTCTATTCCGAAATCCCGAACATTCTTTACTTCCACATCGTCACAACAAGTGGAAGCATCGCATCGGCGTTAACAATTTCACCAATTTTTTTTTCGCTTAAACGTAAAAAGTATCAGAACATATATAAAACAAGATTTTGCAACGATTTTTTTTGCCTGTCGGTCTGTCAGTCTGTTGGTCTGTCTGTCTGTCAGTTTGTCGGTCTGTATGTCTGTCTGTTCGTAACCACGATGACTTTAGAACAAATTGACATATCGTCTGCAAATTTGGTATACTGTTAGCACTCAACAAACGAACAGTTCGCATTGTTTTGGGTAAAATCCCTTTATGGGGTAGATGATGTGTGGGGGGTGACTTGGTGAAAATTGCAATTTTACGTTAAAACTCGAGTAATATGACGTTTTAGGGTTTATTTATTAGAAAACTTTAAATTTCATCAAACATCTGGTATTCTGTGCTGAAATTAAATTAGGGGTTGAATGTGTTGGGGTGGAATATGGTTGACAAAAATTCCGATTTTTTTTTGCTACAACAGCGCAAAAAGTCTGAAAACATATAGAAACTAGATTCTGGAGCTTTTTTTTATCTGTCGGTCTGTCTGCCAGTCTGTCGGCATGTACGCCTGTCTGTTAATAGGCGCAATAATTTTCGAACGAATTGAGATATCATCTTCAAATTTGGTATACAGCTAGCACTCGAAAAGCAAACGATTCAAATTGTTTTTGGGTAAGATCGCTTTAGGGGGCAGAGGATAAATAAGGGGTGGTTTGTAGACAATTGCCATTTTTTCAATAAAACACGAGTTATATAACGTTTAAAAGGTTTATCGGCGCAGAAATACAAATATTTTCTTTGTGGTCAAGTTATGGGCCCTATAAGAATACTTTTCTGAAGAGAACAAATTATCACATCTATGTGGAAGTTATAATTCAATTTGCAGCATTATTTCTTCTTAAAAAGAGGATTCGGTTAATCTGAGCAAACTGGCTAATATTTCATGGGATATATGTTGATGCAGCAAGTGCGTTACGGCAATAAGCAATATTGTGATAAATAATACATATTATGGAAGAAATATTGACGCAGAAAGTGTGTTCTGGTAATGAACAATTATATAATTAATACATATTATGGAGGTAATACTTACGCAACAAGTGGGTTATTGTAGAGGGTATTGTAGAATTTATGAAATAAAACGGAAAATTTTAAAATAGCATACATTGATGCAGCATGTGCGTCACGGTAATGGCCAATAACATAATTAATACATATTATGGAAGAAATACTGACGCTGCAAGTGCTTCACGTAAAGGTATAACCATGCGAAAAATTGATTCTCGCGGAAACGTAGATCCATGTGAAACGGTAGATCCATGCGCAAAAGTAGATTCCTGCGCAAAGCTAGATCCATGCGCCCACTAGCTATAACAAATGATTATTATGATGATTATAACTAATCATGGTTCTTAGGTAAGTTATGTTTGTTATCATCTCATATAGGATATGTATTTTGCTTATTACTATAAAATCACGTTCTTACAGTTTGAATATCCTGAGAATCACTAAAATCTAAATGATTTTATTACAACCGCGTCAATATAAAGGTCATGAATATTGCGTATGAAATTTTATATCATAGGAATTTACATTTACGATTTCTTTGCAGAAAAAAAATCTGTAATCCTTCTCAGCTACCAAAGAGCTTCATAAATAATATACTGATTTTGAGGTAGTTAATAAATGTAGCTGTTTATATTTGGTCGTTTTCGCTCTGCAAGGTGGTCAAGACAACGACAAAGATAAAGGTCCCAGTGATAAAGAAGGGGCTTTTGGAATTCGGGACATATGCAGTTAGCGAAGAAGACGAAGAAGGAGAACGGAACGTAGCAGAACCTGAAAGTGACTTAGATGAATATATACCACCCTCAATTTTTGCGAAAAGGTATAAAAAGTATGACAACCAGCTAGAGACCACATCAGAAGCTGTATTTCAAACGATGCAGCAGACTTCTCCTAAAATAATTAAAAGAAAGCACCTAAACGTAAAATCAAACACCTTAATCCCAAGAACATAAAAAATAGAAACAAACAAGACCCGTGAACCTAATATAGCACTATCGCGCATATATATATATATATATATATATATATATATATATATATATATATATATATATATATATATATATAATGTCATTGGCCAGAGGTCCTGTTTTATCGTAAATAAAAAAAGCACACATAAAAAAAGTGCTCCCACAGAGTATTCAAGTTTCAAACTTATCTTGCCGATAATAAGCTTCTTTCGCCATATCAACATGGTTTCGACAATCGCGAAGCACTGAACCTGCGGTTGTTGACTATGTGGAGAAAATTGTTGAACCATTGACAAAAAAGAGGTAGCTTTGGGAGTTTTTGTGGACTCCTCCAAAGCCTTTCACTGTGTAAATCATGGGTTCCTTATAAGTTCACTGTTAAAGTATTGCAGTTACAGGCACTGAATTGGACTGGTTTAGAAGCTATCTTAAAGGCAGAAACAAAGGGTTGTGGTATCTAACTCTACCAGTACCTACTCATCTAGGACTTTCGGAGTGACGGTTGGGGTCCCAAAAAGGGACAGTTCTTGGACTTACGCTGTACAATATTTTTGCCTACTTCTGTGAATAGCGCATAAATCTGGAAACAACATCAATCCAGATGCTGATGATACAAGCTCTCTGATGGGGGGACATAATTTTCATGACATTGTGGCTGATGCTGACAAGACTTTTAAAAGCCTTACTAACTGAGTTGATAATAACAAACTTTCAGTTAATAAGGATAGGACAGCATGCGTGCTTTTTAAGTCCTCAATAAAAAAAAAAGATATTGGACAAGATGTAGAACTTGATGGCTAAACCGCAACTCTGCAGACCTCTTGGAAATTTCTAGGACTTCATATCGATAGCGAGTTAAAATAGAATGTCCGCATTGATAAACTCTGCTCGCGAATCTCATCCATATCGTGGAAAATAAGAACACAAGCCCAAATATGCGGTAGCTCTACTATGTTGTCACTGTATTGTGCGTGTTTCTATTAAAAACTAAGGTTTGGTATTATACACTGGGGATTAGCAAGTGAACCAAATTGACAAAGACAAGTAATCATAATCATATTCAATATCCTTCATAGACACACTTACAGAAACACTTTTAGGGAACAGGGTACCCTTACATTCCCCAGCATCTACATCCTGGAAATGCCAGCTTATGTTTTTCACAACAAGTCAAAATACATACGCAATGCAGTTGAGGATGGCTATACCACAAGAGGTAAAAATAACCTGCAAACTGACAAACGTCGCACAGCTTTGTACCAAAATCACTGTTCTACTATGGCTGTCAGTTGCTCCAGAAGATATACGGAATGTAGACACTTTACCAGCTTTCAAGAAGAGAGTGAAAAAAGTTCTCCTAAACAAGACTTGCTACTCTCTGGACGATTTTTACATATAAACCTCCACTAAACGATATTTCTATTTTTTTGTAATATGCAATTCTTATTAGTAATATAGTTTCCATGGTATTAACTTTGTACACCTGGTGTTTATAAAAAACAATATTGGAGTTAGATTTGTATTCTGCAATGTTTCTTTTAACCTTCCGGGAGTCTGGTGATTCAAACAGACTATATCAATCTGGTGGAGTCTGATAGACCCCAATAGGTTTTAAGGCACCAGAATGCAAAATAAACCAAGGAATGGTCTCAAAGGGGAGTTTCTAAACATCACGCAATATAGTAGAATAAGTTTATTAGAATTAAGATTTAAGCAAAAAACAATGTAATATTTTTTTTTTCTAAAAAGCTAAAAAGAAAACATGATTATAAAAGTCAGTGTCAAGTACCTTCACTAATTCAGTATAAGAATAATAATTCTTATTCGTGTTCATTATTACATTCACTGCACATAAAATTTGCATGTGCCAAACAAATTGTCTTCTTGCATGTAACACAGAAGTATTGTGATTTTCTATCGAAATTACGTGGACAAAATTCACTGCGTCTTCTTTTTCTAGTCTCATTTGGATTAGATACAGGAATAGCAGGCTGCTGCCTGCGTAATTCCTTAGGAAGCCTTTGGTTTTGTTGTCGTCTATCCTGATGCTCTCTAATTAGTTGTTTTCCCAAGTCTTTCAAAAAATTCCGCCTGGTTGTTGTATAATCATTCGTATTATTTCTGTATACAATTTCGCCATTTACTCCGGTAGTGTTGAGAATTGAATAAAATATTGTCAACGGCCATCGCCGAGAATTTCTTGAAATGTCGTAAGAAGCTGAAAGCTTATCTAAAGTGTCTACGCCCCCTTTTGTCATGTTGTAGAACGTGACTATTTCAGGGTTTTGTTTGTCCCCCGTTGATTCATCAACACTGTCATCGTGATGAAGCGTCGACCATAATACTACTTTTTTTTTTCTCGATATATGATACCATCGTATTTTTTTTTTGAAAACCAAATACACTTGACGGTAAAGTCCTTCCTTCTGTAGACACCAGACATCGCGGCAATTCTCTTTTATTTTTGCGGACAGTTCCAACAGATGTTAGTCGATGTTCGGTGAGCAATCGATGCATCAGGCTGTAACTCGTGAACCAGTTATCGAACGTAACATTACGGCCACTCTTTGATACCGGTTCTATCAATCTAAGGACTATATCTTCGGGCTTATTACTTTTTCTGAACGGTCCCTCAGGTTGTAAACCTACGTATACTTCTAGATTAACAGCATAAAAACACCTGGCGTCTGTCAATGCAAAAAAATTTTACCCCATATTTGGCGGGTTTACTGGGAATGTACTGTCGAAACGGACAGTTGCCACGAAACGATACCAATTGCTCATCAATGGTTAGATACATACTTGGAGAATAAACTTGTCTGCAGCTGGAAACAAATGCATCAAAAATTGACCT
This sequence comes from Tillus elongatus, assembly GCA_964006375.1. Taxonomy (NCBI): domain Eukaryota; kingdom Metazoa; phylum Arthropoda; class Insecta; order Coleoptera; family Cleridae; genus Tillus; species Tillus elongatus. The sequence goes on from OZ023262.1 coordinate 269,325,177, forward strand.
AATCGGCGCAAGTTTATCGAGCACTACTCTCGCTTGTCTAGTTTGATAATTGTCAAAACGTAAGCAACACAAAAGAAAATTGAATCTCTGGAGACTCATAGTCATTCTAAATATCGGTACTCCTGTATCGTCTGTTGCCCATAAATCTTTGACATTTTGACGTCCAGATTTATAGTAGCCCGCTAAATACAGAAGTCCAAATAAAGCTCGCAATTCCGATTTGTCTGTCTCTTTTACTTTATACTGATCTCTTTCTGCATACGTAGCACACTTAGCTCGAATTTTTTGGTTGGTGTGAATAATAATTTCAGTCGTGATCCCTTCAGTGATAAAATATCCCCAGCATTCTGCTGCTGTTTTACCGTCTTTATATGGTCTTCTGACAGTGGGTAGTTTCGTAACAATATTTTCTGCTCTTACCCTGACATTTGGCCGACCTTGGTGCTTGAACCATTTTGTTGCCTCATCTTTTCCTTTATAAAACATACTTTCAAGGTTATTTTCCTTGTCGTTTTCATCATCGCTAATTTCTTGTTCTGTTTCACTGTTATGTTCACTTTCACTCAAATGGTCTATTTCTCCTTTATCACTTGAAATTTCATCTTCAAGCTCCTGATGTTATACCTCTTCCCATAAGGCCATAAGTCTACGTTGCTCCCGTTCGTAATCTCCCATTTTGAAAACGATGAATCTGTAGCAATAAATCGTATTTTATATTTTATAAAGTTTAACCTAATTAACTATTTCTCTTTTGGAAAAATATTTGACACATGAGACATAAGATAAAACAAAACAAACCTTAAAAGTCTGTTAAATTCGGAGTAGCTTATTAAGTCTGGTGGGGTCTATGAAACCCGATACACTATTATGCATACGATTCACAGTTATTTACACCAAACACGCTGGAACTACACTAACAGCAGATAGACCGATGTCGTTGAGGCAGCTACCCGTAATGCCAGCTTCCGCCATCTATTGCCCAAATAGATACAACATGTTTAGCATACCTCTGGGCCTGTCAGACCCCACCAGACTCTCGGAAGGTTATACGCCCTTGTGTGTTTTATAATTATTTTTGTTCTGCTTTTATGTGTTATTTAAGAAAAAAATGTTTATTGTTATCTGGTGGTATGTGTTCTGTTATTTTAACCTGCACACGTACATGAACTTAGGCCTGCTTAGTTATTAATATATGCCTTATACATTATACACTACCGCTTCACCTGGAAATTATAACTATTGGACTACTTCCCGCTAAATAGTCTCAGTAGAGACGCTGTTAATGTCAAGTATATTTAATTTATTTTATATAGACAGATCCTATGAACAAAACAATTAATACGAGAGGAAATATAGCTTCAAGCTGCTAAGTTCCCAGATCTATTTGTATGATTTCAAGTTAGAGATAACTATGTAAGTTTCATTAGTGGAGTCTCTCCATAATTAGATTCAACCGATATCTGGCCGGAATTCAAAAGGTAGAATTCACTCTCCCACAAATATACCTCCTAACAACCGGTCCGCTGGCTACTGCAGTGTTGGTTTGATTAATTCAATTGTCTAGTTTGTCCTTGCCGGCTAGATTAAGTTTATTATACAGTTGAAACTATTACTGCGCGCCACTCCAACAATATTATCTCACCGTAATTGGTACGTAAGAGTTAGCCCAACAGACTCATTAAGTAAATGGTAAAATAGATAAGTGTCAAAAAATTATGGATTGGACGGTTTATTGATACAACTTAATTTGACAATTCTGGACACTGCAAGTGCATTGTATGCAAATTTTTACAAAAATGTTAAAATTTATTTCGCCACAACCTAGAAACTTGAGTTATGCCGCAACATATTACCAGATTATGCGAAGGTGTCAGACTGCGACTAAGTATCAATTTTCCATTCCAGTAAAGTCAAAAAATTGAATAGGTTATACGCCGAAATAATTATTTATTTGGTGTATTAAAGCGACATAATATGATTGACATGCTCGTCTTACGTCCACCATACCAGACATTTTAGCGGCTTAGCGAGAAGTTCCGAGTTCTTTCGAACATTCTAGAACATCTGCGTGGCGTCTAGAAATGCTGCATATCGTTCAGTTCCAGCCAGCATCAGTCGAATAGATCCTTCTACCGCAAATGTGTATGTTGTAATTTTCGTGTTAATTGCTATTCACGATATTCGAGCAGTAGATCTATACAGCGTATACAGAATAATAGATAATTTTTAAGTGGGCGTAAGCGAGCATTTGACGATAGTGAAGCATCAACAAGTGCACAGACAAGAGACAAAAATCAAGAAGGGAAAATATGTCTTTTGCTCTCTTATCTGCATCCACACCACTGAAAATCATGAGATGTCCGTTCTCCATTTCCTCTTCTCCTCTTCCCTTCTTTTTTTGTTTCAGTTATTCCTAACAAGTCTAATTTCGCGTCCCAAAATTCGTCTATTAACTAGTGTTCCTTCCCAGATAAACCTGGAATATTCCACGTGCCAATTTTTACTGGCTTTAATGTTTATTTCCCCTTTCTTTAAGCAGTTATCCATAATCAAATTCGTCTTCTGTGCATGTGTCGTCATCTCCATGCCAAAAACATATTCATTTGTTAGTTTTTTGTCTAATTTTTGGTGTAATCATTTAATCCTCCTTGCTATTGGCCACACTGTTATGCCTTTCCATTTGTAATCAGTTTCATATATCCTACTTTTACGCTGTTTCCTTTGTTCCTTTCTACTATTGCATGTCCCTAATTTCCCTCTGTATTTCTTACTCTTGCTTTATAAAATCCGACTTGGTGTATATGCGTTCTTCTAAAGTTTTTAACTTGCTTTTATTTTTCAATATATTTATTTTATCCGTCGTGCTATTTGTTTCGGCGATGCATGTTTTGTCATTTATTTTTATTACATCTCTTAAGTTCGCTTACGTTTCTAATTTTTCTGATTTAACTGCTTGTATCTCTTACTTCAGTGTCTTGTCGTTGTAAGCTTTTATTTCAAGTCCTGACACCACCAGGTTTTTCTTTTTCTTATGCATCTTCAAACTTTCTATTCTGTCGCTTAAGGTGTCTATCTCTTTTTACATTTTTACATTTTCTTCCTTTATTTGTTTCAGTTTTTTTAGAACATTATTTTTGCTCTGTTCTTATGTTCTCCATTTCCCGCATTGTGCTTCATAATTTCTCTCATAATTTCGACCATTTCGCTTTTCAGCTCATTTTTATCCTTACCGCCATCTTGGGTGGCGATCGTTTTGTTAATTTACTTCTGAAATATACTGCATGCCCCGGTTCCCTCTTTCGTTTTGTATCCTCCTCTGTGTCCATTTCGCATCCCCACAAATCCCATTTCATTTTAACTATATTTTTAATTATGACCAGTTTGTTTCCTTACCTACTCCGGCCCTGATTTCTCCGCTCGTCTATTGCTGTTGCGATCAGTAACAATCCAGCCAGTGCTGATATCTGTTGAACACCGCGATGAGCCGCTACCCTGATCCGCTTCTAGGACATAATGAACGGCTCTTCTCAGTGCTTTCACAATTATTTTCACTCCAAACCTTTGAACCAGTTTTAACACCTCTATTTTGCTTTTTACGCTCGACATTTCCCAAATTTGGGTTTCATTTCGGAAAGTTTATTTAGCACCAACTTTAATCTGCACGACCAGGACCGAACTGCAGCAATAAAGATGTTTATTTAATTACCTATGTTCGATTTTTGATGGTGTGTTACCAGTAAAGAACTACTATTCTGCAAACCAACAGTCCTCAAAGCAACATCACTTGCATTATTTGCTATCTTAAATAATTTTCTAAACGAGGTAAATATAGAGTGAAAAAATTGCGTCGGAATATGCACCGATGATGCTCGTACAGTATCTGGAAGATTCTAAAGTATACAGGCACTTGTAAAACAAAAATGTTCATAGTGTATCTGGACACTGTACCACTTTCAAGAGGTAGCAGTAAGCTTTACTCCCTACCTTCATTATTCAAAAGACAAAGACAGCAACATTTATTAATCTAAGTTTCAAATTAATATTATTTGTTAAAGACTTAACCCGACAGATACGAGCCAATTTTTTTGTAAATAACTCAGCAACGGCAAGGTTAATCTTAATAGTTGAGCAAAGACAATGCGTTTTGTAGAAAATTAGAATTATGGAGCAGAAATTTAAAGCGCACAACCTCTAAATGTTTGCAAATGTGGACGAATGTGTTAAAGCGTGAAAGGCTGAAGAACAACAGTTGGAAGTTGTCTTTGTAACCTTCATTATTCAAAAGTCAAAGACAGCAACATTTATTAATCTAAGTTTCAAATTAAAATAATTTGTTAAAGACTGAACCCGACAGAGACGAGCCAATTTTTTTTTGTAAATAACTCAGAAAGGGCAAGGTTAATCTTAATAGTTGAGCAAATACAATGCGTTTTGTATAAAATTAGAATTATGCAGCAGAAATGTAAAGCGCACAACTTCTAAATGTTTTCAAAGATGGACGAATGTGTTGAAGCTTGCAAGGCTGAAGAACAACAGTTGGAAGTTGTTTTTGTAACCATTGTGAGTCATTTAGCGTAGTAGTAAAAAATTTGTAAAAGTATTTTCTTGCCGACATTAACTTGATAAAAAGGTTATGAGGGGTAAGGACCCATTTCAAAATATTTTTGAAGGTCTTTAAACTGCCGAAGAAGAAATATTTATGAACTTTGCGGCAAGTAGCAAATTCCAAAGACAATTTAGTAATAAATCACTCTTTGAATTTGGAAGGGCTGGATGATGAGTTTTTTTGCACTGAAAACAAGAGCATTTAGGATACTATCACCATTTTCAACATCCTAGCCTTGCCAACCCCCCTGATTTTCTGAGGTGGCTGCTTTGAAGACAAAATATAGATCTCAGCTAAATATAAAAAAAGAGCTTAGTGTCAATTTAATTATAAATCTTGTTTTTAATTTCATATTGATAAGTTAGTTGTTTAAATACATTGTACAGCACTGATACTACAGTCCTATATGAGTGTATTCAATTGATTTTCTCTCAGTAAATTAAATAAAAATCTTATGTTGATTGGTATGTCAAATTGAAATATCATATGTGGTCACGTAGAAAATTTACAATTTCGGCGAAAATATGGGCAGCTGAAAAAGGTTTGTAGTTGTAAAAGTCTAAAACGATGTTAGAATATCAGATGTGAGGTGTTACTTGAAATAACTGATTAGTAGAAAACGGGTAAAAGAGTGGAATAACTATATTATAGGCTCAAGAAACCTTTACAAACTCCTGCACCCAACGTTACCAAACAAAATTTGCAGATACGGATAGGATTATGAAAAATTTACCGCAACCATAATCAAAGCTAAGTTTAATCATGGCAGATTCCCGGCACACCAGAGCCAAATTGACATTCTGAACAACCCTTTCTGCTCTTGCGATGGGGTCACTGTTGCTGACCTAGATCGTATATTATTCGCCTGTCCACTCAACACAGAAGCTCAGAACAATTTCCTATATGCTCTACAAAATATAAACATAGCAATGCCACTTAATATCACTCATTTGCTTGGTCTGCAAAATAATACAGCATACACTTGCTTAGTAAAGTTCTTTGCCCAAACAAAGTCGACACTATGAAAGACAAAATAGGCACATAGTCGCTCAGACCATGGTAATGTCACCGCTTCCTGCGCAATGCAACCCGAGGTCACACAGTCATCATACCCACGTATCGTTTGGCACTACAACTCCGCGAACTGGGACGAAATGCGAGATTACTTTTCCTCATTTCCATGGGCGTCTGTCTGCTTCTCTCATCCTGACCCCTCCGATATCTCACAAAACGTCACCGAAATTATCCAAGCTGGCATGGAATTATTTATTCCACGTACACAGAAAACCTTTTCAGCCACTAAAAAGACCTGGTTCTCTAAATCTTGTGACAAGGCCAGACTTGAAAAGGTCAAAGCAATCCCAGTCAAGAAAACCGTCAAGCATTTAACGACGCAAAAAACTGCTATGTCCGCATTCTTTCTGAGGCAAAAAACTCGTTTAATAACCACATTAAAAACAAAGTCCTCTTAAGCTCCAAGGGCAGCAAACCCTTCTTGAACCCTTCTTGACTCTTGCTAAATCTACTGGGAATAATTTCTGCAAGAGCACGTTCCCACCTCTTGTCTCAGGGGATGAAATTGTTTCTACCGCTCTGGGCAAGGCTGAACTTTTTGCCTCATTGTTCGCCGGCAATTCTACTCTCAACCCACCTCCAAATGTTCTACCACCGACAGTCCCCAAAGTCGCGCATAAAAGGATGGATATCATTTTCAAAACTAAAAAGGTTCGAAACATGCTCTCTTCTCTTAATACCAGGAAAGCCTCTGGCCTTGAGGAGATTCCAGCAATTGTTGTCAAAAAATGCGCACCAGAACTTGCTCCTGTACTGACTCGCCTGTTTCAGACATCTTACAATAGAGGTATATTCCCTAGTAACTGGAAAACTGCTCGAGTGCAACCCGTCCTCAAGAAAGGATCCAAAGCGCTTCCTAGCAACTACAGGCCTATCTCTCTCCTTTCAGTCATCTCTAAAATGATGGAAAAGTATATAAACACCGAATTACTAAAATTTCTTGAAAAACACAGTCTAATCCACGACAGGCAGTATGGATTCCGTCGGCGCAGATCAACTGCCGATCTCCTTTCCTTTGTCACCCATTCTTGGAACAACTGTATGGAACTACACGGTGAATCCCAGATTGTCGCTCTAGACATATCCAAAGCATACGACCAGGTCTGGCACGCAGCGCTGCTTAATAAACTTCCAGCCTATGGCCTACCACCAAAACTCTGTACCTGGACAGCAAACTTCATCTCCAACCAAAACATTAATGCAGGAGTTCTTCAAGGTTCAGCTTTAGCCCCTTCTTTATTTCTTCTCCACATCAATGACCTCCTCTCTAGCACATCCAACCCAGTTCACAGTTACGAGGACGACAGCACCCTCCACTCAAATATACAATATTCCAAGCCTGACTCTTTGGCTCAATTAGACGAGGATCGCAGACTCATGGAGGGTTCTGTCTCCGTGGATCTCCAAAAAATATTAGACTGGGGAAATAGAAATCTTGTACAATTGAACCCCACCAAATCTCAGTCTTGCTTTCTTTTTCATAAAAGATACACCAGCCCTAGACCCATCACAACGAACAACCAAGTTATTCAAAGTAATGAGTCCTTTTCACTTGTTGGCATTTCTGTGGATCGAAACCTCAATTGGCACCAACATGTCACACTAATTGCAGAAGCGGCTGCTAAGAAATTATGTTTCCTTTTCCGGGCTCGCAAAAACTTTTCACCAGCTAATCTCTATACCTTATATACTTCGCAAATAAGGCCAAACCTCGAATACTGCTCCCACATCTGGAGTGCTGCTGCCGGTTCTACACTCGCTATCCTGGATTCCATTCAGAAGAGAGCTATACGTCTCATTGGTGATCCTACCCTCACCCAAAATTTGCCATCCCTTGCCCACCGACGTTCCGTTGGTGACCTCTCTCTCTTTTATAGATATTTGCACGGGCACTGCTCAGAGGAGCTTTCTTTCATAGTTCCCCCACCTGCTGCCCCCAACAGATCTACCAGGGGAACAGAGCGAATGCACCCTTCTACTGTCCAGGTCACCAGACATAGAACATCTTGTTATGCCCGCTCTTTTGTTCCGAGAACTTCCAAGTTGTGGAATTCCTTGCCGGCGCATGTTTTTCCTTCTCCTCCGAACCTCCAAACCTTCAAGTCCAGAATTAACAAGTTGCCTCTTTCCTCCTTGTCGACACCCACGGTACGATAGTACTTAGGCTGTAAGCCCTCGTGGTGTGTTGTTGAAATAAAAAAAAAGTTAGTCATAGGTTAGTCATAGGTAAAGTATAATTTGCAAATGTATTTTTGTTTTGTTTTGTTTTTGTACAAATTAGGTTTAAGATTCCTTCTCTCAATCCTCTTGTTTGTATTTTTTTCCGTGACCCTCTCAGCATGTCTATGAGCCATGACAGGCCCCTTGGCAATACTGTGTCTCTGTGACTGTGACTAGTAATAATTTAAAATGGGGCTCTTGGCCATAAAGTGGCGCAAAAGCAAAAGCTCAACTTAGGTACTTACTTTTTAAATGCATCTGCTAGTCAGATGTCTCAAATACATTTGCGGGTTGTCTTAAGGACACAATCCTCACAAAGTTATTAACAAGAGTCAGCGAAATAGTAAGGCGCAGGGCTATGAAGTTTCATGGATTTTTCAGAATTGTTATTATGAAATTATCTATATATCCTATTAACCAATTATAAGGTTTCGCTGCATAGTTTCTCCATTGCCTTGGAAATTCATATTTTATGAGAGCTATTAAATTCGAAAACACAGTTGGGCTCTGCAGAACTTATTTCACACAAGACTTAAAATTATGTACGTTTGACGGGAGTTGTTTGCTTCTTCAGAAATTGATTCGCCAGCTATTCTAATTATTTCCATCATAATACAAAGTTTGAAATCTTGTTTCACACTATTATATTGTACAAGTTGTTAGTGGTTATCCCCGCTTCGGCAAACGAATAGGAAGCCATTCGAGCGTAATCGCCTGATATTAGACTTGTTTCATAATTGTCACTTCAGTTATGCAACCACCACTGTCGGATTACAAATATACCGCAAACTACACTATCGTACGGCATACGGTACGTTTAACCTCCTACAGGGGGGGGGTCTTATTTTCGTTGTAAATGTGGAGTATCTCAGTTATTATTGAAGATAGAGACAAACGGTTTTCGCAATATTGTGCCCGATTTTTATGAAACGAAAAATTGCAGTCACGGAGAAGTCACCATCTTCTTAGTTTAGTAGATACAGGGTGAAAAGTTTGAAATTTGGGACCCCACTTGTATTTTCTTTATTCAACAAGATATCGAAAAGGTGAAAACGGATTCTGGTAGAATTTTGCAATATAATAATGTCGTATATTCAGATATTTTCAAAAAAATATACTTGTCGAGAAAAATGTCAAAGTTGTTTCTTTTTGAGTGGGCCACCCTATATATTGTTAGCTATTTTAATAGCTCTAATTAGGGCGATTACAAAGATATGAGGTTTGACATATTTGTCTTTTTAGTGAATTTTCTTTAAAAAAATTCACTAATGAGGAGATCCTTTTGAATTTTGAAAAAATTTCTTCAAATGAGCTCTAATTAGGCCCCCCAGAAAACATATCCGGGGTCAGTTTCAATTTTTATATGTTTATATATATATATATATATATATATATATATATATATATATATATATATATATATATATATATATATATATATATATGTATCACACCGATAACTCAAAAGAGAATACGCCGATTTTGATTAAATTTGGTGAAAAAATTCATTTTGCAAATGGCTTGGATGAGTTCGTTAGCCAGGAAAATCTGCCCAGGTTTTCCCGGAAAATTTTGTCTTTTCTTTTGAAAAAAATTTATATCTCCGGAATTAACAAAGTAAGGGCAACCAAATTTGGTACTCAGGTTTACATCCTTATAGGTAAGTTACCTATGTAGCTCAAAAGACAAAAAAGTTTGAAGCATTTAAAGAAAAATAAATTGGGGTTTTCCTCAAAACGTCAAAGTGGCGATTTAAAATGTCATAATTGGCAACATTTAGGCAAATAACTTAAATCTAATACGGGCTATAGAAATAAAATGTCTCAAGAAGGATGTTTTACAAACCCTAAAGTCTTAGTTTCAACCGTCATTGTCCTTCATTTTATTAAAATATTTGCAGAAAATTCATTTCAAATAGACCCTTTCTCTGATGCTTGGCAGTAGCCTTAGCTATAGAGTTTATCATTTAATGGTATATAATTTTTGTCGAATTTTCGTAAAAAATCAATACAGCTCAATATATCCGTTATTATGTAAGATATGAAAAAAATTGTAGATATTAATTATAGGGTGTCTTGAGCTACATCTTAAAATAATATTTCTACAATCACAGGCTGGCCCATAAGTCGTTGGTGATAAAAATTTCCTTTTTTTTTTAATCAAACACGCCTTATGTTATTGAATTTTTGCATTTTCCATCGAAATATAATGCATGTTTGTACGAAAAGAAATTCTGGACGCAGAAAGTGCGTTATGGTAGCGAATTTTGATCAAATGTTTCATATTTGAACAGCTCAATTTGCTATTAACCTATAAGGTTGACCAAGAAACGTGTTTTTTCGGGAACATTTTTAATTAACTTTTGGAAATTTTTGTACATTTTCTCACAATAAAGTTATTTTAATGGAACATGGCACATTGTTTTTACTATATAGGTTATATTGGTAACCAAATTTGATGCCTGCTTTCTTAAAAAAAAACACACATATTTGTTATTAAAAAGATTTTTATGAAAATTCACTACCATAACGCACTTGCTGCGTCCAGAATTTTTTTTAATCAAACACGCCTTATGTTATTGCATTTTTGCATTTTCCATCGAAATATAATGCATGTTTGTAAGAAAAGAAATTCTGGACGCTGCAAGTGCGTTATGGTAGCGAATTTTGATCAAATGTTTCATATTTGAACAGCTCAATTTGCTATTAACCTATAAGGTTGACCAAGAAACGTATTTTTTCGGGAACACTTTAAGTTAACTTTTGGAAATTTTTGTACATTTTCACACAATAAAGTTATTTTGATGAAACATGCCACATTGTTTTTACTATATAGGTTATACTCGTAACCAAATTTGATGCCTGCTTTCATAAAAAAAACACACATATTTGTTATTAAAAACATTTTTATGAAAATTCACTACCATAACGCACTTGCTGCGTCCAGAATTTTAATTTTTGGAAAAATTTTAAAGTTGTGTTTTTTTAAATAAGACACCCTATACATTGTTAACTATTTTAATAGCTCTAATTTCCGATTAAGGCGATTCCAATGATATGCTTCTATTGGATATTTTTATCTTTACTACTTTTTGAAAAATTAACTAAAAAGTGTTATTTTCCATAACGTGCAATGTTACGAAGAGACAAACTAACGGATAATGCAATACAACATTGCATCGGATGGAACGGTTTTTTTAATTCATAAACACACCACGAGGGCTCACATTCTGTTGGTGTTGACAAGGAGGAAAGAGGCAGCTTGTTAATTCTGGACTTAAAGGTTTGAAGGTTCGGAGGAAAAGGAAAAACATGTGCCGGCAAGGAGTTCAACAACTTAGAAGTCCTCGGGACAAAAGAGCGGGCATAACAAGATGTTCTTTGTCTGGTGACCTGGACAGTAAAAGGGTGCACTCGCTCTGTTCCCCTTGTAGAACTGTTCTAGCCCCTCTGAGCAGTGCCCGTGCAGATATATATAAAAGAGAGAGAGAGAGGTCACGTTGGTGGGCAAGGGATGACAGATTTCGGGTAAGGGTAGCATCACCGATGAGACGTATAGCTCCCTTCTGAATGAAGTCCAGGATAGGGAGTGTAGAAGCGGCCGCGGCACCCCAGATATGGAAGCAGTATTCGAGGTTTGGCCTTATTTGTGAAGTATATAAGGTATAGAGATTAGCTGGGGAAAAGTATTTGCGAGCCCGGAAGAGTAAACATAATTTCTTAGCAGCCGCTTCTGCAATTGATGTGACATGTTGGTGCCAATTGAGATTTCGATCCACAGGAATGCCAACAAGTGAGAAGGACTCATTACTTTGAATAACTTGGTTGTTCATTTTGATAGGTCTAGGGCTGGTGTATCTCTTATGAGATAGAGCGCAAGACTGAGGCTTAGTGTAGTTGAATTGTACAAGATATCCACTTCCCCAGTATAATATTTTTTGGAGATCCACAGAGACAGATCCCTCCATAAGTCTGCGATTCTCATCTAATTGTGCTTAAGAGACAGGCTTAGAGTATTATATATATTTGAGTGTAGGGTGCTGTCGTCCGCGTAACTGTGAACTGAGTTGTATGTGCTAAAGAGGAGGTCATTGATGTGGAGAAGAAACAAAGTAGGGGCTAAAGCTGAACCTTGAGGGACTCCTGCATTAATTGGATACAGTTTAGAGGACTGGCAATCCACGACATAGAGTTTTGGTGGTAGGACCTGGCCGAATGGTTTGGATATGTCCAGAGCGACAATCTAGGAGTCACCATGTAGATCCATAGACTTGTTCCAAGAGTGGGCGACAAAGGAAAGGAGGTCGGCAGTTGATCTGCGCTGACGGAATCCATACTGCCTGCCGTGGGTTAGACTGTGTTTTTCAAGAAATTTTAGTTATTCGGTGTTTATATACTTTTCCATCACTTTAGAGACGACTGAAAGGAGAGAGATAGGCATGTAGTGGCTAGGAAGCGCTTTGGCTCCTTTCTTGGGGACGGGTTGTACTCGAGCAGTTTTCTAGTTACTAGGGAAAATGCCTCTATTGTAAGATGTCTAAAACAGACAAGTCGGGACAGGAGCCAGTTCTGGTGGGCATTTTTTTAAAGCAATTGCTGAGATCTTGTGAAGGCCGGAGGCTTTTCTGGTATTACGAGAAGAGAGCATCATTCGTACCCTTTAATTTTGAACATGATATCAGTCATTTTATGCGCGACATTGGGGACTGTTGGTGGTTGAATATTTCGAGGTGGGTTGAGAGTATAATTTCCGGCGAACAACAAGCCAAAAAGTTCAGCCTTGCCCAGGGCGGTAGAAAGAATTTCATCATACAAGAGGTGGGAACGTGCTCTCGCAAAAATTATTTCTAATAGACTCAGCAAGAGTCCAGAAAGGTTTGTTGCCGTTGGAATTTGAGAGGACTTTGTTTTTGATGTGGTTATTAAACGAGTTCCTTGCCTCAGAAAAAATGCGGACATAGCCGTTTCTTGCGTCGTTAAATGCTTGACCGTTTTCTTGACTGGGATTGTGTAGAAGCGTTTTGTGAGCGTTGACCTTTTCATGTCTGGCCTTGTCACAGGATTTAGAAAACCAGGGTCTTGAGTGGCTGAAAAGGTTTTCTGTGTACGTGGAATAAATAATTCCATGCCAGCTTAGATAATTTCGGTGACGTTTTGTGAGATATCAGAAGGGTCAGGATGAGAGAAGCAGACAATCGCCCATGGAAATGAGGAAAAGTAATCCCGCATTTCGTCTCAGTTCGCGGAGTTGTAGTGCCAAACGATACGTGGGTGTGATGATTGTGTGACCTCGGGTTGCATTGCGCAGGAAGCAGTGACCATGCCGTGATCTCAGTGACCAAGGTGGGCGGTGACTGACTTTCGGTCTATCATTCAGATTTTGTAGTAAGAAGGAGATTCAAGGGATTTGAGCTGTGTGTTGGGATGCGAGGAAAGTAAGTAGGTTGCTGAACCATAATGGCTGAATAATTAATGACCGCAAAGGCCTCCGCTGCTCTCCCTTGTGGATCGGTTTTTGAAGATCCTAGCCATTCCTTATTATGGACATTGAAGTCACCAAGAACAGTGACCTCGGAAGAAGGATATTCATAAATCAGATCGTCAGTTTTTTTTAGAAAGGTATTTGAAGTGCTGGACAAAGTTGTTGTCAGAAGGTAACCGGTAAATGCAACAGATGAATTTAGTGGCAGCGCTGAGAGTTTTATCCAAAGTATGTCTTTTCTTTCAGCTTCTTAATTGGGCAGTCTGGTGCAGGGTAGATTGCTACGGACGTATGCGCACACACCTCCATGCAATCTAAAGGAAGTAAGGAGCTTATATCCCGGGAAATTAAGGTGTTTAGTGACTGTTTTGGCACTGACTTGGGTTTCGGTGAGGAAGAGGAGTTGGGGCCTATGAGCCTGGAGAAAATGGTGGACGGAGTTCAGGTTAGAGTTTAGGCCACATATATTAGAGAAGGGTATATTAAATCTTAATGCCGGCGCCCCCTTCACACCCCTCTCCCGCAGATCCGGATGGAGGGGTATTTTATCTCCGGAAACTTTTGTACAAGGAGGAGCCATCAAAATTTTTGTTTATAAGGGAAACCATCCCATACACCAGAACCGGAAACGACGGTTGGGATTTCACCGGCCCCGTGAGGTAACGGGTGGTACCTCCTCGCGTGTGAACAAAATCCTTTACTATCACGTAAAAAAAGTCCACTACCACCTACCAATTTATATAATTAATAATTGAAATTAAACACTGCAGTTTTTTATGTGTTGTGAATTGACTTTTATTGAACTTTTAAAAAATGTAGTTTTCATGTGATATTTTAAAATCCAAGAAATGCCTAATTTAAAAATGAAAAATATGAATATACCATTTAAAAGATACTACCTTTATTGTTAAAGTGTAAGCAACGATCAACACATACAAGTACTAAAGAAGGTGTTCAAGCTGATTGCCATTTTCTGTCATACAATTATGACATACTTTCATAATTCTGTGTAATGCATTTACGATTACTATTTGGCGTCCTTGTAATTCTGAAAATGCCCGGTGCATAGCGTCAATCAGATCTGCAGCTGTCTTACGCCGAGCACGATAAATTAAAAATTTTTAATTGTCCCCACAAAAAGAAGTCCAACAAGGATAGGTCGGCTGACCTAGCAGGCCAACGTATATGCCCGTGCGTAATAACGCATCGTTCGGGAAGATTGTCATCTAAGTAACGCCTCACTATTTGGGAATTATGTGCCGGAGAACCAACCTCTTGAAATAAGATCTGGTTCTTCTTGGCTAAAGGGACATCTTCTAATAAATCCGGTAATATATTTTGCAGTACGTTTAAATACCGGTCTGAGTTACGGTTATCCTGATAAATGTGATATTTAATTTTAGTTCCCAATATGAAGCAGGCTAAACTAAAACCAAATCTCCCTTGTTGCTCACGGGAAACAGTGACATGTTGGTTCTCACTTGCCCATTGTCTTGTATTATTAAGAATAAATAATCCAGCACTACTGATGTAAGTTTCGTCTGACCAGATAGCTTTACTTGCAAAGTTTGGGTCCTGATCAACTTTTTGCAGATACCACTGAGAGAAATTAACACGTCGTTCAGCATCTCCAGGATGTAAATTGTGCACTACTCTGAACCTATATGGTTTAAATTTGTGACGTTTTGAAATAGAATAAAGGCGTGATCCGGTGACACCAACTTGGGACTAACTCTTCTGCAAGACGTTTCAGGTGCAACAGCTACTCTGCTCAACACGTTAATTACGCTAGCCTCGCGATTCTCTTTATTATATAATTTTGGCCTAGGTTTCTTAGAAGAGCCGAGGTTTGTTAAATTTGATTGAAGCCTTTGGAATATTACTTTATTTGGCTGTCTCCTCCCAGAATGCCTGAGACGACAAAGAAGTTACTTAATAGAGAAAATGCAAATGAAATTAAAAATTCTCAATAGGTACCTGTTAGAATAAATTTCTACTGCTTCATTGGCATTTTCCTGGTACTCTATAACACATACAAGCCTATCACAGTATTCAACAGTTTCAAGTATTTGACTTGCGGCCATTACAAACAATAACGAGGTGGATAAGAACAATCGGAATTGCTTTATCGAGGTTTTGACAAGTTCTAATAACTTTTTTCCTTGTTTCCACGGTGATTCAAAGGATACTATTATAGAAATATCCTCATTCAAATTGTTTATTTGTTATGAAAATTAACTAAATTGGACAAGCCCAAGAAAGTGGCTATCAAAAGAAGTAAAAATACACGGCGTGTTCCGTTTAAACAATAAGTAACCCATTTCTTTCCATAAGGAGGAATGTTGTATTGCATTATCCGTTAGCTTGTCTCTTTGTAACATTGCACGTTATGGAAAATAACAGATGTTAATTAATTTTTCGGGAAGTAGTAAAGACCAATATGTCAAATATCATATCGTTGGAATCGTCTTAATTAGAGCTATTAAAATAGCTAACAATATATAGGTGTACCATTTCACAAACAAAACTTTGACATTTTTCTCAAAAATTAAAAAGATAAATATGTCTAACCTCATACCGTTGGAATCGCTTTAATTAGAGCTATTAATGCAGCTAACAATATATAAAGTGTCCATTAAAAACACAACAGTGACATTTTTCTCGACAATAATTTTTGTTGTTGAAAATATCCGAACATATCGCTTTATTTTACGGCAAAAGTTCAACCAGAACCGTTGTCGGCTTTCCGATATCCTGTTGAATAAAGAAAATACAGGTGGGGTCCCAAATTGCAAACCTTTCAAAGGCGCACTGTAGCAACAAAACTAAGAAGAAGGCGATTTTGTGTCACTGTCATTTTTCGTTTCTGGTCTCTGAAATATAAGTTTCAAACAACTCTATACATAATTGTGTGGAGGCTCCTGTATCGTATTGTTAGAAGCTTGTCAGTTTTACATACAAAGCGCTGTTTTTAAACCTTTTTAGAGACTTTACTTTCAAAGTAGACTTGAACTAAACAAAATATTTCTTTCTTTTTTTTTGTCATAGGTTAATAGATGCCTCGAGCGCCAGGGTCATTGGTACCGTACATAATATTACAGACTTATAGGTAGCTAGATAGATAGATATTTTATTCATTCAAATTGCTCCAGTAGAGCACAGAACAAGTCAACATTTTATATTGTATACACGCATAGCACATATAAACATATTTAAAAAACACAGACACAACAGATGTTTAAATATACAAATAAAAAATATAAAACTAAAATTATATAAACCTTATACCTCACTAAAAATTAAAGATATCACAGTGATTTACAAATAAAGTATTATCACAGATAATTTTGTCTGCCAACGCTGATTGTCTAAAAATTCATTTTTGAAGCAATATCCTTTACCAAGCTACATTTTGTCAAATTTTTTCAATTTATTATAAATCTTTATTAATTGATATTGTACATTTCTTTGGACCACAGCGAGTCTGGTGTATCTATATATATATATATATATATATATATATATATATATATATATATATATATATATATATATATATATATATATATATATATATATATATATATATATATATATGATATATATTTGATATATATTATTTATTTCTGGTGTCATGGCAGTGATTGCCATGTAAGTTTGCAAATTCATGATAACTTTTTTACATACATTGCACACTCAAATATATATAGTGATGGCAAAGTACGTATGTTGGTTTGCTTAAAAATGGTTTTACATGATTCTGTTTTTTTTTTTGTACACGAAACACTCGATCTGCATTTATGTAATTGCCACAGAATACAATTACATATCGCATTCTGGAGCAACACAAGTGTCCCTATCAATCGTTTGGGAAAGTACCTTTAGAGCATATATATATATATATATATATATATATATATATATATATATATATATATATATATATATATATATATATATATATATATATATATATATATATATATATATATATATATATATATAGTGATGAAATATTATTTTCTATCTGTCTGTGGTACAAAACGCCTGACTACTAAGTAAGTAATTAATTAAATAGAAAATAATTAAATACAAACTATATAAATATTTGCTAAAATATTTTCACCATGAAATATTTTAAGGCGATTTATATTTAATTAAACAGGTATTTCATACTGTAACACGATGCCTTGGCGTGGCCATGTGTTTCATCCCCATCGAACCGGCAGGGTGCGGGAATACAGGGGAGTCGACTGTTAAGGGGGCGACAGTTAAGAAGCGCCAAGCGAACGCTACAGACATTTTTACACTACTTGTTATTTCTTTGTTTTGTTAAAGTTTGTAATTATATTTGTTACCCATATGTACTTGTGTTTTCGGTGAAAGCTATCCACAACCCCGTGTAACAATAACCACCTGTTATACAATCTGACGCCCAACTACAGGCCTTTCATACGAAAAGCAAGTGCATATTCGGAAGTAAACGGAAATAATAAGACGCCGTCTTATAGATCACTGGATAAATTGGTTTATCGTGCTTTGTTTTTACGCGCGTTTTCCTGATTCAGTGCATTAATGAGACAATAGTGAGTGTAAGTGTAACGTACTGGCTTTTTGTGAAGTTTCAGTCTTACACGATTGTTAATTTTAATGGTGCAAGTGTATGTTTGTGCAGCAGAATTCCCGCAATTTGAAGCGTACCCACGCTCATCTCCACACTAGAGCCACACAGTTGCCAAATCGTTTAGCGATCAAGGTGTTGAGTTGAAAAGGTTTGTGTAAAATAAATCATTACACAAAAGGAAACTCAGGTAAGACACGTTATTGTTTGAATGTTCATCAATATCTAAAGAGACCTGGATAAAGTATTGTGGAATAATTAGAATAAAAGCAAAAAGGATCAAACATAAGCCATATTTTTTTAGAATGGATATGCATTTTTGAACTTTAGCCGCGGGTGTTTTAATTGTAATTAGTCGGATATTGAGAACAAATAGTTTTTTGAACATTTTAAGCCATACATTTGTGTGTATATGTATACATTTGGAACTGTTACAACTTAACTATTTTTTTACTGTCTGTGAACTGTCAGTGTTTTCAGGATATATTTTAAGCCATATGTTGTTATATGTATGCACTTTTTGAACCGCTTTATCTTTATTTTGAAAACTATGTGTGAATAGGTATATATATTTTGGACGCTTGTGTTTATGCTAACTACGTAAACGTTGGTGGTGTTTGCGTCACCTATCAGCCATGCAGTAGAGATATGCATGCAATCAAGTCGAGCTAAGTTAGTTATTAGTCATACACTTATATGTTCAGTATATACTGCAAATTCGCGTTTGTAAGCCACATAGTGCGGGTGTATGTGCATTTCTGAACAATTCGTGCGGACTGTAATTACGACTGAACTTTATTAATTGACATTTACATTGCTTCGATTATAAGCCACATAGTGTAGGTATATGTGCATTTCTGAACATTATCGTGGGTACTAATACGCTTTCAGAAAAGTATAGACATTTCTGTGATCGAACTTTGTGCGAACCTAAGTTAGTAGATTCTCAAAAAAAGAAAAAGTCTGGTGAATGGTGTTGACGCGAAGTGGTGTAGGGACGGACTTTGCCAAAATGTCACAACCGACGACGGTTACAATGACTACCGAACAGTTCGAAGCGCTGTTGGCGAAGATTTCGGGAATCGGTAGCAATCTGCCAAGTAGAACGGAGACACCCGATTCTAACAGTACACCGCCCATGCCAGCTACCGGAAGTTTCGCGAACTGTACCGCGCGTTTTGACGGCTCGGACACAGCCAATGTCGATGCATTCTTGGACTCAGTGCTAACCTACAAAGACTGTCTGTGTGTGACCGATGAAAATGCACTTCGCGGGTTTTCCATGTTATTGGAAGGCAATGCGGCTACGTGGTGGCAAGGCGTCAAAAGAACTATTTCCAACTGGGAGGAAGCCGTGACTACAATCACAGAAGTATATTCCAAGAAACTACCCCCTCCGGTAATTTTTCGTGAGATATTTTCACGAGAGCAAGCCGAATGCGAATCGACAGAGTTATTTATATGCCATATTCGATCGTTGATCGCACAGCTACCATACACCCTTCCAGAAGAGGTTCAGTTGGACATGGTTTATGGCCTTCTGCATAGGAAGGTGCGCAAACGCATGCCACGCGCTGAATTCCATACCTTTCAAGAGCTGACCAAGAAGAGTAGGAGCATCGAGTCTTCATTAGCAGAACCTCAGTGTACAACGCAAAAAGTAGAAAGCGGGGTTTCTGGCAACAATAAGCGCTGCACTTTTTGCAAATACACGGGACACGAGCGCTCTGAATGTCGCAAGCTTAAGAAACGGGAAAAGTCCTCAGGTGTTAAGATCAGCCCGGCCCAACAGCAGGAAAAAGAAAGACCGAGGGTGGTATGTTATGGTTGCGGCGCTGTGGGTGTTATCAGAGCAAAATGCCCAACATGCAGAAGTCAGACTTCGGAAGCAGTAGAGTCAAATTCCGTTGAGTTCTGCGAATCGCTGGAAAATGAACTGGACACTCGGCCAACTCTGTACTTCAAGGTCAACACATTTAAGGGAGTTGGAATCGTTGACTCGGGAGCAACGACTAGCATTGCTAGCTATCAACTATATCGACTTCTCAAGGAGGCGGGGCAGTCATTTTCGCAGCAGAGAATAGCGATAACTTACGCTGATGGTCGCAGGCGGGAAGAGGACGTTCTAAAAGCGGAAGTTTTGCTTACTATTAATGGGAAAGAATTTCCGATGACGTTCACGATTTTTCCCAAGTTACGGGAGAACAGGACTCTCCTAGGCGTAGATTTCATGAGAAAGGCCAACATCGTTTTAGACGTTCCAAACGACAAATGGTTTTTCGCCGAAACGCCAGGTGATCAATTTCAGTTGTACACGCCCGAGCAGGCAAATATCAAGCAATATAGCAGTGTGTACCTGCGCCCGGAAGAGGGAGCAAGATTGACTTCGCAGCAGAGAGACGCAATAAATGAACTCTTGACGCTAAGTCGAGATATCTTCCGGAAGGGGGGAGCACCGACTGAGTTTGCTGTTCATCGTATTGATACCGGTGACCATCAACCAGTATGGGTTCCGCCGTACCCTATGAGCGAACACAAGAAGAAGTTGCTTAGGGAAGAATTGGACAAGATGCCCTTCACTCCGCTCTACCATCCGGAAAGTAATCCGGTGGAAAGGAAGAACAGGGATCTGAAAACTCAACTTTCCATACCAGTCCAAGGCAAGCACAACGAGTGGGATGTGCATCTGAGCAGCATCAGATTTGCCATGAACACGACTACTTGCGAGTCAACACAGCATACTCCGGCCTTCTTAACATTTGGTCGAGAGATGCGAGCTCCTCATGATACCATTTATGACTTGAGAAAGGTAGTCGAAGCAGAAAATTTTGTCCCACGCATTACACCATATCTAAAAAAGCTCACAAAGACACTTTGTGAGGCTCATGAAGTTATGCTACGCAAGAAGGACTACCAGAAGGATAGAGTTGATGCGAATAGGCGAGATATTAAATTAAACGTGGGCGACATGGTTTTACTAAAGACTCACCCTCTTAGCGTCGCTGCAAGGGGATATACTTCTAAGTTTGCACCTAAGAGAGATGGCCCCTACATTATTGAAAAGGTGGTTACTCCAACTACCTACGAGCTGAGGTGCTACCAGGATAATCGAGTAATTGGAAAATTTCATGTTCGAGACTTGACGCTGTTCCAGGGATCAGTGGGAGGTGTTCCTAATCCAGTAGCTCCTAAAAGAAGAAGAGGTCGACTCAAGAAGAATGTATCATCTACTTCTACCACTCGGAAGAGAAGAGGACGGCCCAAGAAATCTCCAGCTTCTAAACTCCTCTCGTCTCCTCCAGAAGTTTAGAGGGGGGAGAGTGTAACACGATGCCTTGGCGTGGCCATGTGTTTCATCCCCATCGAACCGGCAGGGTGCGGGAATACAGGGGAGTCGACTGTTAAGGGGGCGACAGTTAAGAAGCGCCAAGCGAACGCTACAGACATTTTTACACTACTTGTTATTTCTTTGTTTTGTTAAAGTTTGTAATTATATTTGTTACCCATATGTACTTGTGTTTTCGGTGAAAGCTATCCACAACCCCGTGTAACAATAACCACCTGTTATAATACTTATTATCTTATCCGGTTGTGATAAGGTGATAAAATTCCAAGCATCGTAGAGTTTTTGGTCCGGCTGTGAAATTCATATAAAAGGAGAAGCAACACGGGGCACAGGCAGTATTGTTAATTCAGCTGTTAAGTTATTAAGTCGCCACGAGTCCGCACCGATTCCGTTTCCGTTTGCCGTCCGAGCGCACCTCGTTGGTCGATTTCCGTATCCGAAAATATTGTTATAGGTGAGAATTATCTGTTTTAAGTAATTCATATTTTGTAGCGAATTTTCATACTTTTAAATCATCACGCTTCTCAGTCCAAAGCTCCTCCAGTGAATTATTTCTGCTCTTCCTGACCTGCCGCCGTCCCTATAGACAATTCCCGTATGTTAGATTGTCTTGCATTATTTTTGTGAGGATGCTGAGGATTCACAGCTCACATAAATAATCGAGATATATTCATCTTGGTTTGATCCCGATAGGGACGCTGAGGATTCACAGCCTATCTAGGTCACTCCAAGTGAAACTTTCCTTTTCCATTAGCCCTGTACACTTCATCAGGCTCCCGGCTTTCCGCCCCATACAGTATAAGCTCTTGTGTTATTTTAGTGAGGCCGCTGAGGATTCACAGCTCACTAAAGTAATCAATATGTTTTCGTCCCGATTTGACCCTAGCGGAGATGCTGAGAATTCACAGTCCGCCTAGACCTCAGGGAACTCTCATCCCGTCTCTCCCGTCTGCACTTTTTCGTCTCCGCTGTCCCCTGCTTCGACGGAGAAGTTATAGCTAGTAGTCTGATGTTGTCTATCGCTGTGTGTTGCCCGCCTGCCGTATCCTCGCTTGAGTGAAATACCGTCCGTGTCATATATACCTGACCGAATCCGTACGCTTCGTCACGCACTACTCTTTACCGCTTTAGCGAGGTCCACGTTCCGATTGATGTTAGTATCCGCATGTTCTATTTGTAAATATTTTGTAAATATCGTTCTGTATATATATATATATATATATATATATATATATATATATATATATATATATATATATATATATATATTGTAAATAGTGTCAAATCTGTAATATAGGGTTGGGTAAATTAAAGGCCTTGATTAATTATTATCCAACCCCTTAACATACAAAATCTGCTACACCTTTCGTTAAAACAGAAGTGGTCGGATCACGCCGAGTCAGCGATTAAAGCCCGCTCACTCGGGGGTCACTAAATTTAGCCTATATTACCTAAAGGCTACCGAACCCTTCTCCACAGAGTTACCCAGGTACTTTGATCGGTATATCGGTCAGAGTTCAGTGAAGAGGTCGCAGACATCCTCAACAGGGAGTAAACCCTTTAAAAATCTGGAGCCCGAGATCCTCAGATAGTAACCGTCAATCCGTGTCACCGCAAAACGGTCTGCAAGCCAAAGCCTCGTCACAATATATATATATATATATATATATATATATATATATATATATATATATATATATATGTATGTATAACAGCGTATTTTATTACAGACCTGATCGACATTGCCCTCCCAGTTTATTGTCTCGTTTAATATAAATCTCAAGAATAGTGTAATAGTTTTGTAGGTGAGTTTACTAATCGTTTTGATGATGAGCCGATTTTGATTAAATTTGGTGAGTATCTTATTTAGTGGCTTGGAAAACTAAGTGACGATTGGAACTTGGGACGAGTACTGATAAGTACACTTAGAGAACCCAAATCACCACAACACATCTTTTTAAAGACCTGGCGATCATTTCACTCACAAAGTTAGTGTTATCATAAATCTTAACCAGCGGATCTAAATGCGTATATGAGTATTTAAATTTCTAAGGCAATGAAAAACAAAAGTTTTGTTTTTTCTTTCGGAAAAACTTTAAATCTCCGGAAATGACAAAGCAAGGGCAACCAAATATGGTACGCGCGTTTGCAATATAAATAGTAAACCATGTACCAAACTTTAGGTCTGCAAGTCTCAAGACAAAAAAACTGGACGCAGCAAGTGCGTTATGGTGGTGAATTTTCGTTAAAATATTTTTAATGTCAAATATATATTGTTTTTAAAAGGAAATTTGGTTGGCAGTATGACGTATATAGTAGTAACAATGTACCACATTGCATTACAATAGCTTTGTTATTTCAAGAACTACAAACATTTTTCGAAAATAAACTTTTAAATAAAATTTCAAAAAAACTGTCCGATTTTCCTGGCCAACGAACCTCTTCGAGCTATTTACACACCTGACAAGATATAAATATTGACAAGTAGCTTTATGACCCAAGAAGAAAACAAAAGTTTTATGAAATTTTGCAAACATTTATTTTACAAAAATTGACCTTTTTTTGGCCGAAATTGCCTTCACTATATTATATTTTTCACAAAAATTCGACAACTTTTATTTACAATAACTTACTTAACATTTATTATTAATTACCAACATTTCACAAAAATCTTACAAAAAATGACTACGGAGACACTAAAAGCATTTTTGCAAAAACTTTTCTAATTCGGCCAATTTGAGAGCGCCTGTATACGGCAGCTCGATTTTTTCGACGAGTTATACAAACCAAAAGATCACCGAATGCGTCATTTCCATGGGGCTCAACTCTCTATTTGTAATTAACGCATACAATTTCCAATATGTGTTTGTGCAATGTGCCAAAAACGTAAAAAGTTACAAAACAATTGAAATTACTCGTAAACGATAAACGATATCATTTTTTTTTTCCTTCCAAACATGCATTATAATTCAATGGAAAATGCAAACACGCAATAACATAACGGGTGTTCTATTAAAAAGAAGGAAAGTGGTATCACCAACGACTTATGGGCCATCCTGTGATTATCAAAATAATTTTGTAAGATGCAACTTAAAACACCCTGTAATTAACGTATACAATTTTTGCTCGTATCTTGTATATAAGTAAAAATAATGAGTTTTAGCGTAGAAATGCGTCACCCTGTATATGTGTAAACAGCCATAATCTGAAACTTACCCGGTATGTGGGTTTTAGGGGTTCTAGTTCGCGCTCATTTGAAGAATTTTTTTCAAAATTCATAAATCTATGAAAATTTGCCAAAATACCGAGTATTAAACCGTAAACTCTCTAACTGAAACTACTGGCAAAGCATCAGAAATAAGGTCTATTTGAAATGAATTTTCCGATAATATTTTAGTAAAATGAAGGACAATGATGGTTGCAAATAAAACTTAAGGCTTTGTAAAACACACTTATTATGACATTTCTTTTACACAATTCGTATTTATTTCAGGTTATTTGTCTGAAATTTCCAAGTTTTGACGTTTAAAATCGCGACTTTGACGTTTTGAGAATAAAAATTACAAAATATTAAAAATATTTTTTCTGCTACTTCTCGACTATTTTGCGTCCAGAAAGTTAAACCGTTGTATGTAGTATTCAATTGGTTTTGTTAATCGCACAAAATATTTTGTTCTTGTGCTTTCCTTTGATCACCAGTGGCACCCAAAATGTTCTCCTTTAAATGCCTATTTTTTTTTTCCTTTTAACGTAGAGAATTGAATTTTTGTGTGCATACAGTTAGAAGTAATTTTTATGATCAGAGTATTACGTGACTGCTAACGCACTCTAAATAACTTCTCCAATTTTCAGGTTTGTGTTTCCATAATGCATTAATTATGGACCCCCTTAATTATACTTATCTTGTGCTTATATCTGTAGTATAAAAATATAAACGAAATGAAAATGCTAGTGAACTCATTTAATTTCTGTATTCTATATTATTGGAAAAAAAAACATTATAGGCGATGAGCTGGAATGTAATTTCGGTAAATTTGCAGTTTACCACACGAAGGGTTCTTTTAACTTTTTTTTCAGAAAAATGCTTAGAACCCCCCTTGGATGCACAAGCCACAAAACAAATTTGTTGCGAACAACCAATAGTTAAGGGACCAATAATGAATGGGGGTGCTGGGCGGGGAGGAAATATGAGTGAAAAATGCTGAAAAAAATAAACACTTAATCAGATTTTGAAAAGATGCGTTTTTCATATTTTGCAGCAATACCTTCTTTAAACCCTGTCTAACCCGCTCAACACCCATATTTGCCTCAAGTCCCGTAACTTTCTTGGGAGTTGCTCACAAGAATAGTTTTTTGTGCTTTATGCTTCGAAGGTGGTTCTATGCATGCACAAGGGGAAGGACCCGCGTATTTTTGCGTGAGGTGGCAAAAACCCTCTTCGTCTTGGAGGTTCTTCGTCCCCTTCTGCATGCATACAATCACCCTCAATGCATAAATCAAAGGAATTTTTAATGTTCACCTTTCTAGTGTTTTTTTTTGTTAAGTATATTTTCTGTTTATCAATTGCTTTGTTTGAGTTTTATATCGAAATTACTGGATAAATATTTATGTTAGAGATTATGTTTCTGTTTTCCCTTCCTTACCTTATTCTTTAATAACTTTTAATATAAGGCTAATTTTTTTTATAATTTTAACAACACACCACGCCTAAATACTATCGCACCGTGGGTGTTGACAAGGAGGAAAGAGGCAACTTGTTAATTCTGGACTTGAAGGTTTGGAGGTTCGAAGGAGAAGGAAAAACATGTGCCGGCAAGGAATTCCACAAGTTGGAAGTCCTCGGGACAAAAGAGCGGGCATAACAAGATGTTCTATGTCTGGTGACCTGGACAGTAAAAGGGTGCATTCGCTCTGTTCTCCTGGTAGATCTGTTGGGGACAGCAGGTGGGGGAACTATGGAGGAAAGCTCCTCTGAGCAGTGCCAGTGCAGATATCTATAAAAGAGAGAAAGGTCACCAACGGCACGTAGCGGGGCAAGGGATGGCAACCTTTGGGTGAGGGTAGGGTCACCGATGAGACGTATAGCTCTTTTTTCAATGAAGTCCAGGATAGCGAGTGTAGAAGCGACAGCTGCACCCCAGATGTGGGAGCAGTATTCGAGGTTTGGCCTTATTTGTGAAGTATATAAGGTATAGAGATTAGCTGGTGAAAAGTATTTGCGAGCCCGTAAGAGGAAACCTAATTTCTTAGCAGCCGCTTCTGCAATTGATGTGACATGTTGGTGCCAGTTAAGATCTATATCCACAGAAATGCCAACAAGAGAAAATGACTCATTACTTTGAATAACTTGGTTGCTCATTGTGATGGGTCTAGGGTTGGTGTATCTCTTATGAGAAAGAAAGCCAGACTGAGATTTGGTGGGGTTGAATTGTACAAGATTTTTACTTCCCCAGTCTAATATTTTTTGGAGATCCACGGAGACAGAACCCTCCATGAGTCTATGATCCTCATTTAATTGTGCTAAAGAGACAGGCTTAGAATATTGTATATTTAAGTGGAGGGTGCTGTCGTCCGCGTAAATGTGAACTGGGTTGGATGTGCTAGAGAGGAGGTCATTTATGTGGAGAAGAAACAGGGTAGGGGCTAGAGCTGAACCTTGAGGAACTCCTGCATTAATTGGATACAGTTTAGAGGAATACACATCCACAACAACAGAAATGCTTCTGTTGGAGAGGAAATTTGCTGTCCAGGTACAAAGTTTTGGTGGTAGGTCATAGGCCAGAAGTTTATTAAGCAGCGCTGCGTGCCACACCTGGTCGAATGCTTTGGATATGTCTAGAGGAACAATCTGAGATTCCCTGTGTAGTTCCATAGACTTGTTTCAAGAATGGGTGACAAAGGAAAGGAGGTCGGCAGTCGATCTGCGCTGACGGAATCCATACTGCCTCTCGTGGATTATACTGTATTTTTCAAGAAATTTTAGTAATTCGGTGTTTATATACTTTTCCATCACTTTAGAGACGACTGAAATGAGAGAAATAGGCCTGTAGTTGCTAGGAAGCGCTTTGGATCCTTTCTTGGGGATGGGTTGTACTCGAGCAGTTTTCCAGTTACTGGGGAATATGCCTTTATTGTAAGATATCTGAAACAGACGAGTCAGTACAGGAGCAAGTTCTGGTGCGCATTTTTTGAGAACAATTGCTGGGATCTCGTCAAGTCCAGAGGCTTTCCTGGTATTAAGAGACGAGAGCATCTTTCGTACCTTTTTAGTTTTGAAAATGATATCCGTCATTTTATGTGCGACATTGGAGACTGTTGGTGGTTGAACATTTGGAGGTGGGTTGAGAGTAGAATTGCCAGCGAACAGCGAAGCAAAAAGTTCAACCTTGCCCAGGGCGGTAGAAACAATTTCATCCCCTGAGACAAAAGGTGGGAACGTGCTTTTGCAGAAATTATTCCCAATAGATTTAGCAAGAGTCCAGAATGGTTTGCTGCCGTTGGAGCTTGAGAGGATTTAGTTTTTGATGTGGTTATTAAACGAGTTTTTGGCCTCAGAAAGAATGCGGACATAGCGGTTTCTTGCGTCGTTAAATGCTTGACGATTTTCTTGACTGTGATTGTGTAGAAGCGTTTTTTGAGCTTTGATCTTTTCAAGTCTGGCCTTGTCACAGGGTTTAGAGAACCAGGGCTTTTGAGTGGCTGAAGTGGTTTTCTGTGTACGTGGAATAAATAATTCCATGCCAACTTGGATAATTTTGGTGACGTTTTGTGAGATATCAGAGGGGTCAGGATGAGAGAAGCAGACAGACGCCCATAGAAATGAGGAAAAGTAATCCCGCATTTCGTCCCAGTTTTCGGAGTTGTAGTGCCAAACGATACGTGGGTGTGATGACTGTGTGACCTCGGGTTGCATTGCGCAGGAAGCAGTGACCATCCCGTGGTCTGAGCGACCAAGGGGGGCGGTGACTGATATGTTATAGCATTCAGGTTTTGTAGTAAGAAGGAGATCCAAGGGATTTGAGCTGTGTGTCGGGATACGAGAAAAGTAGGTAGGTTGCTGAACCATATTGAATAAAGAATTGCTGATTGCAAAGGCCTCCGCTGCTCTCCCTTGTGGATCGGTTTTTGAAGATCCTAGCCATTCCTTATTATGGACATTGAAGTCACCAAGAATAGTAACCTCGGAGGAAGGATATTCAGAAATCAGATAGTCGGTTTTTTCAGAAAGGTAGTCAAAGAGCTGGACAAAGTTGTTGTCAGAAGGTGACCGGTAAATGCAACAGATGAATTTAGTTGCAGCCCTGAGAGAGAGTTTTATCCATAGTATGTCTTTTCTTCCAGCTTCTAAATTGGGGAGTCTGGTGTAGGGTAGATTGCTACGGACGTATGCGCACACGCCTCCATGCAATCTAAAGGAAGTAAGGAGCTCATACCTCGGGAAATTAAGGTGATTAGTGGCTGTTTTTGCACTGATTTGGGTTTTGGTGAGGAAGAGGAGTTGGGGCCTGTTAGCCTGGAGGAAATGGTGGACGGAGTTCAGGTTAGAATTAAGGCCACATATATTCGAAAAGAATATGCTAAATCTTGATGTTGGCGCCCCCTGTACACCCCTCTCCCGGAGATCCGAATGGAGGGGTATTTTGCCTCCGGAATATTTTGTACAAGGAGGAGCCATCATCATTTTTGTTTATAAGGGAAACCGACTCATACACCAGAACCGGAAACGTCCGTTGGGACTTCACCGACCCCTTGATGTATGGGGTGGTACCTCCTTGAGCGTGAAAATAATCATTTACTATTACGTAAAGGAAAATTCCACTACCACCTGCTATGGATTGAATTGGATCAATGTCTACCCCTTTAAAAATAAGATTAATAAAGGTACTATCAATTGTCCAATAGTTATGCTTTTCGACATAGTAGGGGGATACAAAACATAAATCACTATTATACTTTATATTATTCTTATGAAAATGCGCAAACATAACGCACTTGCTGCATCCCGAACATTATACCAATAAATAGCAGATCCCATAAAAATGACACATTCAGAGACTCATTCGTTTATGTTATTTGTTAATTTTTGCAGTTTTTCAGACAATAAATGTATTTTGTTGAAATGTGGTGCATTGTTTCATTCTACATGGGTTATACTGCTAAATAAATTTGATGCCTGCTTTCATTTTAAAACAAGTGTTGACGCAGCAAGTGCGTTGTGGTAGTGAATTTTCGTAGAAATGATCTGGCACCAAATATTTTTTATAACTTTTGTTTCCTGTAACATATAAATCTAAATGTTGTATTTAACTAGCGGAGGAAAACTGGGGAATCACTTGTCGAACTAGGCATTTGTAGACTTAGTAACGATGTAATAAAACTTTAATAAAATCACTAAACTTTAACAATGCTTACAAACTAAATTAACTGAATGAATTTTAAAGCCGAAATCTTTACATACTGATTCTTGATTGAAAAGTCTCTACTTATCTCTACATAATCAAATCACAAGTGTCGCGTCTTTACATCTCAAGAATCTAATCAAACAGTCTCGATAATGTTTATTAACAATCTTCTTCTTTCGGTGCCATATCAGGTCCCCCTAACGTTGGAAATTACATTGGCGAGTTGTTCGTGGTTTTCGGCTAATCTGAATAGTTGTTCGGCACCACGTATTCCAGTCCAGTCGCGAATGTTCTTTAGCCATGACATCTGTTTCCTTTCAATTCCTCGGATGCCTTCGATTTTACTTTTCATTATAAGCTGGATCACCTTGTATCGGTCTCCTCTAAGAACATGTCCCAGGTATGATATCTTTCGCACCTTAATAGTGACAAATAATTCACGGACGGCATTCGCTCTATTTAATACTGCTTCGTTGGTCTGCATAGCTGTCCAGGGTATTCGAGGCATTCTTCTGTGCAACCACATCTCAAACGATTCCAGTCGAGCGATCGTAGCAGCCTTCAGAGTCCAGGTCTCAGCTCCATACAACAACACGGACCAAATATAACATTTGATCATTCTTTGACGCAATCTTAGGTTTAAGTTGTCGTTATAGAAAAATGATTTCATTCTTATGAAAGTCAAGCGCGCTGTTTCAATTCTGCACTTTATCTCTTTATCAGGATCTAGGTGTTCTGTGATATAACAACCAAGGTATTTGAATTGGGTAACTCTCTCAATGTTTTGTTGGTCTATATGTAGGGAAGTATCGGCGTGCGGTTGGCGACTGAATATCATAAATTTTGTCTTATTGATATATATCTTCAAACCCATTTCCCTTCCTGTCGTGTTTACACTATCCAACAACTCTTGAAGGCCCCGGACACTATCGCACAAGATGACCGTATCGTCGGCATATCGAATGTCATTAATCAGTTCACCGTTAATCTTCACTCCAAGGTCTTTATCTTGCAAAGCCTTCTTAAATATTTTATCCGAGTATTGTTGAACAATAGCGGGGAGAGAATGCATCCCTGTCTGACGCCTCGTTGAATGCGACATTCATCGGTTAGTCTTCCATTGATTCGGACCACTGCTTTCTGCTTTCAATATAAGTTCTCTATAATTTTCAGATCTCTCTCATCGATTCACAAAGTTCTTAGTATGTTTAAAAGTGTTTCATGCTGAACCCTATCGAAGGCTTTTTCATAGTCTATGAAACACACATAAATATCCTTGCGTTGGTCACGACACTTTTGAAGAAGTATATTTAGGGCAAAAAGTGCTTCCCGGGTGCCTAGTGCATTTCTAAAGCCAAAATGCGTCTCATCCAGGTCCTCCTCGCACTGACTTCTTATCCTTCCATGTATTATGCGAAGAAATACCTTTAATGTATGACTCATCAGGCTAATTAATCTATATTCTCCGCACTTCTTTGCTCGATGTTTTTTCGGAAGTGCTACAAAAACAGACTTCAACAATTCTTCGGGTATTTCACCAGTAGTATATATATTGTTAAAAAACTTAACTAGAACATTGATGTGATCTTCGTGGATCATCTGTAAGAGCTCTGCTGGGAGGTTATCTGGACCAGTCGCTTTCTTGGTTTTGGCTGATTTTATGGCATGGAGAACTTCAGATTTTAAAATTTTTGGCCCTTCGTCTTGGTTTGCATTACCCTGCATGTTTGGCCTGTCATCTTCAAACAATTCAGTCACATATTTACTCCATACTTCAAGAATTTCTCTTTCATCAATAATAGCTTTCCCCGTGCTATCCACCAGTATGTTAGTAGTTTTCTTGTTATACAAGCCAGCAACGTCCCGGACTTTCTTGTACATGTTAAACGTGTCATGCTTCCTTTCAAACTCCTCCATTTCTCGACATCTATCCGTCATCCATCTCTCCTTACCTGTTCGTATTTTTTGTTTTATTTCTCTTTGTTTTCTTCTGTATTCTTCTGTTTTGCCCTTGCACTGTCTTCTTTGCTCCATAAGATCTAGTATTTCTTCTGTCATCCATTGTTGTTTCTTGTGTCTGGTTGTTACTTTATGTTCCTCTAATATCTTGGTCATATGTTCGCGAAATAATTTCCATGTTTCCTCGACACCTTCGGTTGTTCTCATTTCTTTCATGCAATCGTTTACAGCTTTTTCAATTTTACTTTTGTTGGCGTCTGAAATCGTCAGATTCTTTTGCTGGTGTTTATTTTCTATCTGTTTTAGCTTGACTCTTACGTCTGCGACTAAAGGGTTGTGGTCAGACCCAATATCCGCTCCAGGATACGTTGTAACCCTAGTGATGGAGTTCCTAAATCTTTTGTTGGTAAGAATATAGTCTATCTGATTTCTTACTACATGTGTTGGGTTATCTCCAGGGCTTCTCCAAGTATACAGCCTACGTTGATGTAAGCTATACCATGTGTTGGTTACCACCAGATTGTGTTCTTGGCAGAATTTAAACAGTCTGTCACCTCGCTCATTACTTTCTCCCAAGCCATACTTCCCCATCAGATCCAATCTGCGACCTTTGCCAATTTTGGCATTAAAATCACCAATTATATATGTGATTTCGTTGGATTTTAAGCTCTTTAGTGTTGTACTAAGTTGATTATACAGAACTTCTACTTCGGTGTTATACTTTTTCTCTGTAGTAGAGGCGTATATTTGTATTAGGTTGGTATTAAATGGTGATGCGTGTAGCTGTAACAGTACTATTCTGTCGCGGATTGGAACAAAGTTAATGACATATTTCTCTATTTCCGATCTTACAAAAATTCCTACTCCGTTTCTATGTTGTGGGTCGTCGTTGTCGCTCCCGGAGTAATATAGTATACCGTCTTTGTGTCTGCATGTCCCTGAACCAGTCCATCGCAATTCACTCACCCCATAATCAACAGTTTTAAGCTTTTAGTCTCCTGAACAAGATTTTCAAATTTTCCAGCAGCATAAAGGCTTCGAACATTCCATGTGCCTATCTTTACAGTGGATTTTGCTATTTTGAGCCGGGGGATTCTTAGCACTTCTTTCCCATCAAAGGGCTGCCCGGGACTAGGGGCCGTCGCTTTTGTTTTTCTCGCCATAGCAATATCCTGGGAAATTTTAACAGTGTGGTTTCCCGTTGCCTTCACTGTTAGTTCAGCCGCCTCTAACATGAGAACAGACGCTGTTTGCAGCCGCCCATTCTGGATCAGACGCTGCGTACCTGTTGGTCCCCGGGATGTATTTGATTTCCCTCCTACCACTCATATCTGAGAGGCATTCCCCTATCCGCCACCTGGGGACGCGCCCTCTAGTGGTTGCAGGTTCCCCCGAGGGTTATTAACAACACTATTTATAATTTTTAATTAGTTTACATCCTACATAATTGCAGACCTCAGCAGTCAGCATTCCTTGTACGCTGCAATCCCACCTTGTTTATTATTTAGATAAATATGTAATAATTTCAATGCCAATGTTATTGATACATTTGTGACCTACTACTACATACAATATTTACATTACTTGTAGAAAATTTTCCTATAACCAACTTTTAATTATAAATTGAATGATCTTAACAATTATATTTCCACGTCTACGACTGCCCTTCTGCAAACTATATTGTTCTCTGAACATGTTGGTATATAGTTTCATTTTAATGTCGTAAACTAGCGTACCAAATTTGATCACCATAGTTTCATTATTTCCGGAAATATAATCTTTTCAGAAAAAAAACGCATTATTTTCCGGGAAAACCTAGGCCGATTTTCCTGTCTAACGAACTTATCCAAGCCACTTGAGAAGGGAAGGCACTCGCCAAATTTGATCAAAATAGGCTCGTTATTTTTTGAGTTATCTGTGTTATAACTATATATATATATATATATATATATATATATATATATATATATATATATATATATATATATATATATATATATATATATATATATATATATATATATATATATATATATATATATATAAACATATAAAAATAGAAACTGAGCTTGGATATGGGGTCTTAGTTCGCGCTCATTTCATTTTTTTTTCAAAATTCCAAAGTCGGGATCTCCCCATTAAGGAATTTTTTCTAAAAAAAATCATAAAAAAGACCTATTATGTTATTATTTAAAAAAATATGAAAATTTATTACCATAACGCTAACCTGACCTTTAGATAACACATTTTTCTTGCAGACCGCATATTGTTGTGAAGGAAGGTCACTGTTTTCTACCAGTCATCTTAATTTGCCGATAAGATAAGTATATAGCATTATTGTCTGATCATTATTTAATGAGAGTAAACAAGTCGCTTCCAACCTGATGTGTTTTATTTATTGTGGTTGCGTACGACATAATATAAATCTACTATATGTTTAACTTCTGTACCTCGAAAATTTAAAAACGACAATATGTTTCAGTCAATTTTACAATACCTTTTCTCTGCAATACTGACAGTTTATTTCTTACATGAATTTGTATATAAAGTGATTTACAGAAAAATAAGGTTAATTAATAAATTACCAGGCCCACCATTGGTTCCTGTTCTTGGCAGCGTCTCGCACCTCTTCTATAGCAGAGGTATGTAATTTTTTTTAATTATCTAAATATTGATCTCGTAAATTTGAATACAGTAGGTGCCTAAAGTATGAAATAAATTGAGTGAAAGCGAAGGAAAAAGGTTTTAATGGCAAATGTGTCTTGTTTTTAAAAAAAGCACATTTGGTTTGCAGTATAACCTATATAGTACTGACAATGTACCATATTTCAATAAAATAGCTTTGTTGTTTCAAAGGTACAAACATTTTCCGAAAATAAACTTTAAAAATTCCAGAAAAAAACTGGTCCGATTTTCCTGGCCAACGAACCGCTTCAAGCCTAATTCCAGAAAAAACTGGTCCGATTTTCCTGGCCAACGAACCGCTTCAAGCTTAAGACAATTAAAGTACATTACACAGAAATTTTCCTGCAATTTAGTCTCCCACTCGATATCGTTCTTTACCTAAGACTCAGTGTAAAACGCTGAATAGTTCGCGAGGTGAGTAACCTTTCGAATTGGACTAGTGGGTCGCGGGTTTGAGTACCGTATTCGGACAGTCGGTCTTTTTCACTCCAATGTGGAAAGGCCGATTTATGATGAGCTGTGGGTGGTGTCCTTTGTATATACGTGTGTAAGCTCCCCCCTCACAAGTCAAAGCCTTCTGGGTGCGGAGTTTGTGTACTGTGATGTTATTATTATTATGTTTTGTAGTAATTAGTAATTTTTCATCATTGTTAGTGAAACGATCGTCGGGACTTTAAAAAGATGTGCTGTGGTGATTGAGGTTCTCCAAGTGTACTTATCAGTGCTCATCACAGGTTCCAGCCTTCACTTACTCAATATAATTGTTATTATACAAGATACGAGAAAAGATTTTGTACGTTAATTATAGGGTGTCTTGAGCAGCATCTAATAAAATTATTTTGATAATGACAGGATGACCATAAGTCGTTGGTGATACCTACAATTATTTTTTTGAACATTCCCTATATTAATCCATTTTTGCATTTGTGTTATCGAAATATGATGTTTGTAAGAAAAAGATCTAGACGCAGTAAGTGCGTTTGGGTAGCCAATTTTCATCAAATGCTTCAAACTTCAATGACTCAATTTGCTATTAACCTAAGGTTCGTTGGCTAGGAACCCAGTTTTCTCGGGAACATTTTAATTTTATTTTCGAAAAATTTTTGTACATTTTCAAGCAATAACTTATTTTGATAAAATATAGTACAATGTTTCTACTATATAGGTTATACTGGTAACAAAATTTGATGTCTTCTTTCATAAAAAAATACATATTCAGAATAGAATAAAACTTTATTAGCTCATTTAGCTACATATAACTTTACTACAAAAATATAACACTAGTACAAGGGTACTATACAATATTATTTGCTTATAACTACTTGTAGTAGCAACCTATTCTTAATGCTAGTCAATTAAGTCAATGAACATAATACCCCCCAGTATATCACTAGAAGATATATATATATATATATATATATATATATATATATATATATATATATATATATATATATATATACATATATATATATATATATATATATATATATATATATATATATATATATTCACCACACATATAGACACGCTCCCACACCTAGCCACACGCACTGACTGCAGTTCTCACTCTAATGTACTCGATAATCAATCTCTTTAATATTATCTTCAACTTTTCACTTTTTAAAGTGGTTTGGGGGTTGGAGGCATAGTACCATGAAAATTTGTTGGTTCCAAATGTTGAGAACCTTAGATAACATAAACGTTTTTTCCACAGCCAACCTGTGAAATGAAGATATATGCCAAGTAGTTTCGTTCAAATCAATTTAGTATTTTTTGAGTTATCGTTCAGATACATATATAAAGAACCATTTAACCCTTTTGGCAGCTGTACCTCGTGCTTACTGAAAGAGAAACACACACACATATGTGCTGTGCTTTTATATATATATATATATATATATATATATATATATATATATATATATATATATATATATATCCACAGTCAAACAGGTCCAAGGCACATGTGAGAGCAGCAAAATCTGTTAACAGAACTTAATACTACTAAGTCGAGTGAGAATATGTGCAGAACATAAATACAACCCCAAAATACAATAAGATGAAATTCTGGTTTATTCAAACACTGTATGTTCCCTACAAAGATCACACAACAAATCAATGGTTAAATACAAGCATACACGGCATTGGCATAAAATATTAGAGTAAATAAGCTACAACCATCAAATAAGTTAGTGAGCAGTGGCATATACCAGATGTACCCGTTTACGTTACATACATTAACGGAATAAAAGCAATAAAATGAATTAGCTCTCACAGATAACGGCAACGCTCTGTATAATGTGACAATAAATCTTTGAGCTTACTTGTCTACCTGAATTAAATACTTCTGTATGCTAGATGACAGAGCAACAATATATATATATATATATATATATATATATATATATATATATATATATATATATATATATATATATATATATATATATATATATATATATATGCATAAATTTAACTATTTGATATCAAATCTCTGGTTATATTACGACCAGTGTAAAGATACATTTTACTAAATTAAATTATTAAAACTCGTGAAGTCTGAGCTATCAGTGTCTTTCTTATCTGTTCAAAAAAAGACGTATTAACTATCACTAATCTGAACCAAAATCCTGTCTAAAAATTTCTTGACCTTCTAGCTGACAAAAGATTACCAAAACACTGTCCCAAAACTTCAACTCTCGGGGGACATCTATACATCTTCTAAGTTACTGCTACAATGCTGTGAAAATTCGCTACTACTACGTCCGCTTGCCACGAAGATTTAGAAAGCTACTACGAAGGCTTCGATATGTTTCCGATATACCCTTCTCCCCATATGAAATTAAAAACCAAACTTACTGCCAAACTCTTCTTTAATATTTTGTGCACTCAACCATTAATAATCAGATAACCGTGCATTACTCCTACTTAGGCCCTTAGATTTTCTACAGAATAAGACCATATATAGACAACATCAGTTACTGAGACAATACTCTGGTAACACTAAATAATCCACCAGCTACTCGAACTCTGCAAAAGACAAATAAAAACAAGAATGTAGACGACTATAAAAAAAATCTCATGGCTTTATATTACCTCTCTCCTATAGATGGGGGACGCGGTGATAATACAACACCCGTATCGACAAAATAGTTCTGCAGCGATCAAAAAATCCCTTATTCTTCAAACTCTATGGTAAAGGCTTGCAAATGGCGTATATTCCCGATATAACGGATGCTTGCATTCCTCTCTACTTCTCTCATCTGCACACTTCTACAATTAGGTGACAGCATCCACAACAACTCGCACAACTTATTTAGATGCCAAGTTATCCCAGAAATCCAACAGGATCGAATCTACACACCATTCTATATTTCTGGCATCTAAATTGTACACCAAACTCCCCGATACCTTTTGACCCTCTTCTACCACTCTCATCGAATGACACGCTTTTAAATGATCCTAGCTTTTCCTATCAATACCGACGTTTCGAAACAAGATCGACTTCCGACAATGGTATGCTTCTCTTTGGCACACCTGTTAAATTCTCATATATAAGGACTTCCTCTCAAAATACACCGATGTGCCTACTCTGTTGCCGCGCTTCTCGATCTTTCCGTCTGTGACCGTCGTTATGTATATACAACACAGTTTACGTGATGCGCATAATCTCGTCTGTCTTATTTACAACCAATGTAATAATACACACGACTAGACCTCCTGTAATAAATTCTAGCAACCTTACAGCTCTTAGTTTAGTTATGTCTACCGAACAAGAAATAAACAAATTGGAAAAATATGAGAAGTCAAACAACCTAGGGTATAAGACACGCTTGGCCACAACGCTAATATCAACTCGTGACCCCAGCGCAAACACATAGCGCCACCTATCGACGTGCTAGTCAAGTTGGGCCTTGATTAGTGAACTGCTTCAGCCACAGGTGATCACGAAGTATGCAGCATGTAAAACTCCTGTAAAAATAAATATAATTATTGCCTCTTCGCGAACAAATAACCTGTGACGTGTAAAATAAAGATGTTATTATACTGAATTTGCTCTACGGCAATTTTTACACGTAATATCGTAAAGTTATGTCTGTAGGTGATTCTATGCCTTCTTTTAAAAGATTTGTGAGCATGACAGTTCGTGGTTGATTATATTTTCGGCAAGTAAAAACAAAAATATGGTCAAGTTTACGGATACTTGTCCCATCACAATCACAGTACGCGTAGTCCGATATCCTGATCTGAAGGTGTCTTTGAAGCAGTCTTGACAAATGGACGTTCTCACAAGTAGGATGTAGAGATATCTTGGGATATATAGTTTACGGTATATGGCTCTTGGAATCTCTTGGAATTCTCCCAATTGGCCAAAAGAAGACTGTGTATTATTAACCCAGTGGATTTTTCATTTCTCTGTTACTATCTTGTTGGAAATTGCGTAGCAGTCTGCAATTAAATTCATGTTGTGGGTGTTTATTCCTTTTAAGGCTACAAGTTTGGTCATTTTATCTCCAGTATCATTGGCTTAATTCGTTGAATTACCTTTTATTCAAGAGATTATGACACTTTTAGTGAATTTTCGTAGAAAAAATTCACTATTGAGGAGATCCCGACTTTTGAATTTTGAAAAAATTTTTGCAAATGAGCGCGAACTATGACCCCTAGAACCCATATCCAGGGTCAGTTTCAATTTTTTTTTATATATATATATATATATATATATATATATATATATATATATATATATATATATATATATATATATATATATATATACAGGGTGTCCCAATAGTGTGTAATTCCTCTATATATACCTTACCCTTAGAGCTAGCCGAAAAAACTTTAAAAAAATTTTCATGTGATTATTTAAGCTATATCGAGAAAATATATTCAGCTTTATGTAACTTCCGGTTGCACCAGAAGTCGCTATCAACTTCGTTATTTTAAATAGAATGCTATACTTTTTATTACATTTTTGGATATAGATTACAAAATAAGTGTGACTTTATGTAGCATTCCCTATAGCTATCTTTGATATTTTTGAAAATATTACGACTTTCTTATTTTTCAGCTCCGATTTATGTGTTATTTAAAACGTCTGCCGTGAGCTGGGTTTTGAGTTTTGCTACCTTAAATTCTAAATGTCAATAGACGACATTTAGTACTTTAAAATGGTAAAAGAATAATTCATCATCATTGTACAGGGTGTATCATTTTGTGGTTACAGCATATCTAACTTTAAAGCAGCACAACTTGTGTTTTTCAAATGGAACATCCTGTTTTTTATGGATTAATCAGGTAGATAATTAAATTCTGCATCGACATAATATAGGTCTTCCTATAGCTATAGTTGATAGTTTTTGAGTTATAGTGGTTTATTTTAGTTTCGCTTGTAAAAATAATGGTACTGTCAGATACAGTAGGCGCAGAGAATGAAATAACTGATATTTATTGTCAGATGACAGATAAATGTCACCTAACCAGAACTATAACTATTTTCAGTTCTCAGGTGTTTGAGCCAAGTTTTATGTGCTAACTTTTGTGTTATTTAATTTTAAATGAATTATAATACTGAATAATTAGTTGATATGACACTTATTATAGGCGAGTGTCAGCG
Source organism: Tillus elongatus (assembly GCA_964006375.1). Classification (NCBI taxonomy): domain Eukaryota; kingdom Metazoa; phylum Arthropoda; class Insecta; order Coleoptera; family Cleridae; genus Tillus; species Tillus elongatus. The sequence continues at coordinate 269,365,194 of OZ023262.1, forward strand.
AAATTGTTTTTTAGCATCTCGTGTATACGCACAAACATATCGGAATCGAAGACATCCTCAGGAAAAATGTTTCGTCAAATTGTTGGACCGTTTTTTGACCACACGCAAAGGGAGAGTAAGCGGCAATGAAGAAAACGAATTTTCTATTGTTGCTTCGGCATTAGGTAATCCGCACACAAGCGTGAGGAAAGTTGCCGACGAAATAGGATTATCAAAATCTTCAGTGAACAGAACATTGAGAAAATACAAGTTTCATCCATATAAAATGAAGCTGCAGCAGGCATTGACGAATGCAGATTTTCGAAGTCGCCTCAGTTTTTGTGAGTGGGCAGTGGCTAAGTACAATGAAAGTGAGAATTTTTTAAATTACGTGATGTTTAGTGATGAATCTTCATTTTCAAGTTGTGGTAGGGTTAACGGGCACAACTTTCATTATTACGCTTCAGAAAATCCAAACTTTTGCAGATCAGTTGACAACCAGCACCGTTTTACGATAAATGTTTGGGCTGGAATAATTGGAACTAATCTAATTGGGCCATATTTCTTTGATGGGCACCTCAACGGGCAGGGATATCTGCGTATATTGGAGGAAGATGTAGAGGCCTTTTTGGAAGATTTGCCACTAGATAACAATCGACGTATGTGGTTTATGCAGGACGGGGCACCAGCACATTATGACAAAAATGTTCGCCGATTTTTAAATGATCGGTACCCCAATAAACGGATAGGGCGAGGTGGTCCCGTCTCGTGGCCTGCAAGATCTCCTGACCTCACATGTCTAGATTTTTTCCTGTGGGGCTATATCAAGGAAATTGTGTATCAAACACCGTCCAACACCCCACAGGAACTAAGAAATAAAATTACAGTCGCGTGCAGGGCAATAACTTCGCAAATGTTGAGCAATATTCAAGAAGAATTCTTAAGGAGGGTTATATTGTGTATTCAGGTCAATGAGCAAAATTTCGAATAGTTCTAATGTATCGCTTTTTTAGATTATTTTTTTCTGTTAATGGCTGTGGATTATTATTATTATTATAGTTATGTTATTATAGTTTACTTCACTTTCTGGTTCTCATAATTACAACTACCTTTATTAAACTATGTTTCACTTTTTGTATGGTAAAAATATGAATAAGTCCATTATATAACAATCATTGCATGTAGTTGCATTCGATAAGTTTTTTTGTCGACACATTATCTAGTTACGAGGATATGATCAAGTGATTTGCATCGTGACTATCTCATTTTATTTGGTAATTCTATTCAAATTATTGTTAAAACAAACATTTATTAGACGGAAGTAAGCTTAAACAATGGAAATATAAAAACTGCTGACTTTCTTGTCAGGGAGACGTTTAGGTGTCACCTGACATTGTTCACATGCTCTGTGCCTCATACACTGACAATCTGACAGTACCATTATGTGCCTCATACAGTGACAATCTGACAGTACCATTATTTTTACAAGCGAAACTAAAATAAACCACTATAACTCAAAAACTATCAACTATAGCTATATAAAGACCTCTATTATCTCGATGCAGAATTTAATGGCCTGCCTGATTAATCCATAAAAAACAGGGTGTTCCATTTGAAAAACACAAGTTATGCTGCTTTAAAGTTAGATATGCTGTAACCCCAAAATAATACACCCTGTACAATGATGATAATTTATTCTGGAACCATTTTAAAGTATTAAATGTCGTCTATAGATATTTAGATTTTAAGGTAGCAAAACTCAAAACTCAGCTCACAGCAGACGTTTTAAATAAGACATAAATCGGAGCTAAAAAAAAAGAAAGTCGTAATATTTTCAAAAATATCAAAGATCGCTATAGAGAATGCTACACAAAGTCACACTTATTTTTTAATCTCTATCTAAAAATGTAATAAAAAGTATAGAATTCCATTTAAAATAACGAAGTTGATAGCTACTTCCGGTGCAACCGGAAGTTCCATAAAGCTGAATATATTTTCTAGATATAGCTTAGATAATCACAAGAAAATTTTGTTTAAAGTTTTTTCGGCTAGCTCTAAGGGTAAGGTATATATAGAGGAATTACACACTATTGGGACACCCTGTGTGTATATATATATATATATATATATATACATATATATATATATATATATATATATATATATATATATATATATATATATATATATATATATATATATATATATATATATATATCTGTGTGTGTGTGTCACACCGATAACTCAAAAAATAATTGGCCGATTTTAATAAAATTTGGTATGTACCTATCTTTTGTAAATAGCTTGGACAAGTTCGTTAGTCAGGAAAATCGGAGTAGGTTTTCCGGGAAAATTTTCAGTTTTTATTCGAAAAAAAATACTTATTTAAAAAAATAAAAGAGCTATGATAACCAAATTTGGTAGGTAGGTTTACGATATAAAAAATAAACTATGCACCAAAATTTAGATTTCTGTGTTACAAGAAAAAAAAAATTATAAAGCATTTTGTGACAGATCATTTCTATGAAAATCACTACCATAACGCACTTGCTGCGTCTTTATTTCTCTTTTAGTGAATTTTCTTAGAAAAAATTCACTAATGAGGAGATCTCGACTTTTGAATTTTGAAAAAATTTCTTCAAATGAGCGCGATCTAGGACCCCTAAAGCCCATATCCGGGGTCAGTTTCAATTTTTATATGTATATATATATATATATATATATATATATATATATATATATATATATATATATATATATATATATATATATATATATATATATATATATATATATATATATATATATATATATATATATATATATATATATATATATATATATATATATATATATATATATATATATATATATATATATGTATCACACCGATAACTCAAAAAATAATGGGCCGATTTTGATAAAATTTGGCATGTACCTTTCTTTTGTAAATGGCTTGGATAAGTTCGTTAGCCAGGAAAATCGGACGAGGTTTTCCGGGAAAATTGTGAGTTTTCATTCGAAAAAAATTCTTATCTCAAAAAGTAATAAGCCGATTTTAATAAAATTTGACATGTACCTTTCTTTTGTAAATGGCTTTGACAAGTTTGTTAGTCAAGAAAATCGGAGGAGGTTTTCCGGGAAAATTTTGAGTTTTCATCCAAAAAAAATTTTTATCTCAAAGAATAATAGGCCGATTTTGATAAAATTTGGCATGTACCTTCCTTTTGTAAATGACTTTGACAAGTTCGTTAATCAAAAAAATCGGACGAGGTTTTCCGGGAAAATTTTGAGTTTTAATTTGAAAAAAATTTTTATCTTAAAAAATAAGAAATGTATGATAACCAAATTTGGTAGGTAGGTTAACAATATAAAAAGTAAACTATACACCAAAATTTAGATTTCTATGTTACAAGAAGAAAAAGTGATAATAAAATATTTTGTGCCAGATCATTTCTATGAAAATTCACTACCATAACGCACTTGCTGCGTCCAGGCTTTTTTATATATATTCGTAAGTTGTTTGTCATACAGATCAATGGGTTTTTGTAGATATTTTTTGTTGAGTTCTCTGTAGCTTTTAGTACATATAATTATTATCCAGAGTTCTTACCAACGCTGCACGCAACGGTTGTTTTTTAGCAATTTTTATTAGGGGAAGTTGGTTAAGTAATTTTCACCAAATATTTGTCGTGAGTCGATAATAAACAAGCAAAAATTGTTCTTATTATTATTTGCAAAACTCACGATCCCAGCGTGGGTTATATGTGTTACTTTGTGGGTTATATGTGTTACCAATCTCATAGGTATTAAATATTTGTTGGGTAATAAAAAATAATTAAAAGCAAGACACTTCTTACTGCCTTTAATAAGTTAGTTCACACCTAATTTATATTATAATTAGTCTACATTTAAATGTATTATCTTTTGGTTTTAGAAAAACTATTTAACAGGGACAGAGAGATCGCTTTAAAATATTTTCCAATTTATAGGGAATCCATTTTGACAGTATTCGTAGTGTCACTGTTGCATCCAGAGGATGTTGAGGTAAGTAAATAAAATTTATGTACATATTTTAAACTTATTTAAGAAACAGTGTTGATGCAGCAAGTGCGTTATGGCAGTGAATTTTCATAAAAATGTTTTTCATAGCAAATATGTTTTTTAATGAAGGCCGGCATCAAATTTGTTTATCAGTATAACCTATATAGTAGAAACATTGTACCATATTTCATCATAATAACTTTATTGTTTAATAAAGTACAAAAAATTTCGGTAAATTGAGTTAAAATATCCACAAAAGAATCTTTGGGTCAGCTGAATAAAAAGGCTTTTTCTTTCCAAACAAATATTTTATTCCTTGTCCCGACGCGTTTCGACCCTTTTTAACTGCTCATCCTCAGGGGAATATAGAGTTTACAAAAGGCTTGTCAGAAAAACTGAGTTTTCCGGTAGGCTACTTCTGCGAGGGTACAACACAGGAATACAAGATAAAATGAGGCAACAACAGCTAACCCCAACACTAAGTCAAAAGTTAAAGATTAAAAATATCAAGCTATAAAAGATTACAGGTATACAGTCATAAACTGCTACATGCAATAAAATGTAACAAATACAAGTCAAATTGAACTATAAGAAAAGCTAATTTGTCCTGAGATTTTAAATTATAATAAGTCTAATTCTGAAAACTCATAAAAGCTTAAAAATTCTTCAAAAAATTATTTTAAGTTCAAAATGAAGGCAACGATAGGAGCGAAAGCAAACAGCACAAACACCAGCAAGCCATGCAGCCGAGAAGAAACTTTAAGAGAACATTAAACCCATTAATCGAATGAAAATTGAAACAGAAACGAATTTTTTACTTTTTTATGAAACATGAAAACGCCAAAATGGTGAACTTACTTACTTGTCTTCTTAAACAGGACTGAAAAACTATACAGTTGAATGTCCAAGGAACACGCTTCATCTGTTGTAGGATTGATCCATTCGCTTCATCTGTTGTAGGATTGATCCATTGGCATCAGAAGTGTTACTAACTCGGAAAGTTGCAACTTTTATTGAAATTAAGAATGAATTTTTGTTTTAACGTGTAAAAGTTGAGATTAAAACGGACGTCTCACCAAAACATCCAGGCACAAGATCGTTTTAAAACCAAATACGGAAATGACAAGTGACAAGTGACAAGTGACAAAAGTGACGTATCGACTAGGAAATGTCAAGACGCTAAAATCGAATGACAGGTCCGGAATAGACCAAATTAATCAGACGTAAGATCGGTCTCGAAACCGAGAACGGAAAAAACCACAACTGACAACTGACAGAAGTGACAAATCGACTCGAAAATACACGGACATGAAAATCAAAAATGACAGGTCAGGTCAGGTCAGGTCAGGTCAGGTCACAGAGCAGACCATCTCACAGAGTTATCTCGTGGTCTACTTAAATTGTGTGTGGATTTGTGATCTGTTAGTTGACTATATAGGGTTGAGAAACTTGTGACGTCTGTATTGGAAACATTAAGTACGTTAAAAAAAAAATAAAAAAAAAATAAAAAAAAAATTGTTTGGAAAGAAAAAGCCTTTTATTCAGCTCACCCAAAGATGTCAACCCCAAACATTGTGACGTTTCGGAACATTATTCCCAAAAAAATGGTTAAGATTTTTATAACCGAACCTGTTTAAGCTATTTGCCCACCTGCCAAGATATAATTATTCACAAAAAGCTTCTCGACAAATGTTCCAAAAAAATGTTGAATACCAAATTTTTATTAAACTCTTACCCAACACAAAAAAATTCTGCGTAAACTGACTGAATATTTTATAACAAACATTTGCTAAAAGAATACACAAAATTCAAATTTTATACGTAATTTGTAATCAATATTGCAAAAAATGAGATGAAAAAAAATGTTTTTCTTTTACTTTTCTCGGAAATGTGTGGAACCAGTGGAAGCAAAGAAAAATATAAACGAAGAAATAATCATACTTCATATCACAAGCTACCAGTAATAAGAACGTTATATAGCCTGTCACCTTCATTTCACATTGAGAAAAAAAATTATCAACTATTTACCTATCTATTATGAAAATGTAAACTTATATAATCTTCACTAGGTGAAGATTGTAACCTGTGATGTGCACTGATAAGTACACTTGGAGCATCCAAATGTTTACAACACATCTTTAACCCTTCATTAGTCGCGCCACCACCCGAAGCGCCAGTTGTCACTATGGGTCTGTTAGACCCATTTTCTAAAATATAAACATACCACTAATATTCTTACACTTACATAAAAGAACCATCTTGTATATGTATAGGTCAAAAGACAATGAAAATCATTTAATCTTGTTGATTTCATTTTTAGCAAATACTGTCAAGCATGAAACATATCTCAAAAGGAACAGCTTATGATTTTCTTGCTAATTGGTTGGGAAAAGGACTTCTTACCAGTTCAGGTATGTGTTGCTTAACTTACTAGCGAGATAAGCAGAATGTAGAGCTCCATATAATTTTGTTTAATTTAATGATTATAACCTTTTTCGAGTAACCCTATTTATTACAATGTTGTATTAAACACGAGATAGTTTTTAATATATATATATATATATATATATATATATATATATATATATATATATATATATATATATATATATATATATATATAATGGTGGTGCATGTATAAATAGGTTTTTCTTCCCGCGCCTTCGACCGACAACGAATCTGTGATATTTGACCCAAACATTGTGATTTTAAATATAGACAAAATTAATGAACTATTAATTGACTTAGTACATTTTAAAAATGTAAATTTTATGTGTTTTACAGAAACTTGACAAACTAACGATTCGATCACTTATTTAAACATCGATGGTTACAGCCTGGGTAGTTTCTTTTGTATAAATGTCAGTAAGGGAGGAGGGGTAGCGATTTATTTCAAGAATAACCTGTCCATTAAAAAAAATTAATGTAGAACAATTTTGCATTGAGAAAGAATTTGAAGTCTGTGGTATATGTTGTTATTATAACGACGTTAAAACTTGTATTTTAAATTGGTATCGCTCACCTTCAAGTAATGTTAGTGTTTTTATTAACCAGCTCTTTGATATGCTGAACTATTCAGTCAGGCCCGGTGTACGTTTTGTTCTTACTGGTGATTTCAACTTAGATTGCTATGGAATTGTAAGTAAAGGGTTTGATATGTTGTCTAACATGCTAAGATGTTTTAATATGACTCATGTAGTTGGGTGGCCTACCATAGTAACGGATAATACTCTTAGTACCATCGACAATGCTTTTCTTAATTTTTCTAGCAAGGGTATCTGCCTTGCGACTGGCAATAATATTTCTGACCACATGACAGTGTTGTTGGAGCTTGACACAGCTTCAGTTGTATCGAATCACAGCGCTGTTTCTTTGACGCGAGTTTTTGATGAGCAATCTATTTTTGACTTTGAGAGTGCCCTTATTGGTGAAAATTGGGAAAATATTTTTGCTGCCAGCAACATTGATGAGAGGTATAAGAATTTTCATGAGTTGTTTCTTTATTACTTTCATTTATATTTTCCACTACGTAAGATATATAGGAAACAATCAAAGGGCCGTGAGTGGGTTACTTCTGAGGTCAGAGCCTCTAGTTCAAGACTTAACGACTTATTTTTAGTGAGAAGTGTTTCTCCTCAGGTGGATGATTCTTACAGGGTTGCAAGGGCTGCTCATAAAAAACTTGTAAGATATACTAAAAAGAATTTCTGCCAACATAGGATTCTGGCTTCTGATAATCCGACTAAAGCCGCATGGCATCTGATTTCGGAACTAAATGGCAAGCAAGTCAATGAACATAACAATATTGTAATAGGACACGAAGAAAGGCTAGTAACGAATCCTCGGGAAATCGCGAAGTTATTCAATACGTTCTCTGTAGAAGCACCTAAAAATATTATTAAAAACATTCCTAAGGACTTACCTCCTTTAAACGTTTCGACAAAACCCAATAACAAAACAATGTATTTACTGCCTTTTAGTGAAGACGAGTTGTATATTTTGTTAATAAAAAAAAAATAAAAAATAAGTCTTCGTGCGGTCGAGACGAAATTCCACCTTTTTAGTTAAGAAAGTTTTAAGACATATTATAATGCCTCTTACCTGCTTGGTAAATCTTTCATTTGAGTCGGGTATCTTTCCTAGTGACCTAAAGGTTGGTAAGGGCGTTCCTTTAATAAAAAAGAATGGTCCAACTATTTTGAACAACTATCGGCTGATTACATTATCTATGACTTTTTCAAAGGTATTTGAATATAGCTATCGGAATCGCTTGGAGCAATTTTTGCAGTCGTGTGGTATATTGTCTGCCTGTCAGCATGGCTTTAGAGAGGGTCACTCCACTGCAACGGCTCTCATTGACTTCTATCAGGGCTTAGTCACTTGTCTGGAGGCAGGTGAGTGCCTTGTTGGGATTTTTTATGATCTCAGCAGGGCCTTCGATTGTGTTGACCATGGGGTACTGTGTGACAGGCTTTATTGTTATGGTTTGAGAGGTAATGCCCTTGGCTGGATTGACTCTTACCTGACGGGCAGAGAACAGTATACTGAAATAAAGTTCAAGACATCAGAACGAACAAGTAGGGTATGTTCTGAGCATGTTGTTGTTACTACGGGTGTGCCGCAAGGCTCAGTACTGGGCCCTATTCTTTTTACCCTTTACGTCAATGAGCTTGATAAAGTATCTCCTGATGCGCATTTTACTCTGTATGCGGATGATACGTCTCTAATTGTTTCTGAAAAGACAGATGATGCTTTGAGTAATAAGGGTCATCATGTTTTTAATAACTTAAAGAGTTGGTTCTCTCGATGTCTGATATATTTTAATATATGTTTATATATTTTAGAGTTGTGTATATATGTTTTTAAAAATGGTAATAAATTCAAACTAAACAGTGATGTTCATACCTTCAGTACCAGACAGGCTTGTAACTTTTATGTTCCGTATGCTAGAACTAAGATGATAACAGACTCTCCAAACTGTATTGGATTGAAAATATTTAATCACCTTCCTAATCATTTAAAAAATGTCCAAAATATTAAGGTGTTTAAAAGTCAAGTTTCTTATTTTCTATCAGACCACTGTTTTTATACGTTAAATGAATATTTTAATGTTGTAAAAAATTAATTATTGTAAAAGGCTGACAAATCCAATGTAGCTTGTATGCTGTCAAAATGGATAATAAAGGTATTATTATATATATATATATATATATATATATATATATATATATATATATATATATATATATATATATATATATATATATATATATAAAACATTTTTTACAGGCACTATTACATAACATTGGTAAGGACAAGTACACTTAAAGAAACCAAGTCACCATAACACAGAAAACCTGACGATCGTTTCACTAACCAAGCTGGCGTCATCACAGGACGAATAATTCTACATATGTTACATCTGCAGCTCTGCTTATATTCTTGCGCAGGTAGTCGGTCCATAACGATAGAGGGTGCTCCAACAACACAAAAATTAACATGGTTCGTTTGTATCTGAATCATTTTATTATCTGACGTGCTTCTGCCGGTTTTTTTTGTAAAGTGATCTATCAACCGACTTACCATAGGCGGCGGTGCGAGGTTCATACCCTTTTTATTACTACTATATTTAGCAATATATATTGGGTAGTGGACTTTTCCTTTACGTGATACTAAAGGATTTTTTCACGCCCGAGGAGGTACCACCCCTTACATCAAGGTGAAGTCCCAACGTACGTTTCCGGTTCTGCTGTATGAGTCGGTTTCCGTTATAAACAAAAATGATGATGGCTCCTCCTTGTACAGAAGATTCCGGAGGCAAAATACCCCTCCGTTTGGATCTCCGGGAGAGGGGTGCGCAGGGGGCGCCGGCATCAAAATTTAACATATCCTTCTCGATTATATATGGCGTAAATTCTAACCTGAACTTCGTCCACAATTTCCTCCAGGCTAATTGGCTTTGTTGAAGATGTTGGCTTTTTTGAAAATGCTATCTAGACCCCTCGTCACTCGTTGTTCAAATGGTAAGCAAACAAAATTTTTTTCGGCTTTCTTGCTTCTAAAAGCCGTTGATTCCGCCAACAGTTTATTTGTTTTCTGTTGGGTAACTAAATTCTCCACTAGGCGAGCAGTGTATCCGTAATATTCGGCCACGTTCTTAACATATCCTATTTCTTTAGTATATCTTTTTTTCTTTACAGGAAAAAGAACTAACTTGTTTACTTAAAAATTCAAACTGGCAATTTTTTGTGCGTACATATGATCTGAGTCATTCAGAATGAGACTTAGAGTGGTGATTTCCTTCCAATGGACATCGAATTTTACAGTCTCTTCATTTTTAATAACTAGTACATCTAGAAAGGGTAATGTATTATTAATTCCTATTTCCTCGGTTAAATCGCTCTAATTCAATTTTAATCAAGTGAAAATAGTTAAGCGATTGCGAGAGAAGGATTGTTTTAAAGTTAAAGCAGATAAAGATAACAATGTTGCAATTTGGGAGAAAACGATTATAGTGCAATAAAAACAGGACCGTGTAAAAAAACAAATAAAAACCCCCCTTGTCGACACCCACATTACGATAGTATTTAGGCTGTAAGCCCTCGTGGTGTATTGTTGAAATATATATTGAAAAAAAGATACTAAGGAGGTATTTCGATGGAAATACTAGGGAACAACGACATGACATCAAAAGAGATCAGTACTTGATTTAATTAATGTCTTTGATTCTATTGATGAACTCAATGGAATTTTTCCTCGAAAAACAAGGAGGTTGAATTTACAATGTCCTGAGCTCTTTCGATAATCATTTGCAAAGTTCAGAAGTCTGGAACTGAAACCGGAGACCATTGCTCTCATTTCATTCTCCGGCTTATGGACCTTTGAGAGGAAATACGTTCAGGGTAGAATTGGATTGGATGAGGTGACCCATCCTCCTTGTATTCTCATCTATTGAATTAATGCAGATTTTGACTGTACTTTTAAACAGAGATTTCATCCCAGGAAATGGGTCTTTTGTTATTTCCCGATATTGACCGGTTCTGATGAGATTATTCACTCTATCAAAGTATTCGACCTCGTCACGAATAACAATTTGTTCCCTTTATCTGGTTTTAAATAGAAACAATCTTTCCTCCTCAAATCTCTTACATTTCGCATTTCGTTTTTGGACTGTTGATTTCTCAAATTTTGGATCTGGTTTAAAAGGCAGCTTTTGGATAATTGACGTATAGAGTTCTTAGTTTGCTCTCCAAGAAACTTCATTAAGCTTTCCACCCTGACAGCATTGTATGTGACTTGTGGGGTTACGAGTGGGTAAGAATATTTCAAGCCCTTGCCGAGCAAATCCAACCCCTTTCTAGTAATATTTGAGGAAGAAAGATTTCCTATGGTTTCAGAAACTTGCGACGAGTGAATGCTAGAAATTATTACTTACAATGACTTGATTTTAAGGTTTAAGGTATTTAACTTGTTCAGAAATTTTGGAGCAAGAACCTCAAACATTCGTCGCTGAAAGTTGCTGAAACTTTTAAACTCACTATTATCTAAATGACTAACTATGGCCATATGAAGATCATAGGCTTCCCACTCCAACCATCTTGCACTGTGTGCGGGAGAGCAAAAGGAGGGGCTACACCAACAATCGGATCCTCATAGCCACAGACAGCCAGGCAGCCCTTTAGGCACTAAGTAGCCCACGGGTAAATTATTGGCTGGTGAGTAAGTGCCGAGACAAGACGAGCGACCTGGCTGGGTAGAATGAGGTGACCCTCATCTGAGTGGCGGGTCACTTGGGGGTCAAAGGCAATGAAGAAGCTGACAGTCTCGCGAAGAGAGGGTCAGCAGAACCGTTTATGGGACCAGAACCGGCTCTGGGCGTGACAAAGAGCACTGCCAGGGGAGCTATTAAGTCCTGGGTCAGAAACCAACACAAGGTGTACTGGGCAGACTGTCCAGGGCTCATACATGGGAAGTCAATAATTGATGAACCCAGTTCAAAGAGAGCTGTGGAGCTGCTAAATCTTAGCAGAGGACAGCTCAGAAACACAACAGATCTCTTTACGGGCCACATGGCCGTCAAAAAACACCTGCATAAAATGGGGCGATTCGAAGGGGACCTCGCATGCAGACTCTGCGGAGAGGGGGAGGAATCAGCCCAGCACATCTTGTGCGAGTGTAAAGCTCTGGACCGCAAAAGACAACTGATCTACCGTCAGTCTAGACCGGAGACAGAGCAATATAAAACTTTACCTTACCAATCGAAGTGCAGACTAGTTCAAGGCATAGTGATTTTGAAATAGGTGGAGTAAGACTAAGAGTATGCACGATCAACCAAAGGTTGCAGTGCTATCGGGGCGGCAAGGCCGCGGACGAGCCTTGAGGGGGAAAAATACAGACCTAATCTCTAATTGAGAAGCTTTCTCTTGCCGAACCTTACCGCTTCTTTTTACAATCAGGCGATTGTTTGCCTCTGACGGCGTTCTCGATATGCTTCGGGAAGAGAGAGCAACTCTTACAAAATTTAAGAAAACCTATATCTAAGCTCAATCTCAGGTCAGTAAGGACAACACGAATAATTGTGTTAAAAAGTTGAGCAGTAGATTCCCTTCAATCAAGTTTACTTACGAAATGGTAAACAACGATCAATTACCCTTCCTTGATACTCTTGTCATCAAAAATATAGATAGATTAGAATTTGACATGTATAGGAAAGAAGCTTCTACAAATCGCTTCGTACCATCAGATTCATATCATCCTTTGCATCACAAAATCTCGAGTTTAAGCTTTCGTGGTCAGAGGTTACTCAGTTTTCCTCTGAGCAGTAAGCAATACAATTCAGAGATGAAGAAAATTATAGATATTGCGATTTGTAACGGTTTCTCTCCAGACATTGTGTATAGATTAGTTACTAAGCTTAGGTGGAAAATGTCGACAGGTAACATTACGACATTGAAGCCTGAATCCAATGGGCTACCCAAAAAGTTAGCTGCACTTCCTTTCTATCCTTTTCTTACAAAAGGGTTAGAGACGATATCCAAATATAACGACTTGAGAGTTGTTAAGTTGATAAAATGAAGAACCTTCTGGGTGGGAAAAAGGATACTATTGACTTCCTACACAAAACGGGCATTTATCAAATATCTTATCATAGTTGCGAGAAAATCTATATTGGGCAAACGCAGAGGTCAATAACAACAAGATTCAAAGCGCACGTAGCTCATGTCAGATTTAATAGAGCAGAAAAATCTAGCGTTGCCTAACACATAGTTGACTCAGGACATAAAATAGGCGATAGTAATCTTAAGTTGTTGAAGGCAACCACGGATTATCGCAAGTTAGATGTTTGGAAATGCGCAACGTGAATCTACAGAATTTTATGAATTCAGACATGGATCCGGTCAATTCAGCACTCTTTGAAATAGCACGAGAAAATCCATAGTTGCTTTCAACATCGACACAACTGGTTGGGCGTATCCACTGACACAACAACAACAGTCCTTGAATTACGTCACCCGGTGTTAGTTAATCTAGTGCTCCATCATCTGGTACTGATGCAACTGATATTGCATTAAACGGTGTTGCATCATCCGGTATTTCATCATCCGGTATAGCATCACCCAGTATTGCATCATCATCCGGTATTGCATAATCGGGATTACATCATTTTTAGTGTATAGTTTATGTATATAAATAGGATAATTTTTCCAATACAATTAGTTTAGCGACAGCTACTGATGAAGGCAACTTCTTTCTTGAAATAATCTAGCGCATAACTCTCTGTTTTTGTTTGTGTGTTTTTGAGGTCATTTTCCTTTTTGTTCCTGTTTCCAGCCACAGTGTCCAACCTCAGTCTTTTCTCCAAAATGAATTCATTTAAACCAAGAGATTCTAACTATATGTAACAATAACAGTATTAGTAAGGCTAGATGCATTCTCGCAACAATTAGAACCGTAGACCAGTTTCGCTCTCATTACAGCGCTTCACTACGGCATACTAATTGTAGCAAAAATGCACCACAAGTAATACGGCTATAGTATAGCCAGCCTTTCAACACTAAGTGAGTGGTGGACGTGCCGCCACCTAGTTGCGGAACCAAGTAGTATGTTGTCAAGCCAGCTCCAAATAACACACAGTGTTAAAAAATAGAGACTGTATACAACTAACTAACAATTTAGAAATTGTCAGCCCTTGCCCATTTCTACCCCAATATAGGGACAAAGTATGTAAGGTTAGATGCATTCTCGCAACAATTAGAACCGTACACCGGTTTCGCTCTCATTAGAGCTCTTCAGTACGGCATACTCATTGAAGTAAAAATGCACCAAAAGTAATACAGGTATAGTATAGCCAGCCTTTCAACACCAAGTGAGTGGTGGACGTGCCACCACCTATTTGCGGAACCAAGTAGTATGTTGTCACGCCAGCTCCAAATAACACAAAGTGTTAAAAAATTGACACTGTATACAACTAACTAACAATTTAGAGAATTGTCAGCCGTGGCCGATTTCTACCCCAATATAGGGACAAAGTTGCTACAATTAGTATGCCGTACTGAAGAGCTCTAATGAGAGAGAAACCGGTCTACGGTTCTAATTGTTGCGAGAATGCATCTAGCCTTACATACTTTGTCCTATGTTAGTGTAGAAATGGGCCAGGGCTGACAATTTTCTAAATTGTTAGTTAGTTGTATACAGTCTCTATTTATTTAACACTTTGGAGCTGACGTGACAACATACTACTTGGTTCCGCAACTAGGTGGCGGCACGTCCACCACTCACCACTCAGTGTTCAAAGGCTGGCTATACTATAGCCGTATTGATTTTGATGCATTTTTGCTACAATTAGTATGCCGTACTGAAGAGCTCTAATGAGAGCGAAACCGGTCTACGGTTCTAATTGTTGCGAGAATGCATCTAGTCTTACATACTTTGTCCCTATATTGGGGTAAAAATGGGCCAGGGCTGACAATTTTCTAAATTGTTAGTTAGTTGTATACAGTCTCTATTTTTTTAACACTTTGTGTTATTTGGAGCTGGCGTGAGAAGATACTACTTGGTTCCGCAACTAGGTGGCGGCACGTCCACCACTCACTTAGTGTACAGTATTAGTAATATATATTTGTCATAAAATTATATATTGTGTCCTGTAAATAAGCCCCAAAATAAGCTGTTAGAAGATACATTTTATAACGTTATATTTCCTAGCGAATGTCTAAATATTTTTGAACTGCCATTTACAAATTGGACTCGTGCATCTTGAGAGCATTAGCTCTTTTCAATAATATTTTCCTATACTTTACTGATTTTCACTAATTAAAAACTTTGCTGTATCTAATTTATAATTAATAAAATAATGTTTTCATTTTCTACAAGTTTTCACATTGTGCTTGACTTAACGTTACTAAAAACGATTTAATCTTTTAGGCGAAAAATGGCAACTAAGGAGGAAAATATTGACACCGGCGTTTCATTTTAATATTTTGCAAGACTTCCTAAATATATTTAATGAAGGAACGGAACATCTTGTTGAGGTTCTAAGGAGAGAGTGTAACAAGCCTTACATCAACGTGGTGATGCCTATAACGGAATACACCCTGTGTGCAATAAACGGTAAGTAACTCTATACGCATGCAAATCATTATGCTTTCTCCATTACCTATAGTGGAGACCCCATCGCGGTACCTCCATGTTTTCTCGATTTATATGAAAAAATGCTAACGCAATCGAACTTTTCTATATGTACCTACTTATAGTGAACTTAAATTAATGTGATTACATTGTCAATAATTGAACCTGTCTTCTTTGACGGCGTCATTCACTGTTGCTTGCGTCTACATACATTTCTCTCGGTCATAGCCACTGACCGTCTCGCCCAACTTCATCATAACCTGGTTGATGTGTCATCTCAGTCACTTATCGAAGCAATGGTGAAGGAAGAAGGAAGACATTGTGCAGCATGTATTTTGCAACACCAGATTTAAAGTAAAACCGTCTCTCCTCGACTTTGTATCAACCAATGCTTGCGAACTTATTACCGTTTTATTATTATTATTATTTTATTTCAACAACACACCACGAGGGCTTACAGCCTAAATACTATCGTACCGTGAGTGTCGACAAGGACGAAAGAGGTAACTTGTTAATTCTGGACTTGAAGGTTTGGGGTTTCGGGGAAGAAGGAAAACATGTGCCGGCAAGGAATTCCACAACTTGGAAGTCCTCGGGAGAAAAGAGCGGGCATAACAAGCTGTTCTATGTCTGGTGACCTGGACAGTAAAAGGGTGCATTCGCTCTGTTCCCCTGGTAGATCTGTTGGGGGCAGCAGGTGGAGGAACTATGGAAGAAAGCTCCTCTGAGCAGTGCCCGTGCAGATATCTATAAAAGAGAGAGAGAGAGAGAGAGATCACCAACGGCACGTCGGTGGGCAAGGGATGGCAGCCTTTGGGTGAGGCTAGGGTCACCGATGAGACATATAGCTCTCTTCTAAATGGAGTCCAGGATAACGAGTGTAGAAGCGGCGGCAGCACCCCAGATGTGGGAGCAGTATTCGAGGTTTGGTGTTATTTATGAAGTATATAAGGTATAGAGATTAGCTGGTGAACAGTATTTGCGAGCCCGGAAGAGGAAACCTAATTTCTTGGCAGCCGCTTCTGCAATTGATGTGATACATTGGTGCCAATTGAGATTTCGGTCCACAGAAATGCCAAAAAGTGAAAAGGACTCATTACTTTGAATAACTTGGTTGTTTATTGTGATAGGGCTGGTGTATCTCTTATGAGAAAGAAAGTAAGACTGTGATTTGGTGGGGTTGAATTGTACAAGATTTCTACTTCCCCAGTCTAATATTTTTTGGAGATGCACGGAGATAGAACCCTCCATGAGTCTGCGATCCTCATCTAATTGGGCTAAAGATACAGGCTTAGAATATTGTATATTTGAGTGGAGTGTGCTGTCGTCAACGTAACTGTGAACTGGGTTGGATGTGCTAGAGAGGAGGTCATTGATGTGGAGAAGAAACACGGTAGGGGCTAAAGCTGAACCTTGAGGAATTCCTACATTAATTGGATATAGTTTAGAGGAATGGCCATCCACGACAACAGAAATGCTCCGGTTGGAGAGGAAATTTGCTGTCCACGTACAGAGTTTTGGTAGTAGGCCATAGGCCGGTATTTTATTAAGCAGCGCTGCGTGCCAGACGTGGTCGAATGCTTTGGATATGTCTAGAGCGACAATCTGGGATTCACCGTGTAGTTCTATAGACTTGTTCCAAGAATGGGTGACAAAGGAGAGGAGGTCGACAGTTAATCTGCGCTGACGGAATCCATACTGCCTGTCGTAGTTTTCCATCACTTTAGAGACGACTGAAAGAAGAGAGATAGGCCTGTAGTTGCTAGGAAGCGTTTTGGATCCTTTCTTGGGGACGGGTTGTACTCAAGCAGTTTTCCAGTTACTAGGGAATATGCCTATATTGTAAGATGTCTGAAACAGACGAGTCAGGACAGTAGCAAGTTCTGGCGCGCATTTTTTGAGAACAATTGCCGGGATCTCGTCAAGGCCAGAGACTTTCCTGGTATTCAGAGAAGAGAGCATCTTTCGTACCTTTCTAGTTTTGAAAATGATATCCGTCATTTTATGCGCGACATTGGGGACTGTTGGTGGTCGAACATTTGGAGGTGGGTTGAGAGTAAAATTGCCGGCGAACAACGAGGCCAAAAGTTCAGCCTTGCCCAGGGCGGTAGAAATAATTTCGTCCCCTAAGACAAGAGGTGGGAACGTGCTCTTGCAGAAATTATTCCCAATAGATTTAGCATGAGTCTAGAAGGGTTCGCTGCCGCTGGAGCTTAAGAGGACTTTGTTTTTAATGTGGTTATTAAACGAGTTTTTTGCCTCAAAAAGAATGCGGACGTAGCGGTTTCTTGCGTCGTTAAATGCTTGACCGTTTTCTTGATTGGGATTGAGTAGAATCTTTTTGTGAACTTTGACATTTTCAAGTCTGGCCTTGTCACAGGATTTAAAGAACCAGTGCTTTTGAGTGGCTGCAGAGGTTTTCTGTGAACGTGGAATAAATAATTCCATGCCAGCTTGGATAATTTCGGTGACGTTTTGGGGGATATCAGAGGGGTCAGGATGAGAGAATCAGACAGACGCCCATGGAAATGAGGAAAAATAATCTCGCATTTCGTCCCAGTTCGCGCAGTTGTAGTGCCAAACGATACGTTAGTGTGCTGACTGTGTGACTTCGGGTTGCATTGCACAGGAAGCAGTGACCATGCCGTGGTGTGAGCGACCCAGGGGGGCGGTGACTGATATCTTATAGCAGTCAGAATTTGTAGTAAGAAGGAGATCCAAAAGATTTGAGTTGTGTGTTGAGATGCGAGGAAAGTAAGTAAGTTCCTGAACCATATTGGCTAAAGAATTGCTGACTGCAAAGGACTCCGCTGCTCTTCCTTGTGGTTCGGTTTTTGAAGATCCTAGACATTCCTTATGATGGACATTGAAGTCACCAAGAATAGTGACCTCGGAGGAAGCATATTCAGAAATCAGATTGTCGGTTTTTTCAGAAAGGTAGTCAAAGAGCTGCACAAGGTTGTTGTCAGAAGGTGACCGGTAAATGCAACAGATGAATTTAGTTGCAGCACTGAGAAAGAGTTTTATCCATAGTATGTCTTTTCTTCCAGCTTCAAAATTGGGGAGTCTGGTGCAGGGTAGATTGCTACGGACGTACGCGCACACGCCTCCATGCAATCTAAAAGAAGTAAGGAGTTCATACCCCGGGAAATTAAGGTGATAAGTGGCTGTTTTGACACTGATTTGAGTTTCGGTGAGGAAGAGGAGTTGGGGCCTATTGGCCTGTAGAAAATGGTGGACGGAGTTCAGGTTAGAATTTAGACCACATATATTCGAGAATGATATGTTAAATCTTGATGCTGGTGCTCCCTGTACACCCCTCTCCCGGAGATCCGAATGGAGGGGTATTTTGCCTCCGGAATCTTTTGTACAAGGAGGAGCCATCATCATTTTTGCTTATAAGGGAAACCGACTAATACATCAGAACCGGAAACGTCCGTTGGGACTTCACCGGCCCCTTGATGTAAGAGGTGATACCTCCTCGGGCGTGAAAAAAATCCTTTACTATCACGTAAAGGAAAATTCCACTACCATGTACCATATTGCAAGTATACCACACCAGCCAACTATTAAAGAGCTGACCAGCTCTAGAACTTGCCTGATTACTTGTTGAATACTTGCCACCTTTCACAAAATCGGACCATCGTCTACTCTCCTCCAACTAACAGGCTGTATAGTCAACCACCTAACATGCGAAGCAACCTCAGAACTTTTAACATGGTTGACTAAGAGCTGTTAAGTCAAGCACATTCTTTGCTTGATTGCGATGGCATCAAGCACTTTCTTTGCTTGATTGCGATGGCATTTTGAGTGGCCTCTGAACAAGCAGTGGAACTATTTTTATCTCGTTCTGCTTGATAGTATTGATACCTATTCTCATAGCAAAGTCATTATAGTTGACTCTACTAAGATCTTGATAACAGCGTTTTTAGAGTTAATCCGTAGAAGAAAGAAAAAAAACTCTCTGACGAATTTATAGACGTTTTAGTCTTGACTCGCTTTCACACGTCAACTGCAGTTTTCCAATTTAATCCAACATGGCTCTGGCTATGGAGCGTATGACATATTTATTGTATGTAGCAAATTATTTATATTTTAAATGGATTTTTTGCGAATACTTTAATGAAGTGAACAAGAGTAACCCATAAAACATATATCTAGGACCTTGCGAAAAACATCTCTTTCATATTATTATGCGTATTTCTCAGAATCTTTGTTTAAACACACCCGTTTTGACGTTTAAAATGGTCAGTTTAATATTTTTTATGCAGATTGCCCAGAATATTTGTCAAAACTCACCAGTTTTGACGTTTTAAATCACTACTTTGACGTTTTCAGAAGAAAAACTGTAAAAATTCCAACCAGCTTTTTTTTGGAATTTTTAGCCTGTTGAGGCAACAAAAATGCTGTTTCTCTGTAGTATTCAATACAGTTTTGCTTAGCACAAAATATTTTGGTTTTATGCATTTCTCTGATCAGCAGTGGAAACCATTTTTTTTTTAAGTTTATATAAGGCTAGATGCATTCTAACCACAATTAGATCCGTAGACTGGTTTCGCTCTAATTAGAGCTCACCAGTACGGCATACTAATTGCAGCTACACCTATAAAGTAATACGGCTATGGTAGCCAGCCTTCCAACACTAAGTGAGATATAATACACGAAGCACATGCCGCCACCTCGTTACGAAACCAAGTAGTATGTTGTCACGGCAGCTACAAATAACACAAAGTGTTTAAAAATAGAGACTGTATACAGCCAACTAACAATTTAGTAAATTGTCAGCCCTGGCCCATTTATACCCTAATATAGTGACAAAGTATGTAAGGCTAGATGCATTCTCACCACAATTAGATCCACAGACCGACTTCGCTCTAATTAGAGCTCGTCAGTACGGCATACTAATTGCAGCGAAAATACACCTATAAAGTAATACGGCACTAAGTGAGATATAAGACACGAAGCACATACCGCCACCTCGCTGCGGAACTAAGTAGTATGTTGTGACAACATACCGCCGAGGTGGCGGCACGTGCTTCGTGTCTTATATCTCAGTGTTGAAAGGCTGGCTACCATAGCCGCATTACTTGATATACCCAAGCAACAAATTAAGGCATGTTAACCAGCACTCGAGTCCAAATAACCTAACCAAGTTGTAATTTAGTAATAATTAACTAAAATATTGCCTTGATTGTCATAATGACTACAAATTTGGAAATGCGGCTCCGAACTAGCTTATTTTTGACTATTAAAATTACTCCAAAGTCAGTCACTTACAAGTAACTAAATTGGGAAAAAATTGGTTCAATTTTACTCATAAAATATACTTGAATATACTTTTGTGTTTCAATTCCAGAGTTGGTAATTTTTAGGTCGAAGTGTGCCCTAAATTGGACTGAAAATCGACTACCAAGCCCAGATACCTAAAATACCTACTTTAAGGTAATTTATTACCTAATATTAACCTGCAATATGTCTCTGTGGTATAGTAAATTGGAGGTCTTCTTATGAAGTCCAGCTTACATATATATTACCAATTTCAGTGCAATACAGCACAGGAAATATTTTGGGCACTGAACTTACCTAAAATGGCTTTCTGAGCGCCTATAAAGTCATAATTACTGCAGAAATGGTCTTCCAAGTCAAATTGCCTACCTTCAAGTTGAAAATACCCATAAAATCTGACTTGAAATAAAAATTGTCCTCAAAGTTCAAAGTGTACAGCAGTGACATACATTTGTGAATCTTAAAGGTGTGTCAGTTGATAAACTTCATCAATGAAAGTTTATTATTGTTGTAAATGTGCGTGACCAGTAACAAATATAGTGTTACAATTCCCCCTTTGAAGCCAATAAAAGTTTACAGACATACTACAAATTATTATAGAGTAGTAAAGAATGCTTGTATTCAGTTCGCTTCATATTAATAATTATTATTTCGATAATGTTCTCTGTGTAAATCCTAAAAAAGTATGATAACTCGATCGGCTACTACTACTAAGTATATGAAAGTAAAACTGAATTTCAATTATATGCTGGTATCAAATCAGCACGTTTCCCTCTTCAATATAATACATCCCTTT
Source organism: Tillus elongatus (assembly GCA_964006375.1). Lineage (NCBI taxonomy): Eukaryota > Metazoa > Arthropoda > Insecta > Coleoptera > Cleridae > Tillus > Tillus elongatus. The sequence continues at coordinate 269,386,927 of OZ023262.1, forward strand.
TCATGCCAAATGGAGTGAAGCATTGGCAACACAGTCAGCTGTCATGTTTGTGTTTATTTACTTATTTTATTTTGTTTCTATTTTCTATTAATGTCTATATATTATGGAATCAAAGACCAAAAGCGCTGTATAATCATTCCTATATGTCTCTCGGCTGTGCACGGATATAAGTTATATATATTTTTATAGACGAAAATGTTTCATTTCTAATAAATTCAAACAAAATTCGTTTACCATATAGTTGAAATTCCCATAATAGGACAAAATGCCTTCAAAGTTTGGTTAGTTTGCCCTGTCATTAGGGATTGTGACTTATAGGTAAACAAATAGGGCAAAATTAACTTTCAGGTCAATAATGTTAGAAGGGCAGCCATATTAATTTAATTTTGCGGTATCCATCTTGATTGTATTGGAAAATGAAAAATATTTTTTTGTTAAATAAAGTGTAATCAAATTTCAGTTCGAAAAAAACATTGAATGATGCTTGTATACTATGACGATAGGATAGTTTTGTGTTGTTTACATCACCAATCCTCCAAAATCAGAATTTCAAGAATTTTGAATAATTTTTTATTTTCACTAATTTTATCTTTTACATGGGCCCTCGAATTTTATCGCAGTATCATCATCATGTTAACAGAAAAAACATAACCGCAGTGGTTTTTTTCTTTATACAGTGCGAATCTCCTTTATCATTGTTCCAAATATTTAAAGTAAGTACTTTGATCATTCAAGATGTCATTTTTTAACAAATATGGACAATATCTCTACTACTCTACTGTTTGTTTATACATACATAACCACAGATCCTACAGAACCGAATAATGTCACATGCGTAGTTCGTTGTTAAGAACGTCACGGCACTCGGCGCCTAGATGTCAGATTCAAGTAAAACGTAGCACATATTTACCAATATATTACGTCCATTGGCCCAATGTTGAATAAAAATGCCCTAAATATAACTAAAACGCCTTGGTCGAAACGCCTTGCTGGACCTATTATCGACTTCCATATTACTTTGACTTTATTCCCCACATTGGTAATATATACTTAAATTTTACTTGAAAATGACCTGTGGTGATTTGGTCGCCGACCCATTGGTAAGGCGATTTTACGTCAATTTGACTTTAAATGTTGCTTGGGTGTGTATTTTCGCTACAATTACTATGCCTCAGAGATCTGAGAGATCCCTCTGGGGCCTAGGGTTGAACACACTGAGACCTCACAGAAGATCTCCGGCGACATTTGGGGAGTAGTCAGATTAAGGCCCCGTAATCGAGCTACAAAAACCCAACCCACCTTTGTCTGCCACTCTAAGAACTAGCCAGATTGAGGCCTTAGAGTGTTCTTACATTTTTCCTTTACCTCTTGAAGATGGCACCAAAATAGGAGCCGAAACGTCGAGTTTTAACAAATTCTGGACGCGGTTTAACCAGAGAACCAAGTAGGTCTCACATTAAAGACCGCGGAAATCTTTCCGAATATATATATATATATATATATATATATATATATATATATATATATATATATATATATATATATATATATATATATATAAGTAGAAGAGCGGCACCAGCCGCCATCTTGGATAATTAAAAATCCATTAATTACTCTTTAACGACTATGTGAAGGTCATTAACCTTGGATAATTTTAATCATCTATGACGTCTGTGGCTCATTACCTACTTTCTAATTGTTGTAATATCTCTTTAAAATTTGTTTTGGAAATTTTTTAATTACCATTATGTTAATTGTCAGGTGGCAGCATTGGTAACGAGATATAAATGTATCTGAATATGCATATACGTATACGAAATTCGAATCCCCCAAAAATCTTGTTTTTATTCCTTGTTAAGGCAGCAAGTAATATATAACGCAATTTAATTAAAATCGTGTCATTTTATGAAATAGAAGGAAGTTTTGGACATATCGGTTAAGATATAATACAGTTTTTATAACTATGGAATTTTTCGACAATTGTGCCGTGAAGAATGGCCAGCAATTTTTTAAATTTTATGTGCTTTAATTTGTCTATTAACAAGTCAGCTGAGTTAAACAAATTTAATATCTAGCTTTGTATAAGTCAATAATCAATATCATTAGTTATGTTTATAGATAACTATGTCGTCTAATTTAAATGGTTTACCAGCAAGCGAAATACTTTTGTTGTACAGTGTGAGTTTTTTAGTGCAAACAGCAATATTTTAACGTCATAAATTTCAGAATTCAGTTTTACCAAGATGACATACCTCAAGGGCTTTCTGAATATTACTAATTGATATTTTTTGGCAATTTGTTTAATATATTTATTCATGTGTACACTACAACAAGTTAACTAATTTCAAAATATTCTCTCTCTCTCTCTCGCGCTCTCTCTCTCTCTCTCTCTCTCTCTCTCTCTCTGGAATTATGTTTTTTTATTTAGACCCAGTTCCATTAACTGTGATCAGCTGTGAAAAATTTAATGCAGAATGTTTTTGGCTTGAGAACTGATTTCAGTGCAAATGTGTTTTTATATACATGATCTCTTAAAAGTAGACATTTTTGTATCCAATATATTTTTTCAGACGAGACACTGTATTTTTCAATTCTTCATCTAACCCTCTAAAAGTCGTATAATACTTTTGGCACCTAATGCTAACCGTTTCCGAAATAATTAACAATAACAATAACAGTCATTTTGGTAGGCAAGTATTATGTGGTACTAGTTCCACCTGTGACAGTTAAATAATTTCTAGTCAAAAATTGTTCCTAATTACTATGCCTTCAGTTTTTGGTCCTAACGAATACGGTGATATGTTACTTACCTATGGTGAGTGTAGGAAAAATTATTAACATGCACAAAGGTTATAATTTTCGTTTAAAATTTGTTTTTAAATTATGTTCAGCTTACATTCACGTTTTATTATAAAATAAAATTTCAATAAAATTTGAAAATTTGTTGATTACTTTGGAAACGATATATTTATATATTTAGTGTAAAATTCTCACAGTATTAGCATGCGTTTTCCGAATATCGTGAATTAGAGCCAACAGATTTTAAAATTATCTGAATGAACACACTATATGTGTGTATAATAAGAGAAAAGGGAATATTGTTTATGTTGAAGGTGTTTTTGATGAAGGTAAACCATGTTTACATTTATTGTTAGAAAATGCTTATCATAATCAAATTGTGAGCTCGACAGCAGTCTACTTCTGTAAATACTACAAGCAGAGATTATACCATCTTAACAGTCATGCAAATTGTTCAAATTTTAGTCGCTGTTGCCATCCTCCATCTTCATCTGTATTAAAAGTAAAAATATTAGTTGCATTCAATGTAAGCAAGATTTTAGAGTTGTTAAGTGTTTCATGAAAAGTCAGAGGCATAAGCTTAAACTAAAAAAATTCACAATCAGTCAATTTTTATACTTTAAAGAAAATAATAATCAGAATTAATCTTAAATTTTTACAATTTACAAAGAGAAGGCGTTTTCCTGATTCATATGGCATAATAATTCCTTATCGGTTTAAGTTATAAATCATATGTATAATTATTTATTTGTTATTAACTCTTTCATGTTCACATTAGATCACTGTAATGGGTAGCAATAGTAGTTGTATAAATTATTTTTAGCCTTCACATTTTAATTTTGTGCCTGCTTACCTAGCTACAAGAAGATGGATTTAGAAGATTTTCTGGAAAAATATGACACTTTGTTGTTAGATTATCATCACAATCAAATTTATAGACTTCAAAATGGGTTGGGGAAATTGCGAAAATGAACCGATGAGAATAACATGTCACGGAATGCATTATGAAAATTGCGTTTGGTCCAAAGACGATGCCAAGGACGGACCAGATACTTGTGAATGCTTTCATAAAAAATTACTTAGATCCAAAATAGATAAAATAATTAAGTTATATTAAAGAAAGCAGCTATTGCCATTGTAAAAAAAAAATAATGTAATTATTGTATATAAAATAAAGAAAAAACCAATGAATAATCAAGCGTATTTATTTTTAGTCTTCACATTTAAATTTTGTGTATCAAGTGCTTAGTAGTAACGTTTTAAATTTCGTTACTTGTTATTGTGTTCGACTGTAAATATTGTTTATACGTGATGTACCTTATTACAGTAATAAAGCTCATATATAGATATGCTCTTTATTTTAACAAACAAACATTATAAAAAACTCTCATCATTACTACATTTGTCAACGTTTTAGTTATATACCTAATACAATAATTTGCTTACAAAGAGTAAAGTTTAAATCTACATCCATATCTCATTTTTCAAACATCAAACTCCATCTCTGCTGATTCATAACAAACCTCAAATAAGTGCTCACAAATTAAATCAATATTTTCCAAATTAAAAAAAAAGTTTTGGAAAAGTATCAGCAGAATTACTTCTTAGAAGACCAAGTAGAAAGTAAATTTTACTGGCGATAAGGACCTGAGATATCTTGAATAACTTGAAAACTACAAAACTATAGTCTACTATATCTGTTGATAAATGACTGAAGCTTTTTGTGTATGTTGAATAAAACTGTTGAAAAAATATCTAGGTAAATAAGCCACATCTGTGTTTGACACTACACCACATGGTGGTCTGCTGATATGTTTTGGCAATTTGTTACTCAATGAAGATGTAGAGACTTCTTCTCTGGCTTCAAAATTACTTGTTTGTTCTTTGGAATTGGTGTTACCGTTTCGCGGAATTGTCAGACAGAATAAAATTGAATTTATTTATGGATAAAAACCCGTTGCCACACTACAGTATTTTTGTCAAAAAACTAAAAAACTAAAATGACAAATGACGCTTCTAAAATATCTGTGTGGTGTATTTCTATATTTAGCGCCAAAGTAAAATCAACTTATAACAATAATAACCATAGCAATAATAATAATAATATAACTAACAATAACAGCAAAAGAGGTAGGCTCTCTATAACAAAAATATTGATACAAATCAGCTTATTACATTATTGCAACTATTTTTAATATAGATAAATGTTTTTTGTTTGATACATTTAATTAGAAGCAAAACTTTCCAAGAAAGAGGATTCAATCAAAAATGAGTTTGCTTAGAAAAGACATTTGCTTTCCTGTAGGTATGTGCTTTTTTATAAATAAAGCTTCAAAAAGTAGCCTTTGCGCTTGTCATTACAAAAATCTAGTTACTCCATGTGGCTGTATTCAGTATCCGCGATATGTTTTGCAAAATGTAGCTTTGTCAGCGTGCTTATTTCTAAGTGCAGAAATATGTTGTTTGTGTATTGTATTAAAACTTCTATAAGCTTGGTAGATGTGGACTGCGTTACAATGCTGATTTATAAATTCCAGCATTTGTCAACAAATATTATTTTTCTTTCTAGTTAAATAGGAAATCACGCGCCGTGTTCTAAGATTTTAAAGCTATTTTTATCTGTATTGCTACTTAACATTTGAGAAATATTTTCTGAAATGTTTCCAAAGTAAGTCTTCGAAACATATTTGTTATCTTTTTGTTTCTAATACAGATTTGGGTAAGTTAAATTTAGGGCTAATTTGTATTATTTTGTGTCTATTATCTTATCGATTATTTTAGCAGAGTAAACATTATTAAATGCTATTTGCTTGATTCCTAAAATTTATTTTTTGATCGTTTCAGGCATATAAGTATTGAAAATGCACGATGCATCATCTTTAAATGGTCGACTGAGGCAGCTTTTGTAAAAAATGGGTGACATGAATCGTATGGTATAGTTGTTCCCTGTATATTGAAAAGTCAAGTGAATTATTTTCTAACTTTTTAATGGTTACACGCCAGAGATTTATAGTATTGTTAGCTTCTTTGTCTAAAGTATATTTTAATAAACTTTTAAAATTCATTTAATTCTGTAAGGCTATCTTGAAAACATGCTAAAATGCAATCTACATATCTGTACCAAAAGATAATATGTGAAACTTTTAATGTTGAAACTTGTTTTTCTAAGTTTTCATGAATATGTTGGCCTATAAACCAGACAACCGACTACCCGTAAGAAGAAGGTCATAATTTTGCAGAGAAATTTTTCCACTAAATTTAAAATAGCTTTGCTTTGTAAATTGAATAAACAGATTCACTCTTTCGTTTTTGTTCATCACATTTACTTATCCTTTCTAGTAAACGGTTTTTTACTGATGGTAAGAATTGTCTAAAGGGTATTTTAGAATACATGCCACTAACATAAAACCAAACTTATTCACTGTTGGAAGGAATAGTTGTGTTATTTAAATTCTGTCATACTTCATGAGAATTCTTAGCTGATTATTTTGGAATGTAATTGTGGTCTTAAATAAGTGAAACCAATCTGCTGGCTCTATTATAATGTAACATGATTAACTGCTGTCTTATGGATCTGGTTTATGTAATTTTTTTTAATATCCACACATATCTGATGGTTACGGATTTTTATATAAAAGTTCTTTATTTTCTTACACCCTACACAGGGATGTATTTTAACCCCGATTTTTTAGTTTTGTCTGGAAGGAATTTGTTGCGGTATCTCCTAATCTCTGTACTGTCCTACGATAATAAAATGATTCATTTTTATGTTGCATAAGGTCCTATTTTTAGCCATGGTTGTGTTAGCTTTTTCCTTTATCAGATTTAGTAAAAGCTAAATAGTTTTATGTTGCTGTTGAAGCAAGTGTACTTAAAAATCCACCTTTTTCAGATTTTCGCGTTGTCGGGGGATATCTAAAAGCTAATATCTCTGTAATTTTGTTTGTAAATTTAAATGCTGGACCGTATTTGTAGCCTTTATCTAGAATTTTTTTTCAGTTATAAAATGTGTATCGCTTAAGTTTTCAAATGTTGTGTAGAATTTATGTGTTGCCGGTGTAGCTGTTGACTGATTTCATGAATGTTGTACCCGTTCTAGGTTTCTGATTTTTGTTTGTTTGTGATAAGCGAAATAGAAATTTAAAAAACGCTTAACTCAAACAAACAAAAATCAGAAACCTAGAACGGGTACAACATTCATGAAATCAGTCAACAGCTACACCGGCAACACATAAATTCTACACAACATTTGAAAACTTAAGCGATACACATTTTATAACTGAAAAAAAATTCTAGATAAAGGCTACAAATACGGTCCAGCATTTAAATTTACAAACAAAATTACAGAGATATTAGCTTTTAGATATCCCCCGACAACGCGAAAATCTGAAAAAGGTGGATTTTTAAGTACACTTGCTTCAACAGCAACATAAAACTATTTAGCTTTTACCAAATCTGATAAAGGAAAAAGCAAACACAACCATGGCTAAAAATAGGACCTTATGCAACATAAAAATGAATCATTTTATTATCGTAGGACAGTACAGAGATTAGGAGATACCGCAACAAATTCCTTCCAGACAAAACTAAAAAATCGGGGTTAAAATACATCCCTGTGTAGGGTGTAAGAAAATAAAGAACTTTTATATAACAATCCGTAACCATCAGATATGTGTGGATATTAAAAAAAATTACATAAACCAGATCCATAAGACAGCAGTTAATCATGTTACATTATAATAGAGCCAGCAGATTGGTTTCACTTATTTAAGACCACAATTACATTCCAAAATAATCAGTTAAGAATTCCCATGAAGTATGACAGAATTTAAATAACACAACTATTCCTTCCAACAGTGAATAAGTTTGGTTTTATGTTAGTGGCATGTATTCTAAAATACCCTTTAGACAATTCTTACCATCAGTAAAAAACCGTTTACTAGAAAGGATAAGTAAATGTGATGAACAAAAACGAAAGAGTGAATCTGTTTATTGAATTTACAAAGCAAAGCTATTTTAAATTTAGTGAAAAAATTTCTCTGCAAAATTATGACCTTCTTCTTACGGGTAGTCGGTTGTCTCGTTTATTGGCCAACATATTCATGAAAACTTAGAAAAACAAGTTTCAACATTAAAAGTTTCACATATTATCTTTTGGTACAGATATGTAGATTGCATTTTAGCATGTTTTCAAGATAGCCTTACAGAATTAAATGAATTTTTAAAGTTTATTAAAATATACTTTAGACAAAGAAGCTAACAATACTATAAATCTCTGGCGTGTAACCATTAAAAAGTTAGAAAATAATTCACTTGACTTTTCAATATACAGGGAACAACTATACCATACGATTCATGTCACCCATTTTTTACAAAAGCTGCCTCAGTCGACCATTTAAAGATGATGCATCGTGCATTTTCAATACTTATATGCCTGAAACGATCAAAAAATAAATTTTAGGAATCAAGCAAATAGCATTTAATAATGTTTACTCTGCTAAAATAATCGATAAGATAATAGACACAAAATAATACAAATTAGCCCTAAATTTAACTTACCCAAATCTGTATTAGAAACAAAAAGATAACAAATATGTTTCGAAGACTTACTTTGGAAACATTTCAGAAAATATTTCTCAAATGTTAAGTAGCAATACAGATAAAAATAGCTTTAAAATCTTAGAACACGGCGCGTGATTTCCTATTTAACTAGAAAGAAAAATAATATTTGTTGACAAATGCTGGAATTTATAAATCAGCATTGTAACGCAGTCCACATCTACCAAGCTTATAGAAGTTTTAATACAATACACAAACAACATATTTCTGCACTTAGAAATAAGCACGCTGACAAAGCTACATTTTGCAAAACATATCGCGGATACTGAATACAGCCACATGGAGTAACTAGATTTTTGTAATGACAAGCGCAAAGGCTACTTTTTGAAGCTTTATTTATAAAAAAAGTCTGGACGCAGCAAGTGCGTTATGGTAGTGAATTTTCATAGAAATGATCTGGCACAAAATATTTTGGTATAACTTTTTTTTCTTGTAACATATAAATCTAAATTTTGGTGTATAGTTTACTTTTTATATCGTAAACCTACCTACCAAATTTGGTTATCATAGATTTTATATTTTTTAAGATAAAAAATTTTTTCAAATGAAAACTCAAAATTTTCCCTGAAAACCTCGTCCAATTTTTCTAAATAACGAACGTGTCAAAGCCATTTACAAAAGGAAGGTACATGCCAAATTTTATTAAAATCGGCTCATTACTTTTTGAGATATGAATTTTTTTCAAATGACAACTCAAAATTTTCCCGGAAAATCTCGTCTGATTTTCTTGACTAACAAACATGTCAAAGCCATTTACAAAAGTAAGGTATGTGCCAAATTTTATTAAAATCGGCTTATTACTTTTTGAGATATGAATTTTTTTCGAATGAAAACTCAAAATTTTCCCGGAAAACCTCGTCCGATTTTCCTGACTAACGAACTTATCCAAGCTATTAACAAAAGAAAGGTACATGCCAAATTTTATCAAAATCGGCCTATTATTTTTTGAGTTATCGGTGTGATACATATATATATATATATATATATATATATATATATATATATATATATATATATATATATATATATATATATATATATATATATATATATATATATATATATATATATATATATATATATATATATATATATATATATATATATATATATATATATATATATATATATATATATATATATATATATAAATATATATTTATAAACATATAAAAATTGAAACTGACCCCGGATATGGGTTCTAGGGGTCCTAGATCGCGCTCATTTGCAAAAAATTTTTCAAAATTCAAAAGTCGGGATCTCCCCATTAGTGAATTTTTTCTACGAAAATTCACTAATAAAAAAGCACATACCTACAGGAAAACAAATGTCTTTTCTAAGCAAACTCATTTTTGATTGAATCGTCTTTTTTGGAAAGTTTTGCTTCTAATTAAATGTATCAAACAAAAAACATTTATCTATATTAAAAATAGTTGCAATAATGTAATAAGCTGATTTGTATCAATATTTTTGTTATAGAGAGCCTACCTCTTTTGCTGTTATTGTTAGTTATATTATTATTATTATTGCTATGGTTATTATTGTTATAAGTTGATTTTACTTTGGCGTTAAATATAGAAATACACCACACAGATATTTTAGAAGCGTCATTTGTCATTTTAGTTTTTTAGTTTTTTGACAAAAATACTGTAGTGTGGCAACGGGTTTTTATCCATAAATAAATTCAATTTTATTCTGTCTGACAATTCCGCGAAACGGTAACACCAATTCCAAAGAACAAACAAGTAATTTTGAAGCCAGAGAAGAAGTCTCTACATCTTCATTGAGTAACAAATTGCCAAAACATATCAGCAGACCACCATGTGGTGTAGTGTCAAACACAGATGTGGCTTATTTACCTAGATATTTTTTCAACAGTTTTATTCAACATACACAAAAAGCTTCAGTCATTTATCAAGAGATATAGTAGACTATAGTTTTGTAGTTTTCAAGTTATTCAAGATATCTCAGGTCCTTATCGCCAGTAAAATTTACTTTCTACTTGGTCTTCTAAGAAGTAATTCTGCTGATACTTTTCCAAAACTTTTTTTTTAATTTGGAAAATATTGATTTAATTTGTGAGCACTTATTTGAGGTTTGTTATGAATCAGCAGAGATGAAGTTTGATGTTTGAAAAATGAGATATGGATGTAGATTTAAACTTTACTCGTTGTAAGCAAATTATTGTATTAGGTATATAACTAAAACGTTGACAAATGTAGTAATGATGAGAGTTTTTTATAATGTTTGTTTGTTAAAATAAAGAGCATATCTATATATGAGCTTTATTACTGTAATAAGGTACATCGCGTATAAACAATATTTACAGTCGAACACAATAACAAGTAACGAAATTTAAAACGTTACTACTAAGCACTTGATACACAAAATTTAAATGTGAAGACTAAAAATAAATACGCTTGATTATTCATTGGTTTTTTCTTTATTTTATATACAATAATTACATTATTTTTTTTTACAATGGCAATAGCTGCTTTCTTTAATATAACTTAATTATTTTATCTATTTTGGATCTAAGTAATTTTTTATGAAAGCATTCACAAGTATCTGGTCCGTCCTTGGCATCGTCTTTGGACCAAACGCAATTTTCATAATGCATTCCGTGACATGTTATTCTCATCGGTTCATTTTCGCAATTTCCCCAACCCATTTTGAAGTCTATAAATTTGATTGTGATGATAATCTAACAACAAAGTGTCATATTTTTCCAGAAAATCTTCTAAATCAATCTTCTTGTAGCTAGGTAAGCAGGCACAAAATTAAAATGTGAAGGCTAAAAATAATTTATACAACTACTATTGCTACCCATTACAGTGATCTAATGTGAACATGAAAGAGTTAATAACAAATAAATAATTATACATATGATTTATAACTTAAACCGATAAGGAATTATTATGCCATATGAATCAGGAAAACGCCTTCTCTTTGTAAATTGTAAAAATTTAAGATTAATTCTGATTATTATTTTCTTTAAAGTATAAAAATTGACTGATTGTGAATTTTTTAGTTTAAGCTTATGCCTCTGACTTTTCATGAAACACTTAACAACTCTAAAATCTTGCTTACATTGAATGCAACTAATATTTTTACTTTTAATACAGATGAAGATGGAGGATGGCAACAGCGACTAAAATTTGAACAATTTGCATGACTGTTAAGATGGTATAATCTCTGCTTGTAGTATTTACAGAAGTAGACTGCTGTCGAGCTCACAATTTGATTATGATAAGCATTTTCTAACAATAAATGTAAACATGGTTTACCTTCATCAAAAACACCTTCAACATAAAGAATATTCCCTTTTCTCTTATTATACACACATATAGTGTGTTCATTCAGATAATTTTAAAATCTGTTGGCTCTAATTCACGATATTCGGAAAACGCATGCTAATACTGTGAGAATTTTACACTAAATATATAAATATATCGTTTCCAAAGTAATCAACAAATTTTCAAATTTTATTGAAATTTTATTTTACAATAAAACGTGAATGTAAGCTGAACATAATTTTAAAACAAATTTTAAACGAAAATTATAACCTTTGTGCATGTTAATAATTTTTCCTACACTCACCATAGGTAAGTAACATATCACCGTATTCGTTAGGACCAAAAACTAAAGGCATAGTAATTAGGAACAATTTTTGACTAGAAATTATTTAACTGTCACAGGTGGAACTAGTACCACATAATACTTGCCTACCAAAATGACTGTTATTGTTATTGTCAATTATTTCGGAAACGGTTAGCATTAGGTGCCAAAAGTATTATACGACTTTTAGAGGGTTAGATGAAGAATTGAAAAATACAGTGTCTCGTCTGAAAAAATATATTGGATACAAAAATGTCTACTTTTAAGAGATCATGTATATAAAAACACATTTGCACTGAAATCAGTTCTCAAGCCAAAAACATTCTGCATTAAATTTTTCACAGCTGATCACAGTTAATGGAACTGGGTCTAAATAAAAAAACATAATTCCAGAGAGAGAGAGAGAGAGAGCGAGAGAGGGAGAGAGAATATTTTGAAATTAGTTAACTTGTTGTAGTGTACACATGAATAAATATATTAAACAAATTGCCAAAAAATATCAATTCGTAATATTCAGAAAGCCCTTGAGGTATGTCATCTTGGTAAAACTGAATTCTGAAATTTATGACGTTAAAATATTGCTGTTTGCACTAAAAAACTCACACTGTACAACAAAAGTATTTCGCTTGCTGGTAAACCATTTAAATTAGACGACATAGTTATCTATAAACATAACTAATGATATTGATTATTGACTTATACAAAGCTAGATATTAAATTTGTTTAACTCAGCTGACTTGTTAATAGACAAATTAAAGCACATAAAATTTAAAAAATTGCTGGCCATTCTTCACGGCACAATTGTCGAAAAATTCCATAGTTATAAAAACTGTATTATATCTTAACCGATATGTCCAAAACTTCCTTCTATTTCATAAAATGACACGATTTTAATTAAATTGCGTTATATATTACTTGCTGCCTTAACAAGGAATAAAAACAAGATTTTTGGGGGATTCGAATTTCGTATACGTATATGCATATTCAGATACATTTATATCTCGTTACCAATGCTGCCACCTGACAATTAACATAATGGTAATTAAAAAATTTCCAAAACAAACTTTAAAGAGATATTACAACAATTAGAAAGTAGGTAATGAGCCACAGGCGTCATAGATGATTAAAATTATCCAAGGTTAATGACCTTCACATAGTCGTTGAAGAGTAATTAATGGGTTTTTAATTATCCAAGATGGCGGCTGGTGCCGCTCTTCTACTTATATATATAAAATTTAAACTGGCCCTGGATATGGTTTCTAGGGAGCTAGTTCGCGCCTATTTGAAGAAATCTTTAAAAAATTTAAGTCGGAACCTCCTCTTACATACAATATATTTTAAGCTATTAATTTCCTCCTCCACTTTACGCATATTCTAATGGTGGCGTTTCAAAAACCGCTAATCCCTGCTCTGTATTAACAAGTATCTGCGGTTAATGTAGTTTCCTGCAGGTGACGAGAAAATGTTATATAAATTAGGTAATTTACCACTATTGTTTGTGAATCTGCTGTTAAAGTATTTGTTAGTTTATCGATTATTAATATTTGCAGAAACCGCCATGGGTGTCAATCTGTCACCATCTGAAGAAAATGATACCTACAAAAAATCTGTGTATAGAATGGGTGATTTAACGTTATGGAGAGTACAAAGGCCCTGGCTTTACAACAACTACGCGTATAGCATGACTGCAAATGGGAGAGAAGAGAAGAGCGTTTTAGATTTCCTACATAAATTTACTTTAAACGTTATAAAAGACCGCGAAGAATCTTTTAAAGTTTCAAATGACAATAGCTATGTGTCCTACTCTGAGAAGAAACGACTGGCTATGCTAGATTTGTTACTTTCTGCACATAAAGAAGGCAAGATCGATTATGAGGGCATTAGGGAAGAGGTAGACACCTTTATGTTTGAGGTATGTATAAGATGTAATATGGATGGTTTACCATGGAAGATTAGAATTTCTTAAAATAACTGCCAGTTACGACCCTGAAAGTTGGGTCTTATTATTCCACCATTGCATTCTTCGTACTAGGAATATTTAGAGGTTCACAGAACCCCGTGTTTAACCGAAAATGAGCGGAAGTTTGTTATTTTAAATAGAACATCCTGTATATCATTGTAGTTTTTCATGCCACGGAAAATTTTATGACGGCTAGTAAAAGGTTTTCTCCATCTGCCTCCTACTGTTTTCAAACTCCAGCGGTTTTTCCCAGATTTTGTGCGTTTCAACACATTTATTTGCGTTTGTTAGCGGGAAATTTATGTTTGGCAACAAATACTAAATCAATACCCGAGGAAAATCAGACCATTTTTATGAAAAGATAGAGGAAAATTATAAAGATACTATTCATAAAAAAAACAGTGGTGTCACATTTTTGTGATTAAAAATATTGCGGCACCTGACAACTGATGAAAATTTTAAAAATCTTCATCCCGGAGAAAATGTATTTTTATGCGTACTTTGCATCTACAAAAAGTGAAAGAAAATATGGAGAGCGGTTTTAAAGATATTAAGTGCCCACTAAGCATGGTAACTTACAAATGCTTACCGCAACGTTAGATAATTTACCATTAAGCAAGTTAAGTTTGCAACATTTCTAAATGTTTGCAGCCAAAAAACCAATGCCAACTTACAAATGAAACTTTAACATAACTTTCAAATGTAATATCTCCTTGACCGGCGTGTTGTTTTTCTCCATTTGTAGGCTCACGTAAAGTTACAATTGTAATGTTTCTGAAAATTTGTTTTAATTTGCAAATATTTATTTGAATTCCCTCCGTTTTCGTGTTCGTGTATGTTCGATCGTATGTCATCGTCGTCCAATAGCAACATAGCAACACCAACGCCAACAGCGAACTGACTCTGACAATGCGACAATGCGCCATGCGCCCAGGAGTATCTACTAATGGCGGATTGTTGTTTATATTTATATCTTCATAAGCTGTTATTTGATCTATGTTTATTTATTTTTCTGGAAGTTTTAAAGATTGAACAATCTTATTGTGGCCTGAATTGTTTGAATCTTGAGTAATTAAGTAATTCGTTGTCTGGAGTGTAGATAATGAAACATGAAGTATATCCACAAACATGTCAGGTAAGAATCCCTAAAACAGCTATATACTAGATACATGGGTGAATTCAATAAAATTAGCCACTTTTCTGTAGCATAATTAAATTTTGGTATGTCGCTATTGGTGAATTATTATTCTAAAATGGGTGCATTTATATTTTTGTTTCTTTTTATGAAATATACTCAACGAAAAAGAAAACCTAATTGCTAAATACGAATTTTCTTATGTCCTTAGGAGCAGCCTAGAGATGTCTACCTGGTCAGACCAATTCATTTTAAAACGTTAAATATGAATGACCTATGGAAGAATGAGCCTTATCCAGATCAATCGACATCATAAGGAACAGTACAGTACCTATCAGGTTGTTAGGATTGCTTATTTTGCACATTATCACAGTATCCTATCGTATGGAACATTTATATGGGTTAACTCGTCAGCAGCGGAACATGTGTTTATCATGCAAAAAACAGCAATAAGGACATTGTGTGCGTAGGTCCAAGAAAAAGCTGCCCTGATGTGTACGCTTCCAGCCATATTCCTCTTCAGTATATGTATTCAAAATATTCAGTGAATGATGAAGCTCACAACATCAATACGAGGTGCAGGCATCAATTAAAAATACAGTTGCACAAAAAGGAGAAAAAGCAGATGTTTGATTACTTGGGAATCAAATTCCTTAGTTTTCTACCTAATGTTATTAAGATGCTCCCACTAACAAGATTACAGTAGGCATTAGTGGATGTTATAAAACAAAAAACAAGGTGAAGGAATTTATTGGTGCTCTAAACTAATGTGTATTCTTTACATTCTCTACATTCTTTGTAGTGTGTGTGAGTGCGTTAGGCAAAAGCTTTGGAAGGCAAGTTCCACTAGCCACAGACTTATATATATATATATATATATATATATATATATATATATATATATATATATATATATATATATATATATATATATATATATATATATATATATATACGTAATTCATTGTAGTCATAATTTTGCTTTACTTTAACTCAATGTTTCTGAATGTACACAGACATTGACGGTACTATACTTACTCGATAGGGATAGTTAAGACATATGCGTGAAGACTTTCAGAGACTGTCGCCATATTTAAGCTATTTTCGCATTGAAGTTGTATTCATTTCCCTGCGCTTGATTTATCCATTGGATATTACGTTTGCTTAATTAAAGTTTCTCTAAAATCGAAATGAACGCACCATTTTAGATATTTCTTTTTTCACAATACTATTTGATATGTTGACTTTATTTTATGTTACCACATATTTAGAAGCTAAAAAATTCTCGCCTCTCAAAATAAGTAATGCTACTTCGTTTTTGTTACTGATGTTTCACACGTTTTCCTAGACGACACACTTATTTAGTAAAACAATATCAAAAACAATTGGTATTTATTTAAAAAAAATAATTTTTGAAATCGGTCAATTAATAAAGATATCACGAGTTCAAGTTATCTATTTTGTTGCTAAGTTTTGACTAGAACTGCATTTTAGGCTAAACATGGACACTCGTTATATGTCTTAACTATTTCTATCTAGTAACTATTATAGTCGGTACTTATAAAGAGAGAGCCTTACCATGTACATTTGATGGTCAATAAAGTGTATATCTGTATCTATCAGCAGAAATGAAATGTGTTGTAAGTCTTAAAGTTTTTATGTAATAAAGATTTTATTCTAATTAACATTGTCTTAAGTCGTTTTTTACAGTTTTACAAGAAATATATTATGTATAAATACACCTATACCTATATTTAGTATTAGTTTGTAACTTGAAATAAATTCAGTTAATCAAATACATTTTTTTTTTCAAAAATGCTTGGACACATTGGTTAGTATTTCAAGTTGCAGTCTTTTAAAAAAGCTATAGAGTATGTACCGTATTTGAAAAATGACTTCATCGATAATTTCTTTAAATCAACCCTACGTTTTTGTTGACTATTTTTAAAGTTCTTACATGTAAAGTTGTAGAAAACCAGCAGATTTAAAATTTGTATTAATTGATAACTACACCATTTTTTTTATTGCTCTCAACTCAAGATTTATAATAAAAATTTGAAATTTGGTGGTTTTGTATCGCTTGATGTGTACCTTAAAAATAGTCAACAAAAAGTTAAGGTTGTCATTTACAAATATTATCAGTGACATTTGACGCAAATTGTATAATACATTTTTAAAAAGATTGTAACTGAGAATATTATCAGACTCCGAGCATTTTTGAAAAAAAGCTGAAGTAGATTAATTGGAATTATCCCAAGTTACAAACTTGCACTGTATATATAATATATACAATTGCAGATAAGTTGCAAATGTAAGTTTAAATTCTACAACTTCGCTAGGCCCTTTTAAAAATGAAGCTTGCTGTAAGGTAACATGTGTAAGTATAAAGAAAGTTTGTAACAGCTCACTACAGTAAACTTGCAGTAAAGTTACAAAAGAAACACTTACATATGTAAAGTCACTGGGGAAAAGATTTTCCATTTGCAACAAACTTGCAGGAGGCTTTCTGCAAGTAATCTATCAAACTTACACTTGCTTTGGAAAAGAGTCTGCAATGTTAATGCAATATTACCTTGCTCAGTGGGCGAAAAATATATATTTTTTAATTTCAGCACCTTGTACCTGTAGAAATAGAGCGTTTCAGACATATGTTCATACGAACAATTTTTCTTAAAATCATCTAAGGATTATCACCCTAAAGGATCATCATTCAATTATAAAACACTATTAATATATATATATATATATATATATATATATATATATATATATATATATATATATACTGACCGAGAATTGTATTCTAAGCTGCCTAGTTCGCGCTCATTTGAAAAACTTCTTTCAAAAGTCAAAATTCGCGATATCCTCATTACCTAGTGAAGTTTTTCTAAATTCCCTAACAGTGTCCTTACCATAGTCGTTCGCTTTAATCAGATTTCCTTCTTCCACTTTATTTTTTTCTATGTCACTTCACACCATTTACGAGACAGTCTTCTTGCCATTATTCTTTGGTTTCTCCTTTTCCTATAACACCACGGGTCAGCTCTGCTTTTTCACCTTTTCCTCAATAGTTGTTTTTTCCTACATAATATCTTTGCCATGCGTCTGTGTGGCGATGCATCTTTGTAGCAGATGACGATGTGGCTTTGCCATCTTGCTTTGGTATACTTCCTACATTCTGTTCTTATTTGGTTTAAAACTTCCATGCTTTGTGCCGTAGCATCTTCAAACTTCCTATTCCCGCTCTAGAAATTCGGAATAGTTTTATCTAGGTTCTGAAGGTCTACTGTGTTGCTTACCACTTTCATCTTTTTATGAAATTCGATAAATTGCTCTCCTGTTGGTCTTCATTCTATACTAAGCATTTTACCTTATTTGGTGAACAGATCACGAATTAAAGCACTTCGCTGGCGAGGTAGCGACCGTGTAACCGAGCGCTTTATTTTAAAGAGGTTAATCCACTCGAAAACACTCTTGGAACTCTTTGGGGTCCTTGGCTCTTCCTATGTGTTGTCCTTCTGTCAAGTAGTTATATACAGTGTGCTAGCCTGGTGGCATTTAGCCATCACTTACTGAACGTCGGAACTGACGTTTTGACACCATATTCTGTAACTGAGTCCCACTTTTCTAGTCTGCCATGTTTATTTGAATATTTTTTCTACATCCATAATTAGATCCACCAGCAGAAAGTTAGTCTTTTTTGTCGCTCTTTTTTAATTCCCTTTTAAAATAGAATGACAACTAGCCCTTGGCTACCTTAGTAGCGTTGGTATCAGAAGAGAACAACAGACAAGTAGTAGTACGAGACTAGAAAGAGTGGTCTTATAGCAAAGACCAAAATGGTGGGAAGTATACAAAACATATCCGGAATGGAAAAAAAGATAAAAATACTGCAAAGGCCAGCTCAGATATATGTGTTTATATGCGATTTTGTATGTGTGTATATGTGTCGGTCTATTTTTGCATGTGATGTTGTGACCCCGTGGCCGTACTCATCAGAAATGAGCGGTGAGGGTACTTTAAGTGGTAGTAGTCGATTTTTTTTGGAGGGCAAAGCCGGCACTGGTAAAGGCCATAGAGCAATTGGCTCTTTTGAACCTCCATTTGTTTCATTCCGGAATCGTCTCGTAACATGACATCAGGGTGAAGGGTTGTCTTTTCTTATTCCTTTGTTTTCCATACATCTCCTCTTCTCCGCGGCTGCGAGGATTATGAGTTCACGTTTATCTATCTGTCAGTTCTTTTGTGATTCTTTATACTGCCCCTACACCGCACAACAGAATTGAGTATTTTATCCCACATATCACAGTTCTCTTGCAGTTTGTAGGACCTTTGATGTTAAGGATTGTTCTGACCAGCGCAGATGCTCTTTTCTCCGATTTGTGTGCAGATTTTTAACGTATTCTCCGTATGTCTTGCACTAAAGGTAGTAGTAGTAGCAGCACTAGTAGTACTCGAGCCCATCACTTGGCGTCGTCCGGTTTATACATAGATCTCTCTTTGCTTATTTAAGCACTTTGTATTACAGTTTAATAGGGTATACACGTTTATTACACATATATTTTTTCTACTTACAGGGGCATGATACTACATCGATGTCTTTGTGTTTTACGTTACTGCTGATAGCTAATCATCAAGATATGCAGGTAATCAATTACTTAAATATAATTTTTATACAGGTGCCACATTTATTTCTTACTATTATTGCAGTCTTAATTATCATTAGATGCAGGAAGTCAGTTAGTTTGTTAGTTTAAAAAGTAAAGCCAAGTTTCTAGTTAAATACAGATCTCGAAATCTACATATATTTTAAATACTGTTATCAGTTGCTTTTTTGATATATTTTACTTACCATCTAGATTATATAAATATCTGACCCAAGCAAGTATCCTGTAGTGGAGAATTTTCACTAAATAACAAACTTACAAGCATATTTTTATGAGGTAGTTCATGAAAAGCAAAGGCTATGTCTCTGAGATATCATCAACTTATTGTGATACCACAAAGTGGGTGTTTATTCGCTTTTTGAATACTTTGATACAATGTGATGATAAAGTTTGGAATATGCTTCATAAATGGGTTATTTATTTTTTTCAGGAAAATCGCTCAGATACCTCAATTTCCAACTTATGACATAAAAATTACATTTATGACGTCATCTATTTCTGAATGGTGACGTCATCATAAGTTTCTTTAAATGACAACCATACCTTTTAGTGAATTTTCTTAGAAAAAATTCACTAATGAGGAGATCTCGACTTTTGAATTTTGAAAAAATTTCTTCAAATGAGCGCGATCTAGGACCCCTAGAACCCATATCCGTGGTCAGTTTCAATTTTTATATGTATATATATATATATATATATATATATATATATATATATATATATATATATATATATATATATATATATATATATATATATATATATATATATATATATATATATATTTATATATTTATATATATATATATATATATATATATATATATATATATATATATATATATATATATATATATATATATATATATATATATATATTTATATATTTATATATATATATATATATATGTATCACACCGATAACTCAAAAAATAATGGGCTGATTTTGATAAAATTTGGCATGTACCTTTCTTTTGTAAATGGCTTGGATAAGTTCGTTAGCCAGGAAAATCGGACGAGGTTTTCCGGGAAAATTTTGAGTTTTCATTCGAAAAAAATTCTTATCTCAAAAAGTAATAAGCCGATTTTAATAAAATTTGGCATGTACCTTTATTTTGTAAATGGCTTTGACAAGTTTGTTAGTCAAGAAAATCGGACGAGGTTTTCCGGGAAAATTTTGAGTTTTCATTCGAAAAAAATTTTTATCTCAAAAAATAATAGTCCGATTTTGATAAAATTTGGCGTGCACCTTTCTTTTGTAAATGGCTTGGATAAGTTTGTTAGCCAGGAAAATTGGACGAGGCTTTTCGGGAAAATTTTGAGTTTTCATTAGAAAAAAATTCTTATCTCAAAAACTAATAAGCCGATTTTAATTAAATTTGGCATGTACCTTTCTTTTGTAAATGGCTTTGACAAGTTCGTTAATCAAAAAAATCGGACAAGGTTTTCCTGGAAAATTTTGAGTTTTAATTTGAAAAAAAATTTTATCTTAAAAAATAAGAAATCTATGATAACCAAATTTGGTAGGTAGGTTTACGATATAATAAGTATGTTACAAGAAAAAAAAGTTATAATAAAATATTTTGTGCCAGATCATTTCTATGAAAATTCACTACCATAACGCACTTGCTGCGTCCAGGCTTTTTTTTGTTTTTCCATAGACATGCTTACTACTTGAATGATGATGAAAAAAAAATGATATACTGACATAACAAATTTTTTGAAAAAATAGCAATGTTTACTTTAAAAAATGGAAACGCAAGTTTAATGGAAAAAATTATTCAGCCATGGAAAACAAACAAAATATAACGCAAATTGTTTGGCACTGACCGTTACGAGTGTAAACACTTCCTACACTGCGCTTATAAATGTCAGGACTAATTTGCTCCAGCAAATTCTTTGCTGTAGCACCTCCAAATTATTTGGGCTGTTGAAAGAGACTTTCAATCTCAAATAACCCACAGAAAACCTCCCTAAAATGGGTGATTTTCATGGGACTCCGATTTCCATTGTTTGGTAAAAACACCGTATCACAATTTTTGATATGCTCCAAAATGTAAAAAGTTGAAAAACAATATCAATTTTTTTTCCTTACTAGCATTCATTAAAATTGGATGAAAAAGGCAACAATGCTCCAACAAAACGGATGGTCCGTTAAAGAAAACTTTCAGAACGACTTATGACAACCTGTGATTGTCAACATAATTTTATAAGATGTAGCTCAAAACACACTATAAATAACTTTTATAGTATTCTCCCTTAGCTTGTATAATAACGGATATATTAAGCTTTACAGTAAAAATACACCACCCTATATTATAAACATATATATATATATATATATATATATATATATATATATATATATATATATATATATATATATATATATATATATATATATATATAAACATGTAAAAACTGAAATTGACATCGGAGGGTCTAGTTCCACTCTCTTGAAGAAATATTTAAAAAATTATAAAGTCGCGGTCTTCTGAATAACGAACTTTTTCAACGAAAATTCGCGAAAATGTATAGACTATTAGGCCGCAAACTTTCTAAGTGAAACTGCCAAATCATCAGAGAAGGGGTTTGTTTGAGATGAATTTTTCGCAAATATTTTAGTAAAATGAAGGACAATAATGGTTGAAGTTGTAACTGAAGGCTTTGTAAAACACATTTATTATGACGTTTCTTCTACATAACACGTATTTGTCTAAAAATTGCAAATGTTGACAAACCAAATCGCATTTTCAGAAGAAAAATGATAAAATTTTCAAACTAAATTTTCTGTTATTTCTTCACCTTTTTGCGTCAAGAAAACCTAATTTTTGAATTTAGTATACAATAAATTTGGTTATCCATAATATTTTGGTTTTGTGCATTTCTCTGGTCATCAGCAGCACCCAACTTTTTTTTAATGTCTCTAATTTTTTTCCTTTCAACATAGAGATCTGAATTTCGGCATATATGGTTAGTTTTTACAGGAAAAACTGGTCCGATTTTGTTGACTAACGAAATTATCCAAGCCACATACAAAAGAAAGGTACTTACTAAATTTTATCAAAATCGGCACATAACTTTTTGAGTTGTCGGTATGTAGGATATATATATATATATGTATATATATATATATATATATATATATATATATATATATATATATATATATATATATATATAACACAGATCTCCATATTAAGGAATTTTTTTCAGAGAATTGACTGAAAGCGGATGAAGTCCCTGAAAGAAAAAACTCTATTTAATACTATACGTAACAAAATAAAACATAGTTGTTTAAGGGTCAAAAAATCCCCCTGACCTTTCTGTACACTGTGTGTAACACATTTGTAAACTAGTGTAGTTTATGTTAAATAGATTTATTTATTTATTAGCCGTATGTTTTAGGAAAAAATGTATGAAGAAATGAAAAATGTCTTGGGAGAAACCAAAAGCTATCCAACGTTTAATGAACTGCAGAATCTAAAATACATGGAGAGGTTTATAAAGGAATCACTTAGATTATACCCAAGCGTTCCTGCAATTTCTCGAATCACTGGGGAAGAATACACTACAAAAACTGGTCATGTGATTCCCGAAAACGCACACATTCTTATAAAAATTTACGACATGCATCATAATCCCAATTTATTCAAATATCCTGAAACATTTGATCCGGATAGGTTTCTGCCGGAAAATACAAAGGGAAGGCACGCATTTGCATACATTCCATTCAGCGGTGGACCCAGGAACTGTATAGGTAACTATTGTGATAATTGCTGAACAAATTAATAGTCCGTTTCAGATAGGAAGGGAAATAGACTCCTATTTATTACGAAGCTTACTAATTGTGATTGCTATTATTACCGTTCGCTAAAACGTTACACTCCCCCTCCAGAATACCTTCACGGTTTTCGATTAAAAGTAGCGTTAGCTTCAATGCTAATATAAATGAATATGTGTTTTTAGTATTCATAATAAAATCGTTATTCACAACAATTGGATATAACTATTTTAGTTCAGAGCAAACTAACATTTCTGCGCGCAGCGAGCCTGAGAATTGATTGTTGAAAGGTGTGATGCCTCTTACACGGTTAGCTTTACATTGCTACAAGCACAAAATAAACAAATGTAGCGTAGCAAGTGTTTTGTAGTAAATTATATTTAGAATTGTACCCTATTAGTACTGCATATTACTCCAATTGATACTTAAGCAGAACAACTTGAAGATCGGTTTAAACGTCACTGTTGAAGAATTTTTTCGAAAGTGTTACCATCGATATCTCTATTATCATAAAGCATATTTTAATCTTGCGTTCTAGCTCTTTTTGATAATCAAAATATAGTTGTTTTTTTTTCAACAACACACCACGAGGGCTCACAGCCTAAATACTATCGTACCGTGGGTGCCGACAAGGAGGAAAGAGGCAATTTGTTAATTCTGGACTTGAATGTTTGGAGGTTCGGAGGTGAAGGAAAAACATGTGCCGGCAAGGAATTCCACAACTTGGAAGTGCTCGGGACAAAAGAGCGGGCATAACAGGATGTTCTATGTCTGGTGATCTGGACAGTAAAGGGTGCATTTGCTCTGTTCCCCTGGTAGATCTGTTGGGGGATCTGGTGAAGGAACTATGGAAGAATGCTCCTCTGCGCAGTGCCCGTGCAGATATCTATAAAAGAAAGCCACGTCGGTGGGCAAGGGATGGCAGCCTTTAGGTTAGGGTAGAGTCACCGGTGAGACGTATAGCTCTCTTCTGAACGGAGTCCAGGATAGCGAGTGTAGAAGCGGCAGGGGCACCAGAGATGTGGGAGCAGTATTCGAGATTTGGCCTTATTTGTGACGTATATAAGGTATAGAGATTAGCTGGTGAAAAGTATTTGTGAGCCCGGAAGAGGAAACCTAATTCCTTAGCAGCCGCTTCTGCAATTGATGTGACATGTCGGTGTCAATTGAGATTTTGATCCACAGAAATGCCAACAAGTGAAAATGACTCATTACTTTGAATAACTTGGTTGTTCATTGTGATGGGTCTAGGGCTGGTGTATCTCTTATGAAATAGAAAGCAAGTCGGAGATTTGGTGGAGCTGAATTGTACAAGATTTCTACTTCCCCAGTCAAATATTTTTTGGAGATCCACAGAGACAGAACCCTCCATGAGTCTGCGATCCTCATTTAACTGGGCTTAAGAGGCAGGGTTAGAGTATTGTATATTTGAGTGGAGGGTGCTGTCGTCTGCGTAACTGTGAACTGGGTGGGGTGTGCTAGAGAGGAGGTCATTGATGTGGAGAAGAAACAATGTAGGGGCTAAAGCTGAATCTTGAGGGACTCCTGCATTAATTGGATACAGTTTAGAGGAATGGCCATCCACGGCACCACAAAATCTACGGTTGAAGAGAAAATTTGCTGTCCACGTACAGAGTTTTGGTGGTAGGCCATAGGCCGGAAGTTTAAAGCAGCGCTGCGTGCCACACCTGGTCGAATTCTTTGGATATGTCTAGAGCGACAATCTCGGATTCACCGTGTAGTTCCATAGATTTTCTCCAAGAAAAAGACAAAGGAATGGAGGTCGACAGTTGATGTGCGCTGACGGAATCCATATTGCCTGTCGTGGAGTAAACTGTTTTTTTTTTCAAGAAATTTTAGTAATTCGGTGTTTGTACACTTTTCTATCTCTTTAGAGGCGACTGAAAGGAGAGAAATTGGCTTGTAGTTACTAGGAAGCGCTTCGGATCCTTTCTTGGGGACGGGTTGTACTCGAGCAGTTTTCCAGTTACTAGGGAAAATGCGTTTATTGTAAGATGTCTAAAATAGACGAGTCGGGACAGGAGCAAGTTCTGGTGCGGATTTTTGGAGAACATATGCTGGGATCTCGTCAAGGCCAGAGGCTTTCCTGGTATTAAGAGAATACAGCATCTTTCGTACCTTTTTAGTTTTTAAAATGATATCCGTCATTTTATGCGCGACATTGGGGACTGTTGGTGGTTGAACATTTGGAGGTGGGTTGAGAGTAGGATTGCCGGCGAACAACGAGGCACAAAATTCAGCCTTGTCCAGGGAGGTAGAAACAATTTCATACCCTGAATCTAGCGGTGCCAACGTGCTCCTGCACAACTTATTCTTAATAGATTTAGCAAGAGTCCAGAAGGGCTTGCTGCCGTTCGAGCTTGAGGGGATTTTGTTTTTGATGTGGTATTAAACGAGTTTTTGCCTCAGAAAGAACGCGGAAATAGCGGACATATGCCTAAAACTCAATTTTCTATGAAGCTAGAAAATTAAAATTTGGTATATCTAAGTGCTGTGAGTCTCTCTCAAAATTACGAATTTCATTATAGTTACAAAAGCTTTTCAGAAGGAAAGGTAATTCATATTTAGAAAAGAAGTGTTATGACCCTTAAAATTAGTGGTTATTTTAAAAGTGACCTAGCTAGTGAATGGTGAGCATATAATGTAAATAAAAAAGGGAGCTTCGGGCATTATAATCTAAGTCGAGCACACAAAATAAAAATCGAGACTCAAATATACTCATTTATTGATTTAAAATGACTGTATATAATGCAAGGTATGAAATAGTTATCATGAGAATTTAAAATGAAAAGGATAAAAAAAGCAGATGAGCCAGGTACTTAGCTTTGTTTCCCAGATGCTGTTTCATACGGGCCGCGTGAAGACGCATGAACTGTTGCTGCTTAGGTCCATCAGAACTGCTCATAATATTGTAGGGCTGCTCAGGGTTGCTATAGATGCCGGTAGACCTTGACAGAGCTCTGCCTCTCTTTTGTGGCCCCAAGTCTTTGATGGCTCATTGTTGCTGATTACTTCACCCATGTCTGATGATACGGATATTTTCAGAAGGTGTTCCTGATGGCTGTCGACGGCCTAAGACCGCAAAATAAGAAGGGTAGCTGCAAATAATTCTTTGTGTTCATTTCTAACCTGGACTACGGCTGTTGGATTCTAATAAAGGCTTTCTATGCAGCGGATATCCTTCTGGTCTATATACATCCTCTTCAAAATCTGAATATAGATATATATATATATATATATATATATATATATATATATATATATATATATATATATATATATATATATATATATATATACCATAAAAATTTGAACAAAAATTTTTCGGAAAATCGAGTTCTCTATAGTCCATGGTTAGAACTGTTACCTAAATAATCAAACTTCTTTCTTAGAAGGAATATTTCATAACGGAAAACAGTTTTACAAAAGCACGTAAGCAATTTCGATTACAGGGACTCAACCGTGTGAAGCTGCATGTATACCTTAGTAGAGGTCGCTGTGTGCAATTGCTTGGCAAACTAACATATAAATAGTTGTTCTAGTTTTTATTCACTAAGTTGATGCATCCCTCTGATGATGCTAACTTTGTTGGTGAAACGATCGTCACGTCTAAAAACCGTATTGTGATGAATTGGGTTCTTAACATTGTAGTTATATTGAAGTGGTTCTAAAATCATTGGAAAGCTTTGTTAAAAAAGTTTTTAAATTTTTCTTATTTCAGGACAAAAGTTTGCAATGCTGGAGATGAAAACAACTTTGTGTGGCATATTAAAGGAGTTTGTTCTAAGACCTGTACATAAATGTGAAGACGTAGTTATTGTAAATGACATCATTTTACGACCAGACGATAACGGAATAAGAATAAAGTTTGTTCCAAGAAGCAGTGTGCGTGCGAGTGTGTGAATCCAGGGAGGACCTCAGGTGCTAATGTGTATTGGCCACAGACTTTTAGTTTTCTTATTAGAATAACACATATTTTTCTTTGTAATCTATTTCGAGAACACTGACTTATTCTTTTTTCGCTAAGTGAAGTTTTTCCTCTATTTGAATAACTGTGGATACAGCCCTTAGAATACTCACTGTCTATCTATTATATACGTAATATATATATATATATATATATATATATATATATATATATATATATATATATATATATATATATATATATATAAATAATATATGTAGTTACTACCACAAGTTATTTTTTCCACATAAACACCGATGCATACAAACACATAGCTTTAATATATTTTTTAATAAATTTAAAAAAATATTGCGGTATACTTTTTAATGAATTTTATTTAAAAAAATTCACTAATGAGGAGATCCCGACTTTTGAATTTTGAAAAGATTCCTTCAAATTAGCACTAATTAGGCCCCCGATGTTTATATATATATATATATATATATATATATATATATATATATATATATATATATATATATATATATATATATATATATATAATATGATGGTCTATGTTACAGGTGCACATTCAGCACAAAAAATAGGGCTATTTTTTCATATAAATATGTGTTTGCAAATGCTTAGTTTTTTAAATACAGCGCATTAAAGTTATTTGTTTTTGTTAGTTTTTCACGAATAAGTCCCAGTCAAATTAAAATTTTTGCGTGAAAATTGGTATGTGGGGGTTTTCGAGGGCAAAAAATTAAATATGTTATGTATTGTTAATACACTGCTGGTAGAGGGCGCCACCTGTAAGACTATGCTTGGATTCAATTGGATATAATTTTTTGACACCCAGTAATATCGACCTACCGTATAGCTACATTGCAGCCCTCATCAATTGTAAGCAAAAGTGTATAGTGTAACACGTAATGATGGGTCGTTATTTAACTGTCGGTTATTTTTAAACGGTTGTCGAGTCGCAACGGTAACCATCAGTTGTGGATTTATAAAAATAACAGCTACAAAATAACTCTTTTTACACTAAAATAGAATTCGGACTCGTATCTGTTTCAGTTCCACAGCAACTAGGTTCGATGAATAAACATCGGTTTTCATCGGCAACTGTAAAATTTAACTGTTTAACGGGATGAATGGACATGCGACTGGGAAAGAAATAAATATGTATGGGTATGCTATGCAGTATAGAGCAGACTTTACTTCATAACATATTACTTAACAGGAAACACGTTATTTATACTCTAGTGTGCTCACTCTCGCTCGCAGCTTTGGGAATGTAGGATACTATCGATCGACTATCCAGTTCAATATAAGAGATAAATAACTGAAGCTGTTATTTTCAACGGTTATTATGAAATAATGTAAACGGATTTAACTGTTAATAGAAAATAACGGTTTTTCCCATCACTAGTAACACGATGCCTTGGCGTGGCCGTTATTTCATCCCCATCAAACCGGCAGGGTGCGGGAATACAGGGGAGTCGACTGTTAAATAGGCGACAGTTAAGTAGCGCCAAGTGAACGATATAGGCATTTTACACTACTTGTTATTTCTTTGTTCTTGTTAAAGTTTATGATTATATTTGTTACCTTTGTGTACTTGTGTTTTCGGTGAAAGCTACCCATAACCCCGTGTAACAACAACCACCTGTTATAATACTTGATTTAAATCTCTCAGACACGCCATTTTCGAGATATTTAAATTTTTTGCATAGGAATACATTTTTCAGCTTTCAATTGCTATCAGCATGTATAAACTTAATTTTCTCGTCCTCTAGTTAAAAATTAAAATCTTATCAGAAAAGGGATGCGACAAGACACAATCATTAAGATAAAATAAAAAGCCCTGATTTAATTGAGACAAATAGTCACGCTACGAATGTAGTGTATTTTAAACATTTTATAGAACCTACCCCTTAATAACGTTTATATGAAAATTTCCAATTAGCGCAATATTTGTTTTTTGACAAATCAGACAAATGCTGTGATCTCAACTCCACAATACAGTTAAGAGACATAAAGCAAGTTTGAGGTGCTGTGCAGGGTAGACATGCTGCAAAAGAGCTAGGAAGGCAAAATGTGAAAATCTCACCTTACAGAAGTCCATAGAAAGCAGAAACTGGCTATTATGTAATAAAACTATTATGAAACAAAACTTACTGCGGTGTGACACTCGTAAATTTAGTAAAATTTACAGCAACGTTTAGTATACAATTTTACAAGGTATCTGTACTTTTCGTCCTTGATCACTATGGTTGGTCATATACAGTTTACTAGGTTACACGGTGGGTAACTTTGTGTCCTGCCACCCTTGATAGATGGCGCTAAATTTGTATCTTCCTGTTTTTTTAAGAACTAGCTGCTTAAAACAAATTACAGCTACGATGATTTTGTTTCGTTCATTTCAATATTCGATGCAGAGATTTTTTTTATCAAGTGAAAAGTCTTATCTATATAAAAACGGTTACAGTTAGCCATAATAAAGCCTCATGTAGTTTTTAAGACAATCGAATATCGCTTTAGATTAGCCTATAAAATACAGGCTGTATTATTTGAAACGAACACAATAATCAACTTGTCATGTGTAAACAGTAATAAAAGTATGATACTTGGGTATAGGGAACCCTAGTATTATATGAAAGGGAATTATTTTCTCTCTGAAATGCAGCAAAAAATATAGGGTGTTCCATTTGATCTAAACGAAACAATCTGCTTTGAATGTGCCGATAATAAAACTTGAATTTTTGCACGCCTTGTAGAGTAGTGCGAAATATTGACTATAGTAGTCCAAATCCACCATCAAAAGCTAGTGAGATTTGTTACGATATCATCTGACAATGGAGATAAGATTCTTCGAAAAGTCAAGATATCCGGGAAACTGTAATAGCTCTAGGTATAGAGATCCTTGGAGTAAGTGAACCTTATTTTTACTATAGAATTCAAAAACGTTGTCAAATACTGGGTGTTTCATAAGAAAAAACATAACTTAGAGATGTCACACTTTTTTTGGATCAGCCTGTATATTTGAAAATAATTTTAGGTTGTAGTCCTGGCTACCAACCGACTACACCGTTTCTTTATATAAAAAAACTCCCACATTAACCAGTTGAAGAAAAACGCTAAATAATAACCTAATGTGACCCGTTATAAGAATTAAATAAATAAACTCTATAACTGAAACTACTGCGAAAGCCTAACATAAAGGGTCTTTTTCAAATTAATTTTCTGCAAATATTTTAATAACATAAAGAACAATGTATAAAAAAAACTTAGAAACTTAAAAATTGTACAAATCTCCGTAGTTATAAAAAAATATTTGTAAATAGCTGATAAGTAACCTACTGTTTCCTTCCATATTGTTCAATAACCTGTCTAAACCGTGGTCCAGTCTCGTCTGTGTTAAGTCGTCCTGAAGGGCCCCTGGACGCACTGTATCCCTGTTTGTCCTAATGCAAAATTGAAAAAAAAAATGAAAAAAAAGAAGAAAAAAAGAAAAGAAAAAGTGTAAAGGTGTATATAAAAAATATATAGGTATGAGCACAAAAATTAAAAAAAATATAAACACAAATACACAAAAAAGTTTACAAAACACAAAGAAAATTAAAAAAAAGAAAGAAAAACACAAACAAAAAACAAAAAAAGAAACAAAAACAAACAAAAAACATGTTTATTTATGTCTAAATCTTCTATGTGTAAATACTTTTAGATGCAAACAAACTGTATGTAAAAATATATAAATTTGTAATGAATGGGTTCTATTGCTATGCGTGGCCATCTATTATTATGTAACAAAATTTTAAAAAAAAAGAAACAAAAGTATTGTAATGATGGGCGAGGCAAGTATTGTGACTGTTTAAGGACTTTTTACTAACAAAAATTTGTGGCTAATGAAAGGAAACTTTCGAGGCTAACTTACGACCACCACCACCATAAAGAACAATGACGAGTGAACCTGAAACTTAAGGCTTTCTAACTTCTAATGACATTTCTACTACATAACTGCATTCATTTGAGGTACTTTATATAGCACATATGAATCTTGACGTTTCAAATCGCGAATTTGACGTTTTAGGAGGAATGACTATACAATTTTTTAAGTAATTTCGCTGATATTTCTGGACCTTTTTGCGACAAAAAACTTTGCTTGTAATATACAATTAATTTTGTTATCCACACAAAATATTTTGTTTTTGTGCGTTCTCCTTCTTATCAGTGGCACCCATTTTTCTTCTTTAAATGCCTATAACTTTTTTCTTTTAACTTACAGATCGAATTTGGTACACTTTCTATGGTGTAAACCTGCGTACCAAATTTGGTTGCCCTAACTTTGTTATCTCCGAAGATATAAAAATTTACGAAAGAAACACTAAAAACTAGACAGACACTCCTGACTAACGAACTTATCCAAGCCACTTGCAAAACAAAGGTAGTCACCAAATTTGATCAAAAGCGGCCTATTATTAGTGAATTTTCTTAAAAAAATTCACTAATGAGGAGATCCCGACTTTTGAATTTTGAAAAAATTTCTTCAAATGAGCGCTAATTAGGCCCCCCAGAAAACATATCCGGGGTCAGTTTCAATTTTTATATGTTTATATATATATATATATATATATATATATATATATATATATATATATATATATATATATATATATATATATATATATATATATATATATATATATATATATATATATATATATATATATATATATATATATATATGTATCACACCGATAACTCAAAAAATAATGGGCCGATTTTGACTAAATTTGGTGAAAAAATTCCTTTTGCAAATGGCTTGGATAAGTTCGTTAGCCAGGAAAATCTGCCCAGGTTTTCCCGGAAAATTTTGTGTTTTCTTTCGAAAAAAATTTATATCTCCGGAATTTACAAAGTAAGGGCAACCAAATTTGGTACTCAGGTTATATCCTTATAAGTAAGTTACCTACCAAAATTTAGCTATGTAGCTCAAAAGACAAAAAAGTTATAGGCATTTAAAGAAAAATAAATTGGGGTTTTCCTCAAAACGTCAAAGTGGCAATTTAAAATGTAAAAATTGGCAACATTTAGGCAAGTAACTTGAATCTAATACGGGCTATAGAAATAAAATGTCTCAAGAAGGATGTTTTACAAACCCTAAAGTCTTAGTTTCAACCGTCATTGTCCTTCATTTTACTAAAATATTTGCGGAAAATTCATTTCAAATAGACCCTTTATCTGATGTTTGGCAGTAGCCTTAGCTATAGAGTTTATCGTTTAATGGTATATAATTTTTGTCGAATTTTCGTAAAAAATCAATAAAGCTCAATATATCCGTTATTATATAAGATGAAAAAAATTTGTATATATTAATTATAGGGTATCTTGAGCTACATCTTAAAATAATATTTCTACAATCACAGGATGGCCCATAAGTTGTTGGTGATACAAATTTCCTTTTTTTTTAATCAAATACGCCTTATGTTATTGCATTTTCCATCGAAATATAATGCATGTTTGTAGGAAAAGAAATTCTGGACGCAGCATGTGCGTTATGGTAGCGAATTTTGATCAAATGTTTCATATTTGAACAGCTCAATTTGCTATTAACCTATAAGGTTCACCAAGAAACGTGTTTTTTCGGGAACACTTAAAGTTTACTTTTGGAAATTTTTGTACATTTTCACTCAATAAAGTTATTTTGATGAAACATGCCACATTGTTTTTACTATATAGGTTATACTGGTAACCAAATTTGATGCCTGCTTTCTTAAAAAAAAAACACACATATTTGTTATTAAAAACATTTTTATGAAAATTCACTACCATAACGCACTTGCTGCGTCCAGAATTTTTTTTGAGTTATCGGTGTAATATATATATATATATATATATATATATATATATATATATATATATATATATATATATATATATATATATATATATATATATATATATATATATATATACGAGGGCAGGTCAATAAGTCCGTGACTTTTTGAATGAAACATAGTCTCCTTTGAGCTCTTTTCGCCGAGCCATTTCTTTAAGTTTGGAAACAAGAAATTGTCACTCGGGGCTAAATCCGGAGATTATGGCTAATGAGGGAGCAATTCGTAGCCCAATTTATGGAACTTCGCCATAGAGACTACACATGTGTGCACCCTTGCATTGTCTAGGTGGAAAAGAACTTTTTCTTGGCCAAATGCGGTCGTTTTTTCTTCAAATCATCATTGAATCGCTCCAGTAACTTTGTATAATATTCCCCATTGATTTTTCTTCCCTTTTGAAGGTAACCAATGTGGATTATACCGCATGCATCCTAAAAAACGGTCGCCATGACTTTATTGGCTGACAAACCCACCTTGGCCTTCTTCGGCGCCGATTCGCACGGACAAACCCAATGCTTTGACTGCTGCTTGGTCTCTGGTGTGCTGTGGTGAATCCATGTTTCGTCCACGGTTACGAAACGGCGCAAAAACTCGTCCTTATTGCGGTTGAACAACGCCAAACATTCCTTCGAAGTTGTCACACTATTGCGTTTGTGGTCGATTGTTAGCAAACGCAGAATTCACCTTGCCGATAGCTTTCTCATACCCAAGTGATGCAAAATCGAAACCACTGAGCCATGTGATATGCATATGGCTTCTACAATCTCCCGCACTTTAAATCTCCGATCGGCCAACACCGCATCGTGAATTTTTTCAATTGTTTCGGGTGTAGCGACCTCAACTGGGCGTTCAGAACGTTCGGCGTAATTTGTGCTTTTACGGTTGCAACGAATTTTACTAAACCACTTTTTTATTATGGAAATTGATGGTGAAGAGTCCCCATAGTATCTATCAAGCTTAGCCTGGGTTTGAGTGATGTTTTTTTCCGCAAAAAATAATCTTTGATAAGCACACGAAATTCACTTTGTTCCATTTTCGTTATAACTCAAGAGGTTGTCTGATTTCAATGGCTATCTAACACAAACTAACTGACGCAGCTTGTTCAAAATTTTGCAGGAGTCAACTGACAGATGCTTGTTGACAGGAGCAGTGTTGCCCTTCCTGTGAAGATGCGGAAAATTCAAAAAGTCACGGACTTATTGACCCGCCCTCTATATATGTATATATAAAAATTTAAAAAAAATAAACTGACCCTAGCTATGTATTCTAGGAGGCCTAGTTAGCGTCTCATTTAAAGAAATGTTTCCAAAAGTCAAAAGTCGCGATCTCCTCATTACTGAACGTTTTTAAGAAAATTCACTAGTTACGCAACAAAATTGTTTTAAAAAATGCTAAAAGCCAGCTACTCTTTTTCCAGGACAACGCTTGTGCTCACAAGTTATTGATTGTACTGGAAACAATTGGTAAAATTGGTTTTCGAATGGTTGAGCACCCACTCTGCTCTCCTGATTTAGCACCATCAGACTTTATTTTTAATCAAAGCTCATAAAACATTTAAGAACTAAACAATTTTTGACGAACAATTAAGTCATATGTGCTATTTGAAAATGGTTTCAAGACCAAGATGAAGGGTTTTTGAGAATATAGAATCGCGAGATGAATAGTTTTTGAGGATATAGAATCGCTTTATGAATATTTTGCTAAATGTGTAAGAAGTCTTCAAGGAGATTGTTGCATAAATAATTAATTTCATCGTAATGAATTATTGCGTGTTCTATTGTTTGCTTAGTACTTTTTAATACATCCTACTTTTTTGCGGCAAACAACAACTTGCGTTAACTGTTTAACAGTTTTGTCGCAAAAAGAGTTTTATAAAAAATTGTTAACATAATCCACTTTCTGCATCCAAAATCACTTAGATTCAGTCTTGCAACTTATTTTTCATACCCTGTATAAAGAGAAAAATGAAGTGAAAGCGAATGAATTTGTAAAACCTGTAGTGGCAGCAACAGATCGTTAGCAAGCTGTTTGCTCATAATAGTGTTTTTATCGCTCACGACCAGTAGATTGTAGCACTTTATGAAAGTTACAAATAGACAATAAGAAAAAGAAACATCATTTGTTGTGGCTCAAACGTTCACCACAAAAACACAACATAATCATGATGCTGTCTCAAAAGTACTAACTACCAGAAAAGTTTTTATTTACAAGATAAAAATCTAAGTCGGCTGTTCGCTTTAACAAGGCACAAAGCCATTCGTAGAACCTACACATTATACAGATACAGGTTATTAGTACAGGCAATAGAGGAGCCCGTTACTCTTGTCCATATCCATAATGCATTAAACTACATGAGTTATTTTTTTTTTGATAGATAGGTTCAGAATGACGTACTGAATTTAAAAACATAAAATCCTTACAAGTTAGGAGGGCGGAAGTGCCGATATTTGAGAAAAACCGTTTCGGCCTATATCTCCGTAACCGTGCAGTTTAGACCAAAAATGGTAATGACCTTTATTGTAGATAATTGCATTTCCCATCTTTTTTGTTTAACTTTTTTTTTGTATCAGTCACCGTTTACAACTTATTTGACTATTAGCATTCATTTATTGACTTTTTTACCTATATCTTGGTTAATAATTGTTTAGGAAATAAAATGCATATAACTAAACTTTTCAACCGACAAATTTCCTACAATTTTTACTCAAAACTTTTTTTTCTGAAATCAATATTTTCAAAGTTATAACGCGTTAAATGTTCCACTTTTCAATCGACAAATTTTTCTGGAAATATTTTAGAAAAATAAAGGACAGTGACGGTTGAAGCTAAGACTTCAGGCTTTGTAAAACATCCTACTTAAGATATTTTCTTTCTATAGCTTATATTAGTTTCACGTTCTTTGCCTAAATGTTGCCAATTTTGACGTTTTAAAACTAAAGTTAAAATAGACAGCACATGTGTATATTAGCTGCTATATCGGACTACCTGATGGTAGACAGATGCATTTAGGACAGTGTAAGGAAGCCTGGAAAGGGTCTGTGGCGGAATCATCCTTAGCAGCTACGGCATGAAAATCACCGTACACGATCCTACACGTGTGACGCCTACATCATCTACATCCATTGACAATTTCCTTGTTAGTGAAAGGACCTTACCTAAATTCTCAGCCAATACATTGAAAACATTCCTTGGTGACCATCATGCAGTGCTCATACGGATCCCCAATGCCAAGTGTAGCACGAGCGGAATAACAGTTGCTAAACGAATAATCAGCGGGGCCAATATAGACGCCTTCATCGGACTGCTTGAACATGAGACATGGACAAACGTACTTCAAGAGACATCCTCCGAAGTTGCTTATAATAATTTCCTGGAAACATTCAACAACCATTTTAATGCATGTTTTCCCATTAGGGAAGTTAAAATCGGTAAGAAACGTAGAGCTCCTGCAACGACAGAAGTTAGGGAGATGAAGGAGGTCGTTGCTCTATATGGTGAATTTGCCCAGCATTTTTCAGCATTTAAGCCTATCTTCAAAAAAGTAAATGCACAATATAAACAGCTGATCGCAGATGTAGGGAGGGCCGAACTCGACAAAGCTATCAGCCGCAGCAACAACAAGAGCAAAACTATGTGGAAAACCATAGACGAACTAACAGGGAGGAATGTCAGATGTAAAACTGAATACCCTGTCATACATGCGGACCTCCCAGACCAGTTTGGAGACTTCTTCTCATCTGCTGCTCAAAAAGCAACTGCTCATCTGCCTGCTGCGGTAGATATAGCATTTGTTGCGGGGATAACACCACAAGTGAGCACCCAATTTAAATTCCCACCTGTTACTCAAGAGGATGTCCTAAATGCAATAAATACCCTCAAATCATCTAGCTCTGCAGGGCCGGACGAGGTATCAAGCACATTGCTTAAGCGCTGCAGGTTTGTTGTTTCTTTACCACTGTCACATATATATAACATTTCATTATCCAGAGGTATCGTTCCATCAAAAATGAAAGAAGCATACACAAAACCGACATATAAATAAACTCTGGACGCAGCAAGTGCGTTATGGTAGTGAATTTTCATAAAAATGTTTTTAATAGCAAATATGTGTTTTTTTTCAGAAAGCAGGCATCAAATCAGTATAACCTATATAGTAAAAACAATGTGCCATGTTTCATCAAAATAACTTTATTGTTTGAAAACGTACAGAAATTTCCGAAAGTAAACTTAAAATGTAACCGAAAAAATCCGTTTCGGTCAACCTTATAGGTTAATAGCAAATTGAGCTTTTCAAATATGAAGCATTTAATCAAAATTCGATACTATAACGCACTTGCTGCGTCCAGAATTTCTTAACTTACAAACATGCATTATATTTCGATGGAAAATGCAAAAACATAAGGCGTTTTCCACTAAAAAAAATATTATTTGTATCACCAACGACTTATGGGCCACCCTGTGATGGTAGCAATAATTTTTTAAGGTGTAGCTCAAGACACCCTATAATTAATGTATACAATATTTTTTCATATCTTGTATAATAACGGAGATATTGAGCTTTATTGATTTTTTACGAAAATTCTACAAAAATTATATACCATTAAACGATAAATTCTATAGCTAAGGCTACTGCCAAGCATCGGAGAAAGGGTCTATTTCAAATGAATTTTCTGGAAACATTTTAGTAAAATAAAGGACGATGACGGTTGAAACTAAGACTTCAGGGTTTGTAAAACATTCTTCTTAAGACATTTGATTTCCAGAGCCCGTATTAGATTCAAGTTCTTTGCCTAAATGTTGCGAATTACGACGTTTTAAATTGTCACTTTGACGTTTTGAAGAAACCACCAATTTATTTTTCTTTAAATGACCATAACTTTTTTGTCTTTTGACCTAGAGAGCTAAATTTTGGTACGCACCTCACCTATAATGACATTAACCAGCGTACCAAATTTGGTTGCCCTTACTTTGTTAATTCCGGAGATATAAATTTTTTTTGAAGGAAAACCCAAAATTTTCCGGGAAAACCTGGGCCGATTTTCCTGACTAACGAACTTATCCAAGCCATTTGCAAAAGGAAGGTATTCACCAAATTTGATCAAAATCGGCCCATTATTTTTTGAGTTATCGGTGTGATATATATATATATATATATATATATATATATATATATATATATATATATATATATATATATATATATATATATATATATATATATATATATATATATATATATATATATATATATATATATATATAAATATATATATATATATATATATATATATATATATATATATATATATATATAAATATATATATATATACATATAAAAATTGAAACTGACCCCGGATATGTGTTCTGGGGGGCCTAATTAGCGCTCACTTGAAGAAATTTTTTCAAAATTCAAAAGTCGGGATCTCCTCATTAGTGAATTTTTTTTAAGAAAATTCACTAAAAGGGTGATCCCGCGGATTATTCAAGCTACAGACAAATCAGCCTAACACCAACTTTCGCAAAAACCCTCGAAAAAATAGTCAATAACAAGCTGACAACCTATCTTGCTGATAATAAACTTCTTTCGCCATATCAACATGGCTTTCGGCAAGCACGAAGCACTGAAACTGCAATTGTTGAGTTTGTGGAGCAAATTGTCGAACACATTGACAAAAAAGAGGTAGCGCTGGGAGTTTTTGTGGACTTTTCCAAAGCCTTCGACTGTGTGAATCATGAGATCCTTATATGTTCACTGTGTAGGTATGGAGTGACGGGCACCGCACTGGACTGGTTCAGAAGCTATCTTTCAGACAGAACACAAAGAGTTGTAATATCTAACTCTACCAACACTTACTTATCTAGGACTTTTGAAGTAACGGTTGGGGTGCCGCAAGGAACAGTTCTTGGACCTACGCTGTACATTATCTATGCCAACAGCCTACTTCAGTACATCACGCACCAATCTGAAAACAACATCAATCCAGATAACAAAAGAACGGTCGCCTCCTATGCCGATGATACCAACTTTTTGATAGGTGGACATAGTGTTGAGCACATTATGGCTGATTCTGACAAAACCCTCAAAAGTCTAACCAATTGGGTCGATAAAAACAAGCTTGCGCTTAACAAGGATAAAACAGCTTGCGTGTTTTTTAAATCTTCAAAATCAAAAAAAGGTACTGTACAAAGCGTAGAACTTGATGGCCAAACTGTAACCTTGCAGCCATCTACAAAACTACTAGGACTTCGTATCGATAGTGAGTTAAAATGGAATGTTCACATCGATGAACTTTGCTCGCGAATCTCATCCGTTACATATGCAATAAGAACACTTACCCAAAGATGCAGTACCTTTACTGTGTTGTCACTGTATTATGCGTGTTTCTACTCACAACTAAGGTTTGGTATTACGCACTGGGGATTAGCAAGTGAAGTAAACCGAGTTTTTAAACAACAAAAGCAAGTGATGAGGATCATATTCAATATCCCTCATAGACACACTTGCAGAAACACTTTTAAAGAACAGGGTATCCTTACACTCCCCAGCATATACATCATGGAAGTGCTAACCCATGTTTTTCAAAACAAAACCAAATACACACGCAATGCAGTGGAACATGGATATACCACAAGAGGTAGAAATAACCTGCAAACTGACAAACATCGCACAGCTCTGTACCAAACATCACTGTTTTACAATGGCTGCAAGTTGTATAATGCGTTGCCGGAAGATGTACGGAATGTTGACACTTTACCAGCTTTTAAAAAAAAAGTGAAAACGATTCTTATAAACAAGACGTGCTACTCGGTGGATGATTTTTACACATAAACTACCATTAACTATCTTCTGTTTTTAAATTCTTATAATATGAACACTTTGTTTGTAGTGTAGTTGCCATAGTATAAACTATAAACCTAGTGCACCTGGTGACTCTAAAAAACAATATTGGAATTGGATCTGGATTCTGCAGCTCTTATCTTTTGAACGTTATAAACGTTATAAGTGTGTTTTATAAGTATCTTTGTTTTGTATTATTTAAGGAAACATTTTCCTTAATTGTTATGCTTATTGTGTGTGCTATTGTCGTTCTTATTGTTAATTTTTTGACGTACATGAACATCCCTGTGTCATTCAGGTGACATTGGCCTGTTTCATTGTTAATATATACATTATACATTATACATTATACATTATACATTATACATTATACATTATACATTATACATTATACATTATACATTATACATTATACATTATACATTATACATTATACATTATACATTATACATTATACATTATACATTATACATTATACATTATACATTATACATTATACATTATACATTATACATTATACATTATACATTATACATTATACATTATACATTATACATTATACATTATACATTATACATTATACATTTTACATTATACATTATACATTTTACATTATACATTATACATTATACATTATGCATTATGCATTATACATTATACATTATACATTATACATTATACATTATACATTATACATTATACATTATACATTATACATTATACATTATACATTATACATTATACATTATACATCATGCCATCATATTATAATTGTCCTAAATGCATCTTTCTGCCGTCAGGTAGTCCGATATAACAGCTAATATGGCCCACTTCAGTCAGTTTTTCGATTTTCGTTGAGATTTCATTCCGCTCATTGCTGAACCTATCCCTCTTAATTTCAGGTTGTACACGAAAATATCGACATACATCAGCTCATTATCTTATTTCAACTATTTGAAAGAATAATAATAATAATAAGTCAAAGAAAATAATTTAATTATTCCTTTAAAAAAGTTGTAATAAGATAATGAGCTGATGTATGTCGATATTTTCGTTATATAGAGACTACTTTTATACTGTTATTGTTTAGTTATTGTATGGTTGTAACTTTTATCATAGTTATCATAGGCTAGTTCTATTTTTATGTTAAATATTGACATACATCACGTAGGTATTTTGAAAACCTCATCTGTCATCTGTGTTTCATTTTTATTTTCAATTTGATAAATTTTTTGATCATAACATAGAAACAGATATTTATTTGTAGTTGTCATGATTTCGTACTAATTCAATTTTAATCTGTCTGAGAATGCTGTCAAGCAGCGAAACTATAGTCACATAAACGTTGAAGAACATCCTAGAACTTCGTAGGGGCACTTGCTCCAGTTAGCTTACGCGCTGGCTACGTCCTTCGCCAACGAAAACCAACAGTGAAACCAGAGAAGTAGTCTCCAAGTCTGTACGTAACACCCAGTGAAGTTAACTTAGCCGGTATTGCATCATCCCGTATAGCTTCATCTGATATTGCATCACTGGTATTACATGATTTGTACTATAGATAATTAAGATATATAAATAGGATGATTTTGCCAATACAGTTAGTTTAGTTATAGCTACTGACGAAGACCGATTTGTTGTCGAAATACGTATACAGGCGTAACTCTCTGTTATTTTTTGGATTGACTCTGATTTTTGTTTTATTCAAAGGAGTGGATAGGAATTTTATAGACTTTTAAAAACTATCGCATGACCCACATTTCTATTTAAAAAAATCATCGCGCTCATCCAGATGACAGCATGAATAAACAAGTATCTCACGTAACATGTTTAAGGATTTTTGTCCAAAGCTAGCGATTTACGAAGCCACGAATTCCTTTTAGTGAATTTTCATTTTAAAAAATTCACTAATAGGGAGGTATCAATGGTGAGACTTTCCGAAAATTTCTTCGAATAAGCGCGAATTAGGGCCTCTGGAACCCTTTTCCGTGGTAAGTTAA
Source organism: Tillus elongatus (assembly GCA_964006375.1). NCBI lineage: Eukaryota > Metazoa > Arthropoda > Insecta > Coleoptera > Cleridae > Tillus > Tillus elongatus. The sequence goes on from OZ023262.1 coordinate 269,429,176, forward strand.
ATGTTTATATATATATATATATATATATATATATATATATATATATATATATATATATATATATATATATATATATATATCTGTGTGTGTGTGTGTATATCCAACCGATAACTCAAAAAATACTTCACTTATTTGGACCAAATTTGGAAATTACCCTTGATTTGTTAATGTCTTGGATGAGTTCGTTCATCATAAGTTAACGACCAATTTTTCTTAACAAAAAATTTAAAGATATTTTTTAAAACGCTATATCTCTTAGATTGTTTAAGTGATTAAAACGAAAATTTACAACTGAAGAAAACATAAGCAGGCGTTGTTTTGTACCCATTTTCAAGTCTTTTGATTAAGGGCGAATAAAGTTATTCGAAATTAATATTAAAATAATCCTCGACATCACTACAGATTCGGTAATGCAATATCTACAATGTTGGACAAAGACAGATGACGTTACCTGCACTGCCATGCTATTTAAAAAATGGCAAATAAAAATATACACAATGGAAGTTACAGCATCATCATTGCAAGATGTTAGAGCGTATAACATTGTGAAATGTACGACAGGGACGCCATCTCGGTGCGGAATCAGGTAGTATGTCGTCACGACTGCTCTAATTAACACAAAATGTTATAAATAGAGACAAGCTTGACAAGCACATTATCGTTACGCTTCGTCGATTGTTACAACTGACTTTTGACTAACCTAACATATTTAAAATATGGATATAAATACTAAGTATTGAAAATAAATATTAAGCGATGGTTATAAATGAAAATTGTGAGTTAATGACTTTTCACTAACCTAACATATTTAAAATAACGATATAGATATTAAGTACTGAAAATAAATATTGGGCGATTGTTACAAATGAAAATTGTGAGTCAGTGACTTAAAACAATAAAATTATGCGTATAATAGAAAATTAGTATATCAGTAAATCAGATTCTAAGAGCGGTGTTAACACTCGGTTAACAGCCACGAAAACAGGAGCGAACAGACATTATTATTATTGTATAACTGGGGGAAATAACTAATGCATCATATAGTAATAGTAACAGTATCAGCATTTTTTATAGTTTTCCACAGTGCGGAAGACAATATTTGTTAGGTTTGTTGGGTCAAATTTAGTACCACGTGCGCCAATGTCCTTTGCAAGTATCAAACCTGCTTACAAAATGAGAAGGGTACTGATAGATAAGTTACTAGATCCATCATTTTTATAATCGATGATTTCACAAGTTAGTTGGTCAATTTTTTTAAATAAATAGCAGTTTAAAGCGTATTTCTGTATTTCTCATATTGCATATCTCAAACAGGTACAGTATCTCGCTTAAAATTAGACATACCTACGTTTGTTAGCCGTACAAAGCCTATCGATATTAATTTATAAGCTGCTTGATTGCTTCGACCGGATTTCAGTGTAGTCTTGGACAAGATCTAGGTTCATACACTCGCGAATTATGAAATCGCCGTATTCCTATTGGTTTATTTAAAATAATATCGTAAAACTGTTGTTTTTTTATTAGATTTTATAAATGTATTTTACTAATTTTTGTGTTTATACAGTTAGAAGTATTTTTTATGGTGAAAATAATACTGTGACATGAAATCACACTTATGGCTCTTAACACGATCAAAATATCTTCTCTACTTTTAAGTTTGTGTAGCTTAAATGGTAATTAAGGGCCCTCTTTATTATACTTACTTATCTTGTGCTTATATAAGTAATATAAAAATAAAAAAGAAGTGAAACAGCAAACGAATTTATTTACTTTAGTGCTGTATCCGATATTATCTGAAGAAGACTTTATAGGCGACAATGTGGAATGTAATTTCGGTAAATTTATAGTTTACTGCAAGGAGGGTTTTTATATTTTTTTCCAGAGACATGCTGAGGACGTCCCTTGAATGCACAAGCCACAAGACAAATTTGTTGCAAACCAGCCCCGAGAAAGTTAGGGGACTAAGAATGAATAGGGACGCTGGGCGGGGAGGAAATCTGAGCGAAAAATGCTAAAAAAACATTTAGTCGGACTTTGAAAAGATGCGTTTTTTACATTTTGCAGCAATACTTTCTTTAAATCCTGTCTGCCCCGTACAACACCCATATTCGCCCAGGTCCAGGAATTTTCTTGGGGGTTGCTCCCAAGAAATTTTCTTGTGCTTTATGCTTTGAAGGTAGTTTTATGCATGTACAAGGGGAAGGAGAATCCCCCGTGTTTTTGGGTGAGAGGGCAGAAACCCTCTTCGTCCTGAGGGTTCTTATTCCCCTTCTGCATGCATATAATCACCCTCATTGCCTGAACCACATGATTTTTTTAATGTCCAGCTTTCTAGGATATTTTTTGTTGAGTATATGTTCTGTTTATGAACTATTTGTTTGAGTTTTGTATCCAAATTACTGTATAAATAATGTTATAAGTCATGTTTTTGCTTGCACTTCTTTACCCTATTTTTTACCGTTCCTAATTAAATAAAGTAATGTTTTGTAGCTTTTGATATAGGGCTAAGTCACTATAATATATTATTATTATGAAAATTCACTACAGAAACGTACTTGCTGCGTCCCGAACATTTTTTTTACCTACAACATTGTGTATAGTGATAGCCACTTGCTATAAATTGACCCACAGAATATTTTTTCAATTATCTAGTTAATTACGTGTATTTCAAATTTGAGAAATTTCCAACAAAATAACTATACAATCGGTAATCGCCTAAATGCGTCTTTCTAGCAAAATTTACTTGGGCCATCATGCGCTTCTGAGGCTTCATTCACTTTACCCGCAGAGCTACTGAATCCGTAAACTAATTCGATCCAATCCTACATTTTCTGTGTTGTATTTTTTTCCAATCATTGTCAAGTGTGGATGAAAACTGCTGCACAAATTTAACTTTGGAGAAATGTATGACGTGAATGCAGAATGTATCTGTAAATGTTATTAAACTGAAAATTTAATATATCTAGCTGACCGTCGATCTGCTACACGTTAAACAAACATTAGCATAGTCACGAGTGCACAGCAAAGCAAACACAGGTACAATTATTAAAGCTCGGCAATTAAATAACCTGCTCAATGTTTGCATGTTAAATTTCAGCTGTATGCGTTAAATTATTTTTTAATTAAACCACAGTTTGTTTGCAACACTATGTATTTAATTTTGCAAGAAGATTAAAGGTGTATAAAAAAAGTATAAAAACTAAAACTGGTAATTTAATAACCCCATACCATAATTTTGTGTAAAACTTACAAATAACAATTCGAGTTAATAATAATTATTATTATTTACTATCAATTTTTACATGGTAGGCCACAAATATAGAATTCAAAATAAAGTCACAAAGTAAAAAAATCTGGACGCAGGAAGTACGTTATGGTAGTCAATCTTCACAAAAAGGTTTTTAATAGCAAATATGTCTTTTTATAAGAAAGCAGGCATGAAATTTGGTTACCAGTTGTATAACCTATGTAGTAGAAATAATCTACCATATTTTATGAAAATGATTTTATTGTTTGAAAATGTACACAAATTTTCCGAAAATAAACGTTAAATGTTCCCGCAAAAACTGGTTAAGGACAACGAACATTAGGCTAATAGCAAATTGAACTGTTGGACTTTGAAACATTTAATCTAAATTCGCTACCAAAACGTACTTGCTGCGTACTAAGTTTCTCTCCTTTGAAACATGCATTATATTTCGATGGAAAATTAAACTTTGCAATTTTTTCTCGTATCTTGGATAGTAAGGAGTATATTAAGCTTTACCTTGGAATAGGTGCCACCTTGTGTATATAAGAACAAATAAAAACGGAAACTAGCCCCGAAAATATTGAAGAAATATTTTATATGTATATATATATATATATATATATATATATATATATATATATATATATAATCTGCCTAATAAATTGAAAGAGCCAGAGTTGTCAGTTTCTAATTTTATTACACAAACTTGGGAACTCTCCCTCGTTAGGAAAATTAACGGTAACATTTATTTCTAGAATTGATTTGTTATTCAAAAAGCTATATGGTAAAATCGGCAGCTAAAGGGTTTAAGCCTCATTTTAAGCTGTAATCCAAACAATAACTAAATAAATAAATTGATATGACATATGACGCTACATAAACCGCGCCTTTTTTCTATAAGAATACAAATAATCAAAAAGTTCGGGACGCAGCAAGTGCGTTATGGTAGTGAATTTTCATAAAAATGTTTTTAATAGCAAATATGTGTGTTTTTTTTTCAGAAAGCAGGCATCAAATTTGGTTACCAGTATAACCTATATAGTAAAAACAATGTGCCATGTTTCATCAAAATAACATTATTGTTTGAAAACGTACAAAATTTCCGAAAGTAAACTTAAAGTGTAACCGAAAAAATCCGTTTATTGGTCAATCTTATAGGTTAGTAGCAAATTAAGCTTTTCAAATATGAAGCATTTAATCAAAATTCGCTACCATAACGCACTTTCTGCGTCCAGAATTTCTTAAGTTACAAACAAGCATTATATTTCGATGGAAAATGCAAAAAGATAAGTCGTTTTCGACTAAACAAAAATTATTTGTATCACCAACGACTTATGGGCCACCCTGTGATTGTAGAAATATTTTTTTAAGATGTAGCTCAACACACCATATAATTAATGTATACAATATTTTTTCATATCTTGTATAATAACGGATATATTGAACTTTATTGATTTAAAAAAAAAATTCGACAAAAATTATATACCATTAGACGATAAACTCTATGGCTAAGGCTACTGCCAAGCATCAGAGAAAGGGTCTATTTAAAATTAATTTTCTGGAAATATTTTAGTAAAATGAAGGACAATGACGGTTGAAACTAAGACTTCAGGGTTTGTAAAACATTCTTCTTGAGACATTTTCTTTCCATAGCTCGTATTAGATTCAAGTTCTTTGCCTAAATGTTGCGAATTTTGACGTTTTAAATTGTCACTTTGACGTTTTGAGGAAAAACCCAATTTATTTTTCTTTAAAAGCCCATAACTTTTTGTCTTTTGACCTACAGAGCTAAATTTTGGTAGGTAGCTCACCTACAACGATATAAACCAGTGTCCTTACTTTATTAATTCCGGAGATATAATTTTTTTTTAAGAAAACAGTAAATTTTCCAGGAAGACCTGGGCCGATTTTTCTGACTAACGAACTTATCTAAGCCATTTGCATTCACCAAATTTAATCAAAATCGGCATAATTTTTTTAATTATCTGTGTGATATATATATAAACATATAAAAATTGAAACTGACCCCGGAAACGTGTTTTGGGGGGCCTAATTTGCGCTCATTTGAAGAAATTTTTTCTAAATTAAAAAGTCGGGATCTCCTCATTAGTGATTTTTTTTAAAGAAAATTCACTAATAACAGAACAAACCAATAGTAATTTAATTTCTGACCACGTGACCAATAATCTCTCTCACATACAGGTCATCGCACCTCTGTGAAAAAAGTCTAGATGAAACAAGTGCGTTATGATAGTGAATTTTCATTAAAATGTTTTTAATAGCACATTTATCTCTCTAATGCAAGCACGCATCAACTTGGTCACCGGTATAACGTAAATAGTTGAAACAATCTACTATATTTTATCAAAATAACCTATTGTTTAAAAATTTACAACAATTTTCCGAAAATAAACTTACAATATTTCCGAAACAACTTGTTTTCTTACCAAAATATCTTGGGTTAATAGCAAACTGGGTTATTGAAGCATCTATTGAAAATTTGCCACCAAAACGCACTTACTGCGTCTCGATTTTTTCTTGCAAACATTTTTCATATTTTGAAAAAACGCAAAAATGCAATAATATAAGGTAGACATCACCAACGACTTATGCGCGATCCTGAGATTGTGAAAATAATTTTATAAGATGCAGCTCAAGAAACCATATAATTAACATATATAACTTTTTCTTGTATCTTGTATATTAACAATTATATTGAGCTTTATCGTAAAAATGCGTCATCCTGTATATATATATATATATATATATATATATATATATATATATATATATATATATATAACAGATAAAAACTGAGAATAAACCCGGATATGGATTCTAGCGGGCCTACTTTGCGTTCATTTGGAGAAATCTTATTAAAATTTAAAAGTCGCAGTCTCCTCCTTAACGAATTTTTTTCTACGAAAATGTGCTAAAAATTATAGACCGCTAACCATAAACTTGACTAAACCTACCGCCAAAGCATCAAAGAAAAGGTCTCTTTAAAATGAAATTTCTGAAAACATTTTAGTAAAATAAAGGACAATAACGGATGAAGCTGAAACTGGGTCTTCTTGCGACATTTTCTTTGCATAGCCCGTATTTGTTTAAGGTTCTTTGCCTAAATGTTGCCAGTTTTGACGTTTCAAACCGCGACTTTGACGTTTTGACGAGAACCCCAATTGTTTTTTAAATGCCCATAACTTTTCTGTTTCTAAACTTAGTGACCTAGATTTTGGCACATAGTTCACTCTTTATAAAACCTAGATTTTGCCATATGGTAATCCCGTACCTTGTTATTTCCGGAGATATAATTATATATATATATATATATATATATATATATATATATATATATATATATATATATATATATATATATATATATATATATATATATATATATACAGTGTGGAACAGCCAAATGGAATAAATTCGATAAATGAGGGCGTGTTGGGAAAAACGCTTGGACACGTCGATTTGTATTTTTAACTGCGCATCTTTTTCAAGAAAAAAAAATTATATAGGGTGCGTCATGTGACAGTGGCCAATACCAACTTTCTTATTTTAAATACAAGCCCCTGTATATTATTAATTTTTTGGATTCTTCAGAAAATTCTAGACATAATTCATGTACAATGTTCTATACCTATCTTCAACTGTTTCGGAAATATTAAGTATTTTCAGATTTATTACAAAAATTAACATTAAAAATAGAAAATTATTTTATTTCACAAATTCGCTACATTGCATTCAATACTTATTTCCCATTCAGCTCTTGATAATGAGAAAGTAAACAAAAACCATTCCTGCGTTTCTTTTTACTGATATGAAATGAAACAAAAACAAAAACAGTTTTCTTTCTGTTCGTATAAAACTCGTAGCCTTAGCAACTTGTTGTCTGCCTGCATGACAGTAGTGATTAGTGTCAGCGCTATTGTCGTTTGAATTTCGTTAATTGTACGTAATAATATCAGAAAAATGGTTCATTTAACAGAAATGCACAAAATAACCATTCTACAAATGATTGGTTATGGAGATAACACACGGACACAGATGGAAGTGTCTCGCTTATTTCACGAAAAATTTCCAAATTTGCCGCCTGTATCCCAAGGAACAATTAGCAAAATAGAAAAGCAGTTTCGCGAGCTTGGTCATGTGAGACAGATAAAAAAAGTAGCTGCCAATGCAGTAAGTGATGATACGAAATTGGATATTACGCTTGAGTTTCAAGAAAACCCACATACTTCTCGTCGACAAGCAGCCCAACTATTCAACGTTAGCCACACAGCAATTTTTCGAACATTAAAGGAAAGTAAAATGCATCCCTATAAAATGATACCAACTCAGGAGCTCATGGAGGACGATTTCGATAGGAGAACGTATTTTTGTGAACAAATGATGGCAATGTTAGATAACAATGTGATCCAATTAGAAGATGTTTTGTTTTCTGATGAGAGCACATTTACACTTCACGGTCATGTTAATCGTCAAAATTGCCGCTATTGGTCTAATGAGAATCCTCATTGGATGAGAGAGGAACATACGCAATATCCTGAAAAAGTTAATGTTTGGGCAGGAATTGTTGGAAATCATATCGTAGGTCCCTTTTTCATTGATGGCAACTTGAATGGGGATAAATATTTAGAACTGCTCCAAAATAATGTCGTGCCAACTTTGACAAACTTATATCCAGATCCAGCAAACCCACAAGTTCCTGCCAATAAAATATGGTTTCAGCAAGATGGAGCACCGCCCCATTACCAAATCAATGTCCGGCAGTACCTGAACCAAATTTTTCCAAATCGGTGGATAGGGAGGCGCGGATCGATAGAATGGCCAGCACGATCTCCTGATCTGTCGCTATTAGACTACTTTTTGTGGGGATATGTCAAAAGTATTGTATACAAAACTAAGCCCCTCAACTTAGATGACTTAAAAAGACGAATCACGCTTGCGATTAGATCAGTCACGCCTGAGATGTTGAGTAATGTTAGAAGACATTTCTATACCAGATTAGCATGTTGCCAAGATGTTCGTGGCGAGCATTTTGAACATTTACTACATTGACATTAATTTTTTTTTGTTTTTTTTTAAATTATTAAGAAATAATCAGTATTTCTTATTAGAATTTGTGAAATAAAATAATTTTCTATTTTTAATGTTAATTTTTGTAATAAATCTGAAAATACTTAATATTTCCGAAACAGTTGAAGATAGGTATAGGACATTGTACATGAATTATATCTAGAATTTTCTGAAGAATCCAAAAAATTAATAATATACAGGGGCTTGTATTTAAAATAAGAAAGTTGGTATTGGCCACTGTCACATGACGCATCCTAAATAAAATTTTTTTCTTGAAAAAGATGCGCAGTTAAAAATACAAATCGACGTGTCCAAGCGTTTTTCCCAACACGTCCTCATTTATCCGTTATCGAATTTATTCCATTTGGCTGTTCCACACTGTATATATATATATATATATATATATATATATATATATATATATATATATATATATATATATATATATATATATATATATATATATATATATATATATATAAGCAAGAGAAAGCGGGAATTCTAACTTATTAAGCAGGTTCGAGTACGCACTAATTACAAGAAAAATTGTTGAGCTTTCAAAGTAATATTTTTCCAGTGAAATTTGCTAAAAAATGTGTATATTTATAGAGCTTCTTCTTTTAAACACGCAGGATACGTAATGAAAGAATACATCAGATAAATGCATCGATAATTGTGTCTCCGGAAGAGGACTTCCATGTGAATGATGAATACAATAAACGGTTATATTGCATCACGAAATATAGCTAGATCTGGTTAGAAGATCTATTATTATTGAATTACCTCTCTAATAACTCCAATTAACGTCTCCGGATAATATTTCAGAGGTTTGTGTAGCTACCTCTGATCCAGCTGGACGTGCCACAAATTCTCTCCTACCTACTATCATGTAATTATACTAAATTTCCCCGAATCGCAATAATTCTGCCCATTTACGGAAGGGTACCTGATAAAGGTAATTAAAGTTTGTTTGGGTTTATCATGACTTGAATCGAGATCGTTTGTAGAGAAGCCTGTATTGTGGAGCATTCTGAATTGTTTATAATTATGTGATTTATATACTTGCTTAATGTAGACTCCCTGGCTGGATATTGAAAATTATTAGGCGGTAGTGTTAAAAAGTCGGAACGCAGCGGCAAGTGTGTTATCATAGTGAATTTTCATAAAAATATTTTTAATTGCATATATGTCTTTTTTTAATGAAAGCAGGCATCAAATTTGGCAAAATATTTTTTACACAAAATTCTACCAAAAGCATACATAAAATTCTAATTAGATACCTAATCTGTAATTAAAATTGAAAATAAAATAATTTGTTTGCACGAACATCGATTAAAACCTTATTTTCGACGAATTTCATTTAAAAAATGTTTCATCAATTTATTAATTTTTCATACAAAAACTCTCAAATGTTTCTTAAAAGAAAATTCACTAAATTCATTTATAGAAAATTCGATAATAAAATAACATTTTGTACAAGAAAATTCGCTAATACGAATAAATAAAATAACCTATATAGTAGGAACAACGTATCATATTTTATAAAAATAACTTGTTTGAAAATTTAAAAAAAGTCGGAAAATAAACTTTAAACGTTTCCGAGAAAACTCGTTTCCCAGCTGACGAACCTTAGGTTAATATCAAATTGCGTTATTGAATTTTGGGGCATTTAATTAAAATTCTGCTACCAAAACGCACTTACTGCGTCTCGATTTTTTTTACAAACATGCACCATATTTTGTTGAAAAATGCAAAAATGCAGGAAGGAATGTTCAAAAAAAAAAGTAGGTATCGCCCACGATTTATGGGCCCTCCTGTGATTGTCACATTCATTTTATAAGATGCAACTCAAGACACCCTATAGGTAATCTTTACAATTTTTCCTCGTATCTTGCATAATACCAATTACATTGAGCTTAACGGTAGAAATGCGTCACCCTGTATATAAATATAAACATAAACTAACCGGGATATGGATTCTAGAGGGCTTAAATTGCGCTCCTTTGAATAAATCTTTTTAGAATTCAAAAGCCGCGGACTCCTCATTAACGAAGTTTTTCTACGAAAATTAGCTAAAAATTATAGACCGTTCAACCATAAACTTAACTAAAACTACTGCCAAAGCATCAGAGAAAGGGTCTATTTGAAATGAATTTTCTGGAAATATTTTAGTGAAAGGAAGGGCAATGATGGTAGAAGCTGAAACTTAAGGGTTTGCAGAACACTCTTTACAGAACCCGTATTTCTTTCAGGTTTTATGCCCAAATGTTGCCACTTTTGATGTTTAAAATCGCGACTTTCCACGTTTTGAGGAAAACCCCTTTTTTTTTTCTTTAAATGTCTCTAACTTTTTTTTCTTAAAACTTACAGACCTTAATTTTGGTAAATTGTTCACCCGTATATAGTTTCTTACATATGTCACATTTTTCGCAAAAAATTTAAGTTGCATTAAGAAATTCATAACCCCTGAGCCATTGAAAATAAATACTTGATTTTTTTTATTCGGTTCACAAAGGTTTGGCCAATATTTTGCAGCATTACCGATACTTTTGTTATGTTTCATGCGCCTACTACGATTTTTCAAAGTTGACAATCAAAAAATGTCAAAAACTTCATTTTTTCAAATGACACCTGCCGTTTTTGACGCCAGAAATCAATGTAGAATTAAATTAATGTGCCACTTTTATTAACATTATATATGCCTATCTTTAGCCGTTTTTGAGTTATTGTCATTTTTTTAATAAATTTTATTATTTTCTCCTCAATGTTAGTATGCTTTGTAAAAAATAGGAAATCTCAAACCTAGTCACTGTCCTGTCATTATTATCTTAGTGTTTCAATTAATTAGTGCAAATTCTTATCATGGAGCATTATCCGAATGATTTGCCTTTGATTTTTTGTAATTTATGGGCAAAATAACAGAATAGTTCACAGAACATGCCACGCGTTCAACATCAAATATCCACATCTGCCGCAAATTACCTAAGGAAAATTTCTAAGACTCCAAAAAGATTTTTCTGATCATGGGAAGGAATAAATGTTTTCTGCCTGTTAATGGACAGTCGGGTACAATATTTTATGTACTATGGAAATTTGAATGGCGATGGTTATTTGAGAATTTTAAGAGAAGTTGTGGAAAATTATCTGGATGATATGCAGCTTAATCGATGTTTCAATCTTTGGTATTAAATGGATGGAGCTCCAGCACATTCAACTGGAGCCGTAGATGTCAAATTGACGGTACTCTTTGAAGATCGTTGGTGGGGAAATATGGGTCTAACACCTTGCCCGCACGATCTCCGGATCTTACACTTTTAGAATTTTATTTATGGGGTCGGGTCAAAGAATCAGTGTACACAAATCCAGTTTTCAATTACGAAGACTTACGAATAAGGATAGCTGGAGCTTTTGATCATTTGGATCCTTTCGAAATTCGGAGAGTAACGCAGTGTGTTTGAAAGCCTATGTTACACTGTCTCAATGAAAACGGTGCACATATTGAGCATTTGTATTGAAATTATTACTTTGTTAATCTGTCCGTTTGTTGTTATTTTGTTGTAACTGTTTATTATTGTAATAAGGTTGTGGAATAAAAATTTAACTGAAACGGTTGTTTCCAAAGCCCCTGAGGAAAAAATAATATTTCTCTAAAACATGCCAATAACTCAAAAACGACTGCAGATAGGCACGTATAATGTTAATAAAGGTTGCTCTTGAATTTAATTTCACATTGATTTATCGCATCAGAAATGGGAGGTGCCATTTGAAAAAATAAAGTTTTTGACATTTTTTTATTGTCAATTTTGAAAAATCGCAGTAGGCGCATGAAACATAACAAAAGTATCGATAATAATGCAAAATATTGGCCAAACCTTTGTGAACCGTACAAATAAAAATAAACTATTTATTTTCAACACTTCAGGAGTTACGAATTTCTTAATGGACCCCTGCCACTTGAATTTTTTGCGAAAAATGTGACATATGTCAACAACTATGACTATGTTGACGACTGGGACGTTCTGAACTCAGAATTTAATGTAGAATCCAGATATGGAATCAAAATGGGGTATTCCCATTTAAAAAGACAAACAAAGATGGTGCCGATTTCCTATATTTCATTTAGACTTGTAGTAGTCGATTCTGGCCGGCTGTCAAATTTCATAATAATGGAATTTCTGGAAATCAAAAATTTGCTAACGAACGGGATACGTGAATCAGCCTGTATATATATATATATATATATATATATATATATATATATATATATATATATATATATATATATATATATATATATATATAATATATATATGAACATATAACAAAAGTGACCTGGTTCGCGCCTTTTTATTTTTCAACATTCGTAAGTCGGTATCTCGCCATTAGTGATTTTTTTCAAAGAAAACACACTAATAAACAAAACGCGTTATTATTCTATAGTTTCCAATTTTAAAAGCATAATATAGGTACAAGTTGTTATATCTATTTCAATGACAATCATTTACTGCTCACAACAGAACTGTCAAATCATAATAAATAAAGAAAACACGTTCTTATTCTTTAGTTTGCAATTCTAAAAGCAATGGACAATCATTTACTTAACCTCAAAACAGAACTGCCATATTATAATAAATAAATAAAACACACTATCCCTTCTGATTTTCACTTCAAGTAGCTGATAAAACTTTCATATCCCCCCCCCCCCAAATCCGAGCATCGAAATATACCCGAAGGCGGTCATTAGTGTGGGATCGCCACAGTCCGCTATCGTTTCAAAATCTCCAAATTAACTTTTAAATGGACAGGCTACGAAAATATGACACAATAATCAATCAACGGGGTTGCCATTTACGACAACTCTCGTCTAAAGCTGTAGATGTCAGAAAACTGTAAATAAATAGAAATTTTAATGACACTGATTCAATTTGTTTAAAAGTAACCTAGAACTACGTTTTATTATATATAAATATTACTATTTTCACGGTATTTAAAGGACATCTCCATCTCTCTAGTTTAATCTGACAACACCACTATTTGTCATTTGTAAACTGACAGGATTCATGAAACAAACGTGTACATTCTGCGCATAACCTAGAAATCGACTCCGCTAACACCTTAGAATCTCAGAATATAAAACAACTACCTATATTCTAAGGTAAATACAAATAGTAGCTAAATAATAACCTAACTTTTAATTTTAACATAACTTTAACAAATGCTTTTGGCTATCGACATTTGAAGTAAATGAAACATAATATCATAAAGCAGTTTAAATTACATATATAATCAAATGTAAAGTGTAAATTATTTAAATTTAAATTTCAAAATTTTGTATTGTTTATATTTATTTCATTTTCAAAAAGTCTGGATACATTAGTAGTAAATAAGTGTTGAAAAGAGTTTAGGTGCAGTAGAGAATTTTTGTAAAAATATTCAAATGGTGGTAACTCAATTTCCCATTAAAATAGAATCATCAGTTCGATTGAGTTGACTAAAATGGATCAACCAAGCGATTAATAGGGAAAAATACCTGCCACGTTTATAATTTGACAGGTACATTTCTTTTGGATATAAAAATCAAATTTTCGGTAAATTTGCAGTTTAGCACACGGGGGACTTTTAGAAAAAATTCAGAAACATGCTTAGAACCCATTCTGGATGCACATATCACAAGAAAAATGTCTTGCAAACAGCCCCTAAGAAAGTTAAAGGACCACGAGTGGATAGAAGTGCTGGGCTGGGAAGAAGATAAAAAGTAAATGTGAGCGGAAAGTTAAAAAAACCAGCTTAGTTGGATCTCTATAAGGTACCATTAACCAATTTTGCAGCTATATTTCCTTAGAATCCTGTTTATTTCGTCCAGAACCCTTATTCACCGCAGGTCCCGAAACTTTCTTGGGGGTTGTTCCGAAGAAATTTGTCCTGTTAATATTGTTCTTGTTTATGTATTGAAGGTGATTGTAGGCGTGTAGAAGAGGGAGGAGAACCCCCGTGACGCAGCCGCGAACCAAGGTTTTCAATTTATGTTTAAATTGTTTTTTCATTTCATTTGTTTAAAATATTTCTCCAAAAATGAATTTGAGGTTGCCTTGTTGGTCGATCTCACATAGAGTGCTACAATATTTTATCATTTAAAAAAGTATGGATACAGCAACAGTAAAAAAATTTGTGAAATTACTCTAGGAAGATTTATCTATGGATTTGGCATTCTGAAATGACCAACAACAAAATTCTTGGTCACGTTAAATTGCTATTGGTTTGTTCTGTTATTTGCATTGTTATAGCAAATGGCGCGGTTTATGTAGCGTCATATGTCATATCAATTTATTTTTATTTTAGGTTAATGAGAGAATGGGTTGTTTTTTGATTAATAATTTTAGTTTATATGAAAAGCTTGTGAATTAAATCATTGCTTTGTTTAATGATATTGCGAAATGAGTGAGTTGTCCAAGACCCTAACCTTTAAAATAAGTTATGATAAATTGTTTTACACAGGAACAGTACGTGTGCAATCAGGACTGTTAAAAATTGTATAAATATTGCAAAATTTAAAAATAATTTAATTCTTTATTTAAAATTGAGACTTGAAAATTAATAAAGAATATATAAACCTTGGATAAATAATCATTTGAAGCGAACAGCTATAGCACGTTGGAAAAACCGATGTTGAATAATTAGTTTAAGTGTAGTTTTAAAACACATCAACCAAATAAACATAAGGTAAAAATATATAGTAAAATAGGAGTTTCACATTATTGCTGATATTGTAGCAAGAATATCTATATGTATATATTTTTGTAAATATATCTCTTAATGTAAATAAAAGTTTTGTTGATTGATTGATTGTTGATTGCGAACAGCGAAGTTAAGCAACTTCGGGCGTGGTCAGTTCTTGAAAGGGTGACCACCTGGGAGCATCGTGTACTGTTACCTCTTTTTTTAGGTAGTGACATTTCTGTTTTGTTCTTATTAGCGAATTTTTATTAAAACAAAATAATTGTTTTTTATTTAAGAAAATTCGCTAATAGAGAGGTATGGATGGTGAGACTGCAAAAATTGAAAAAATAATTTTTCCGAAAAAAAAATTTGTATCAAAAAATAACCAAGTTATTTAGATGAAATTTGGTTGGTATGTTGCCCTCGTAAATACCTTACTCCACCAAACCTAAACTTTCTAGGTTTATAGAGAATTGAGTTATACAAATTTGTAGCATTTAATGAAAATTCGCTACCATAACGCACTTTCTGCCTCCAGGCTTTTCTAAATCCATCTCAAATCTACTCATCAAAAGTTCCTCAATGTATGGAGGAAATGGGTTGCCCATTGTCGTTTGTTTGCCGTCAGTTTGTTCAAAAAACTCATTCTTAAATTGAAACATAATTTGTTTTAAACATATATTTGTTAAAGTAAAATATTCTTTGCAAACCTCTTTACTTGTTGTTCAATTTCAACAACTGTGTTAAATACGTTAGCGTTTGTTTCGTGTGCACGCTAGGAAATAAAGACGGTACATCAAATGATATCAAAACCTCGCCTTCAACCAATTTAACATATTTAACTTTATTCATGAATTCAAGTGAAGGTGACACTGAATCACT
Source organism: Tillus elongatus (assembly GCA_964006375.1). Taxonomy (NCBI): domain Eukaryota; kingdom Metazoa; phylum Arthropoda; class Insecta; order Coleoptera; family Cleridae; genus Tillus; species Tillus elongatus. Next base: position 269,445,113 of record OZ023262.1, read on the forward strand.
TTTTTGCTTAACAGGAAAGGTTTTAATCTCATTTGAGAGTCACTTCGCTAGATTATATGTCGGAGAACCTATAGCCGAAATAATTGGTCTCATTGATTTTCCCGGTCTATGAATTTTTGAGAGACAATATTTTTGGGGACTTTGGCATTTGCAATCTGTAAGTATTTTGTTATAAGGTCTTGACAACTCTTCAAACTATTTTTTACCTCGCTAATCATTTTTGGTAGCATAGATGCGTACGAAAGTATGTATATTTCTAGGGCAATAAAAAACAAAAGTTCCTTAAACCGATCTCCGTCACTGGTTTGTAGTTATTTCTTTGCGATCTGTCTTTGATGCAGATAAACATTCCGAAACCTGTCAGATAAAATTATAAAGGAAGTTCAAAAATCTCGTCCGGCAACGAAAATACAATACACAGAAAATTTGTTTGCGATTTAGTCCCACTCTTGGTATCGTTATTTGCCTAAGATTCAGTATAAAAGGTGATCTTAGTAGTAAGTAGTTAGAATTTTTCATCTCCTGATGACGCAACTTTTGTTAATGTAACTATCGTCAGGTCTTTAAAAAGATGTGTTGTGGTGATTTGGGTTCTTCGACTGTACTTATCAGTGCTCATCACAGCTTCCAATCTTCACTTAATTAATTCAAAAGCTTGTTAATTCTCCTGACTCAACACATCTGCCTTTTTTAACAGAAGCTCCAGTTATTTTAAAAGACAGGCAGAAGATGCTTATGAAACGTCCTGTAGTTAAATTAACTAAATATAAAGATACACATAGATATCGATATTGATATGAGAGTGAGAAATTATGTAAACAGTCTAATCATAACAACTACATACAGTACACAACCGCATAACCGATAATCACGTGTAACATATCAATGATCCATAGTCCATCCAATCCGATTTTCTAACCTAATCAGAAGTCTGCTAAAGGATTGCAAAGAACAACTGACTAAATTAGTTTGAAGGCTCGATCTGGTGCGTGCATACAAAATGACGGTTACTAAGTTGATAAGCTATGGGCGTTCGTTGTCTGCCAAGGGTATATTGAGCGTACCTCGACAGGTTACTAGCTTTCGTTCTACCTCGTTGTCATCCAGGTATGCTGCAGCTACGACTCCCAAACTCTGGCTGCCTAAAATTACTAAGGTAAGTTCTCAGAAAACTATTATATGCTGTAATGTTCATTATCATTTAACTTAAGTGACAAACAATCAAATAAGTAAACTTTGAGGAACTCATTTTGCAAAGAAAATCTTAGACCAAACAATAGCTTCGTCAACAAAAGAGGCTTCATTGTTCAAATGAACAAATATATTTTGTTTTATAAAATAATTAATGAAAGGCAAAATCTACGTGTATCTAAGAAATCAAGAACTTGATTATTGTGCCACAATATATGAGTTTACTCGCTTTTTAAATAGATAAGAATTATATGTCTGCAAATAAGTCTGCCACTGTGCATTCCAGAGCTCAGACTCTCTAGCAAAGAACAAGTAATGGTAACGAACTGTTCAACAAATGGGTAATTTGACACTTAGAGCATGCATTTTTTAGTTTAAGAGGATTTGTCTATTAAAGGCCACCTACGAAGGTATTAACGAAACAATCTCTTAGAAGGAATATCCATGACAATATCGACAGAAAAGGCGGACATCTCCAATATTTCTCTTGTGGTGAAAACAAATAAGATTTCACTGTGATTCGTAAGGCTCTTATAGGAGCTAACGGTTCGTTTCTGAATAGAATCCAGTAAAGACGTTTATGAACTTTATAGAGCGCCACAATACTGATGAAAAACTCTAACCCAAAATAGAAACTCAAGCCTTTTTACTGCTGATTTGCAACATTAGAAGCATATAAAGCAAACATATTCTGCAACGGTTATACCCAATGTAGAGTGTGTAAAATTTTTGGGCAGTATTTTGACAGCTTTCCTAATTTTTGGGTTCTGTATGTCACTCTTTCTAAAGAAGATCAATTCTGTGTTTTAGTGTATTTTCTTTAAACAAATCACTAATGAGGAGATCGCGACTTTTGAATTTTGAATTTTTTTTTCAAATGAGCGCGAGCTAGGCCCTGTAAAATCTATATCCATGGCTGGTTTCAACTTATATATATATATATATATATATATATATATATATATATATATATATATATATATATATATATATATATATACCCCTGTGGGTCCGGCGCCTAACTAAAAGACCAGGCCCAAGGTAATTCCTGCCTGTCGTAGGAGGCGACTAATCACAGTCAGGCAGGTGGTAGTGGACTTTTCCTTTACATGATAGTAAAGGATATTTTCACGCCCGAGAAGGTACCACCCCTTACATCAAGGGGCCGGTGGAGTACCAACGGATGTTTCAGGTTCTGGTGTATGAGTCGGTTTCCCTTATAAACAAAAATGATGATGGCTCCTCCTTGCACAAAAGATTCGAGAGATAAAATACCCCTCCATTCGGATCTCCGGGAGAGGTGTGTACAGGGGGCGCCGACATCAAGATTTAACAAATCCTTCTCGAATATATGTGGCCTAAATTCTAACCTGAACTCCGTCCACCATTTCCTCCAGGCCCCAACTCCTCTTCCTCACCGAAACCAAAATCAGTACCAAAACAGCCACCAATCACCTTAATTTCCCGGGGTATGAGCTCCTTACTTCCTTTATATTGCATGAAGATGTGTGCGCATTCGTCTGTAGCAATCTACCCTGCACCAGACTCCCCAATTTGGAAGCTGAAAGGAAAGACATACTTTGGGTGAAACGTTCTCTCAGGGCTGCAACAAAATTCATCTGTTGCATTTACTGGTCACCTTCTGACAACAACTTTGTCCAGCTCTTCGACTGCCTTTCTGAAAAAAATGATCATCTCATTTCTGAACATCCTTCCTCCGAGGTCACTAGTCTTGATAACGTTAATGTCCATAATAAGAACTAGTCTTGATAACGTTAATGTCCATAATAAGAAATGGCTAGGATCGTCAAAAACCAATCCACAAGGGAGAGCAACGGAGGCCTTCGCAGTCAGAAATTCTTTAGCCGATATGGTTCAGCAACCTACTTACTTTCCTCGCATCTTAACACACAGCTCAAATCCCTTAGATCTCCTTCTTACTACAAAACCTGAATGCTATAAGACATCAGCCATCGCTCCACTTGGTCGCCCAGACCACGGCATGGTCACTGCTTCCTGCTCAATGCAACCCTAGGTCACAGAGTTGTCACACCCACGTAGCGTTTGGCACTACAACTCCGCGAACTGGGACGGAATGCGGGATTACTTTTCCTCATTTCCATGGGCGTCTATCAGCTTCTCTCATCCTGACCCCTCTTATATCTCACTAAACGTCACCGAAATCACCAAAGCTGGCATGGAAATATTTGTTTCACGTACACAGAAAACCTCTTCAGCCCCTCAAAAGCCCTGGTTCTGTAAATTCTCTGAGAAGGCCAGACTTGAAAAGGTCAAAGCTCACAAAACGCTTCTACAAAATCCCAGTCAAAAAAATCATCAAGCATTTAATGACGCAAGAAACCGCTATGTCCGCATTCTTTCCGAGGCAAAAAATTACATCAAAAACAAAGTCCTCTCAAGCTCCAACGGCAGCAAACCCTTCTGGATTCCTGCTAAATCTATTGGGAATAATTTCTGCAAGAGCACGTTTCAGGGGATGAAATTGTTTCTACCGCCCTGGGCAAGGCTGAACTATTTGCCTCGTTGTTCGCCGGCAATTCTACTTTTAACCCACCTCAAAATGTTCAACCACCAACAGTCCCCATTGTCGCGCATAAAATGACGGATATCATTTTCAAAACTAAAAGGGTACGAAAGATGCAGTCTCCTCTTAATACCAGGAAAACCTCTAGCCTTGACGAGATCCCAGCAATTGTTCTCAAAAAATGCGCACCATAACTTGCTCCTGTCCTGACCCGTCTCTTTCAGACATCTTGCAATCAAGGTATATTCCCTAGTAACTGGAAAACTGCTCAAGTACAACCCGTCCCCAAGAAAGAATCCAAAGCGCTTCCTAGTAACTACAGGCTTATTACTCTCCTTTCAGTCGTTTCTGAAGTGATAGAAAAGTACATAAACACCGAATTGCTAAAATTTCTGGGGAACACAGTCTAATCCACGACAGACAGTATGAATTCCGTCAGCGCAGATCAACTGCCGACCTCCTTTTCTTTGTCACCCATTCTTAAAAAAGGCTATGGAACTATACGGTGAATCCCAGATTGTCGCTCTAAATATATCCAAAGCATTCGACCAGGTCTGGCACGCAGCGCTGCTTAATAAACTCTCTGCCTACGGCTAACCACCAAAACTTTGTACCTGGCCCTCAAATTTTTTCTCCAACCGGAGCATTTCTGTTGTCTTGGATTGCCATTTCTCTGAACTGTATTCAATTAATGCAGGAGTCCCACAAGGTTCAGCTTTAGCCCCTACTTTGTTTTTTCTCCACATCAATGACCTCTATATCACATATAACCCAGTTCACAGTTACGCGGACGACAGCACCCTCCACTTAAACATACAATATTCTAAGCCTCTCTCTTTAGCCCAATTAGATGACGATCGCAGACTCATGGAAGGTTCTGTCTCTGTGGATCTCCAAAAAATATTAGACAGGGGAAGTAGAAATCTTGTAATTTTCAACTCCACCAAATCTCAGTCTTGCGTTCTATCTCATAAGAGATACACCAGCCCTAGACTCATCACAATGAGCAACCAACTTATTCAAGTAATGAGTCATTTTCAGTTGTTCGCATTTCTGTGGATCCAAATCTCAATTGGCACCAAGATATCACATCAATTGCAGAAGCGGCTGCTAAGAAATTATGTTTCCTCTTCCGGGATCGCAAATACTTTTCACCAGCTAATCTCTCTACCTTATATACTTCACAAATAAGGCCAAACCTCGAATACTGCTCCCACATCTGCGGTGACGCTGCCGCTTCTACACTTGCTATCCTGGACTCTAATCAGAGAGAGCTATACGTCTAGATATCTGCACGGGCACTGCTCAGAGGAGCTTTCTTCCATAGTTCCTCCACCTGCTGCCCGCAAAAGACCTACCAGGAGAACAGAGGGAATGCCCCCTTTGACTGTCCAGGTCACCAGGCATATAACATCTTGTTATGGCCGCTTTTTTGTCCCAAAGACTTCCGAATTGTGGAACTCCTTGTCGGCACATGTGTTTCCTTTTCCTCCGAACCTCCAAAACTTTAATATATATATATATATATATATATATATATATATATATATATATATATATATATATATATATATATATATATATTATATTTTATTTTCTTATAAAAAAGAATCTAAGTACCTAAGGTTTGTACATTTTATCATAACGCAGAAACCTAATATATTCCAAGTGTTACCTAATTTTATATACTGTTTTATAAATAAAGTCATAATGGAGCCATAAAAGGGTGAACTCTAATATATAGATCACTGCCATAAAATTATCATTTAAGAGTAATGCGTCCTATAATACATTATTTTATTATAAGTCGATAAATAGAAAAGGAGTGGAAACACCACGTAGGCTCGATCATAATAATCTGGTCGGGAGGAAGAGCTAAACTGTAGGTTTGTCGAGGTTAGTTTCAATGTTTGTTTATATATATATATATATATATATATATATATATATATATATATATATATATATATATATATATATATATATATATATAGGGTGTCTTATCCCTGGAACACTCACGTATATCCCGGAATGAGTCCCCGTTTCTAGAGATATGTAAGGTTTTAGGTCGTGCGTGCTTTTAAGACTGAAACTATGCCGGTATTAACTATAACTATATTGTAGAACTCTATAAACATAACAATGGTGAAGTAATTAAATAACAAGTAATAGACAGACTATCGTCTTTAGTTACTGGATCCATCTGTTACCGTCCTCGTCGTCGTGGATGGATGGCCTTGCACACCGTCGTTGAGTACCTCGGCGTCTCTAGGTACTCTCTCGTCGTACTACTCGCGCACTATGTTCACTCAAGCTCTCTTCACACTCCGACCGTCTCGTACGAACTAGTCATGTGTAACACCGTGTTGAATGACACTTTTGTCCTGACGCCTTTCTATGTGTCATGAGGGTTTTCAACAACGTCCGTCATTGTAATGACACTGACACACTATTAACTCCCTTGTCTCTCGACACACGCGCGTCACTCTGTAGCGCCCGAACACCTATGCATATCGTTAGCGGCAGAACGTTTATGCACAGAGTTGTTGAGATAAAATTAATTCCCACAACTCGGCTCTCCTGACCATCATCCGCCTCGGATGATGAACCATTGTCATCTGAACACATTTTACGCCATGACTTCATATATTCGGAACATGTAGAAGTGTAGGTTGGACCCTTGTGGAGACCTTCTTTCTTGACATCGTAGGTATCGTTGGTCTTGACCCTCACGACTCTGTATGGACCTATGAACTTCAACTTCGACCCTGGGCAGAACTGGGTTCTTCGAATGACGACTAGATCATTTAACCCATAAGCGGCAGGTTTTCTTCTTCTCAGGTTATACGTTCTCTTATTTTCTTCCTGGACTTTGAGCAGTTGCTCCTTTGCTAATCTTCTCAATTCTTCCCTATCTTCTTGAAATTGGTTTTTCGCTTCTTCTTCGATGATTTTTCCTATCTTGATTTGAACTTTATCTTTCATCTTGACACCCATCGACAATTCAAATGACGTGGTTCCAATCCTTCTTTGGTAGGTGGAGTTTATAACTCCCTGGACACGATCTACGTAAAGGTACCATTTTGCTGGGTCTTCTAAGGATATCTTGGTTAGAACAGAAATAATAATAGAGTTAATTCGTTCTATCTGACCATTAGCTTTTGGTAGACCAGTAGAAATCTTATGATGCTTTACGTCATTCTCGTTACAGTAAGATTCGAATTCTTTAGAGGTAAAGGCTGTGCCTCTGTCGGAAATAATGTTAACAGGATTTCCGAAAGTCTTTCTTTGGATCTCGAGTTTGGCAATAACTTCTTTCGAGGAGGTGCTCTTCGTCGGATATAACCAAACAAACTTCGTAAATGAGTCAATTATGGCAAGAATATATTTGTAATTCTTGTTCGTAGACTTAAGAGGACCGAGGTGATCAATATGGTATGTCTGTAAAGGAATGTCATCTTTCTTAAGTGGATGTAAAAATCCTTCCTTCTTTCCATGCTTTCTGTTAGATAAGATGCAAAGAATGCAATTTCTAATATACCTCTCGATCTTCTTCTTTACATTCGGTATGTAGTATTCTCTTTTTATTAAGTCTTCAGTTTTTCTGACTGCAAAGTGTCCTTCTTCGTGTGCTTCTTTAATTATCTCTTGTTGCATCTGCTTGGGAATTACAACTACTTCCCTTTCGTCTTCCATTTTGTAAAGTAAGTCGTTTTTCAAGATATAATCTTTATACGGCTTTTCTTTTAAAATTTCCTTGATTGCCTTGATTTCGCCATCTTCTTCTTGACTATTTCGTATAGCTTGGGGAATGCTAGTACAAACCAACATAACAGGGTTTCTACTTAGAGCGTCCACATGCCTCATTCTGGTGCCTGATCGATGAACTACGGTACAATCGAAATCTTGAAGTAGTAAGGCCCATCTTGCAATCCTTGTTGATAAATCTCTCTTGCTCATAGTCTTTTCAAAGGCAGAGCAATCTGTCACAATGTTGAAATGTGTTCCAAGTAAGTATACTCTAAACTTCTTGAGTGCTTCGACTATTGCTAAAACTTCTAACTCATAGCTGCAGTACTTCTTTTCGGCGTCCGATGTCTTCTTACTCATGTAGTAAATTGGATGCATCTGGTTATATTCATAGGAACGTTGGAGAAGAACGGCTCCGTATCCTTCCATTGATGCGTCTGTATGCAATTCTGTCTCGGCATCTTGGCAGTAAATATTTAGCACTGGCTTCTTGGCTAATATCTGCTTGAGCTTCATAAATGCATCTTTTTCTTTGAACCCAAATTTAAAGGTACGATCCTTTTTCAAAAGATCGGTTAGCGGCGATGCTACCACTGAAAATCCTGGAATGAATTTTCTGAAATAGCTGGCAAGTCCCAAAAAGCTTTGGACTTGCTTTGTCGTCTTTGGTTCTGGAAACTTGGTTACAGCGTTGGTCTTTAGTTCTGAAGGGTAGAGCTTTGCTTCCTCTATCCTGTGACCTAAGAATTCGACAGTTCTTTTGATAAACTGACATTTCTTCTTATTAATCTCCAATCCATATTCTTCAGCGGTCTTGAAAACGATTTTTAATCTTTCCAATGCGTCTTCGTCATCCTTGGCTGGAATAATTAAATCGTCCATGTAGGGCAGTACAATTCCTTTGTTTACTAGATCTCTGAAAACTACGTCGATGTATCTCATAAATACGGATGGACTTATACAAAGACCAAAGGGAACTTTCAGGAATCGATATTGACCTTGGTGCGTCACAAATGCTGTATACTTTCGGCTTTGTTCTTCTACGGGAACGTGAAAGAAACCATTCTTAAGATCAATTGTACTAAAAACACAATCTTTTTGCAGCTTGTCTAGCTGATCTTCTATAAGCGGCAGCGGAAATCGGTATTTTATTATCTTTCGGTTGATTCTTCTATAATCAATGCATACTATGGGTGTCCCATCTTTTTTCTTGGTTACTACCACTTGGCTAGCATATTCCGAAGGGCAGGGTTCTACTACACCATCTCGAACCCATTGCTCAACTTGGTGATCAACAATCTCTCTTTCAAAAAATGGTAGTCTTCTAGGACTATTGTAGATCGGTTCTTCATCTTTGACTAATATCTTCATCACAACGTTTGCAGTTTTGCATTTTCTTGGTTTATACGTCTTCACAATATGTTCAACTTCTTTTCTTATACGCGTCGGTACTTCATTTCCAATATCAACTTCATCAAGTACATCTACTTGCATTATTTCTTTAATGCCGTCGCCGTCGTCGATATTCTTGATGGTCATCCCACTCGGATTAATCTTAAGTTCAACATGTTGGAGAAATTCATGACCTAGTATAGCAGGATTACTAGACATATATTCACCGTTGACAACATGCATCTTGGTATCAACCAGTACGTCATCTAAATCGATCTGACAGTTAAAATAGCCCAAAGGTTTCACTTTTGACTTACCGAAACCATTTAAAACTATTTTAGAATCATGCATGGTTGGTGATCCAATACGTCGGTATACTTCTGATCCTATAAGGTTAACTTGGCTTCCGGTATCTACCAGACAAATAATATTTTCATTATTGATCCTTATAATTCTGTGCATTTTGCTCATCTTGATTACTTCAACGTTTTGCACATTCGACGTGGTGGGGTTGGTTGGAGAAGCGCCACTCTTTTTGTTTTGAGTTTGACATTCAAAAGATTTATGTCCAAACTTATTACATCTGAAACACTTGGTGCCTAGATTTTTAGATCTGCACTCATTCGACTTATGGCCTTGGTTACCACAGTTAAAACAACGAATTTTTGTCCTCTGCGTCGACTTGGCATTTGACATTTCTGTTAAACTGGAAGCTGTTGCTTTATTTTTCCCCGTGTTCGGCTTGTAAGATTCCTGTTTAGTTTTCATTTCAGCGTATATTCGCAATTTTTCCTTGAATTCTTTAAATGACTTGGCCCCATACAAAAATATTTTATTCGATGGTTCATCTGTTATACCATCTATGACATAATGCATTAATGCTTCATCTTCAACTCTGCCTCGATTAGCAATCTCCTTCATTATTAAGAAATACTCATGAATGCTTTCGTTTTTCATCAACTTTCTTTCAGATAGTGCTTTATGCAGTTGGGCACTATTTAATCTTGAAGAGTATTCGTCGATTAAAACTTCTTTCAAAGATTTCCAACTTTTTATATTCTTTTCTCCTTGTATGAACAGCTTTGCGAGACCTGTCAATGATTTTTTTGCAAAAATAAACATATGCAGCTGATTCCATGAACATAGATCAGCCATGTCTTCCATATCTTGAATCCATTTTTCTATTGGGTAGCCACTGCTTCGATCAAAGCGTTGAATAGAATCTTCTACGTCCCTTAAATTCATAGCAAAGAACGTTTTTCCATTCGATGAAGAGTTTGAATAAACAGAACAATTTTCTGAAAGATGATCTGCCTTCTCGGCTTCTTTGTCTTCTTCAGTCTCGTCGTCGTCACGCATAGACAGTTTTGTAATGTCTACTAGATTATCGCAAATGTTTTTTATTAACGCGTCTTTATCACAGTTATAGTCCAAACACAAAATATTTGCAACCGACGTTAGGTCATTGTCCGAAAAATTAGCACTGACATAGGTGATTTTGTCTTTATATTGCTCAGAAAACACCCCGAAATCAAAACCGTTAAACTCACGCAGTCTTTGTCTATTTTTTCTATCACCTTCGCTCTGAAAAATAAGTTTATGCAAGTTCTTTATAGCACTAGTATGAGCCGACTTTATATTGTTCAAAATAATGTCTATATCTCCTAACATCTTCATATTGTTACCTCAATTCTTAGAACGTCTACCGTAACTTCAGGTATGTGAAACGTCGCGTACGTGTAGCTGCTGGTGCTGCGGCCTTGCGTCTTAGGTCGAGTCCTGGCTACTGTAGATTTCCATAATACACTGTACACACTTATATTCCGGCAAGAAATTGTCTTTCAGCTACCACACTGTTTATATCGCGGCTGGAGCCTCTATTTATAGGGTGTCTTATCCCTGGAACACTCACGTATATCCCGGAATGAGTCCCCGTTTCTAGAGATATGTAAGGTTTTAGGTCGTGCGTGCTTTTAAGACTGAAACTATGCCGGTATTAACTATAACTATATTGTAGAACTCTATAAACATAACAATGGTGAAGTAATTAAATAACAAGTAATAGACAGACTATCGTCTTTAGTTACTGGATCCATCTGTTACCGTCCTCGTCGTCGTGGATGGATGGCCTTGCACACCGTCGTTGAGTACCTCGGCGTCTCTAGGTACTCTCTCGTCGTACTACTCGCGCACTATGTTCACTCAAGCTCTCTTCACACTCCGACCGTCTCGTACGAACTAGTCATGTGTAACACCGTGTTGAATGACACTTTTGTCCTGACGCCTTTCTATGTGTCATGAGGGTTTTCAACAACGTCCGTCATTGTAATGACACTGACACACTATTAACTCCCTTGTCTCTCGACACACGCGCGTCACTCTGTAGCGCCCGAACACCTATGCATATCGTTAGCGGCAGAACGTTTATGCACAGAGTTGTTGAGATAAAATTAATTCCCACATATATATATATATATATATATATATATATATATATATATATATATATATATATATATATATATATATATATATAATTTTTGTAAAAATGTCTATATGACTTCTATGAAAATTCGCTACTATAACGCACTTGCTGCGTCCGGGCTTTTTTGTTATTATGTATTCTGTTGGGTAAATTAATGGATAAAATAAGTTAAAATACACATTAACTAAAATATGGAAAGTTAAGAGTAAAACTTCCAAGAGTAGTTTCCTAAAACAACTTTGATTCATCGTATCTGTTGCTACTTAAAACAATTTAACAGAAGCTGCTCCACCACAAAACTATATCTCGCTGTGAGACTAATAAACTTATGCACGTAAACTTCTAAAGTTTTACGGTTCACTCGAGATGTTTACGTATTCTAACAGTTAACAAGCAGAAGCGTTCTTCCCTTTATTTAATTAACAATATTTAGAAGGCGTCTTATATTATAGAAGTATATTCTCTAAAGTTTCTGCCTGTCTAGCAATGTTGTCTTCAAATACAAGCTTTTCTAGAAATATTTGCATCTATGTCTGTTGTGGCTTTTAAATTTATGTGTGTGTGTGTGTGTGTGTGTGTGTGTTTGTTTCTTTAACGTTGGCCTATTTCCGCGACTATGCCCAATCACCGACGCCAGGGAGCAGTTTTACCACACCATCCTGGAAATTTTGCCGAACCCCTGCCTTTCTGTAAGTAGGGTAGGGATCTTTAACGTGCCCAACATCGCATGGACACGGGACCGACGGCTTTACGCCCCCTCCGAAGGGCGGAACGCGCAGACATTCAACTTGCTCAGATACAATGCCAGAACCTCGGTTGATGTTAATTGTACAGTATGTACTGAAAAAGTAAAAGGAGTACCCTGGGATCCAACCCAGTACCCTTCGGTTCAAAGGCATACGTTCTTACCTCTGAACCACCGAGGCTCTACTTTTAAATTTAGGTAGCAGAAATTTACCGAATGTTCGTGTTGTTGGAGAAGAAAATGTAATTTCAAAAATAAGAGACAGTAAGGAAATCAATTTTGAAACGAATGTTTGTCTTGAACTTTCGATTTCTGGATAATTTTTTTACGAAAACTCAATGAGGAGATCGCGAGTGAATGAACTTGGGGCCCATGACTTGACCACCAACAAAATGTTTGTATTCCTGTACCCATAAACGTCTGAAACGTTATACTACTCGAGTTTTAACGAAAAAATGACAATTTCTACCAAACACCCCTCATTTATCCCCTACCCCATAAAGCGATTTTACCCAAAAACAACCCAAAGCGTTATATTGTCGGGTGTTAACTAGACACCAAATTTGAAGATGATATCTCAATTCGTTCAAAAATTATTTCGCCTACTAACGGAGAGACGTACAGGCCGACAAAAGGACTGACCGACAGGTAAAACAAATTCCGATCCAGAATCAAGTTTTCTAATTTTTTTTAAGACTTTTAACGTCATTTTAGCAAAAAAAATCCGAAATTTCTCTCACCGATATTCCACCGCCACACATTCTACCCTTAATTTAATTACAGCACCGAATACCAGATGTTTCATGAAATTATAAATTTTTCTAATAAAGAAACACTAAAACGTTATAGTAAACGAGTTTTAACGAAAACATGTCAATTTGCACCAAATCATCCCTATTTATCCCCTACGCCTTGGAGCAATTCTTCTGTGCACCAAATTTGAAGACGATATCTCAATTCTTTTTAAAGTTATCGTGGCTACAAACAAACAGACATACAGACCGCAGACACACACAAAATTCTATCCCAAATCACGCTTTTTGTTAACGAAATTTAAGAACGACGTTTAAGAGAAAAAAATGTTAAAAATTCTATTCCAAATCACGCTTTTTGTGAACGAAATTTAAGAACGACGTTTAAGAGAAAAAAATGTTAAAATTTTAATCGCCGCTGCCATACTTCTACACGTATTAACAATATGGAAGTAATTCATTAATGAGGAGACCCCCACTTACCCTAAAAAAAAATCGAAAGAGAAATAAGCAAGTTATTTTGGTTAAATTTGGTATGTTACCCTCGTAAATACCTTACTCTATGAAAACTCAACTTTCTAGATTAATAGAAAATTGAGTTCGACAAATTTGAAGCATTTAATGAAAATTCGCTACCATAACGCAATTGCTGCGTCTCGCAATTTCATCTTGTGACAAGCCGTCAAGAATTTGCTCTTCATTCTTCAGATTCCTTATTTTTGTTTTATTTTGACAATTGAAGAAACAATACTACACAGATTTCAAACGTTTTGAACAAGATGTCATTTTTGTTTAAAACGCCTGAATAAGTTTGTCACCTTTGAGTCTGAAATTACAATTTTAAGCAGACATTTTGTTATTATTGATATTAAAAAAACCGGTTTGCTTAGGTTGACTATAACGAAGTCATTCAGGCAATTAATAAGGAAAGATAACTGCTGCGTTTATAATTTGGCAGATATTTTACTTTTCTAAATATGAATTCAGTTCCCTTCTGGAAATCTTTTATATAACTTTAATGAAATTTGTAATACAAGTTAATTTTAAAGATACTTACACTGTCTACAGATGTAACAAAATTTAATTCTTTAACTTCTTAGAACCTTGAGTTTTGTGCATTTTGCTCAAAATGAGTTAGAACACAAGATTTTTTTGATAATAGAGAGATCGATGGTAACACTTCTGAAAGAATTATTCAGATGTGTGCGTACCAGGATCTCTAAAATCGATCCTCAAGGGATGTGCAAGGTTAAATTATTAACTTTACTAATATGCCGTATAATAAGAGTGATCAATTATTATGAAAATTCGCTATTATAACGCACTTGCTGCGTTACGAAATTTTTTGTGAATTTTCTTAAAAAAATTCACTAATGAGGAGATCCCGACTTTTGAATTTCGAAAAAATTTCTTCAAATGAGCGCTATTTAGGACCCCTGGAACCCAAATCCGAGGTCGGTTTCAGACTTTATTTGTTTATATATATATATATATATATATATATATATATATATATATATATATATATATATATATATATATATATATATATATATATATATATATATATATATATATATATATATATATGTCACACCTATAACTAAAAAAATAATAGACCGATTTTGATAAAACTTGGTGAGTACCTTCCTTCCGCAAGTGGCTTGGATAAGTTCGTTAGCCAGGATAATTCGCCGAGGCTTTCCTGGAAAATTTTGTGTTTTCTTTCGAAAAAAAAATATATCTCCGGAATTAGCAAAGTAAGAGCAACAAAATTTGGTACACGGGTTTATACCATTATAGTAAGTTACATACCAAAATTTAGCTCTGTAGGTTAAAGGAGAAAATAGTTACAGGCATTTAAAGAAAATTAAATTTGGGTTTTCCTCAAAACGTCAAAGTCGCGATTTAAAACGTCAAAATTGGTAATATTTAGGCAATCAACCTGACACTACTATGAGCTATGGAAGGAAAATGTCTCAAGAAGGATGTTTTACAAAGCCTGAAGTCTTGTCCTGTCATTGTCCTTCATTTTACTAAAATATTCCCAGAAAATTCATTTCAAATAGACCCTTTCTCTGATACTGTCGCAGTAGTGTTGACTATAGAGTTTATCGGTTAATGGTATATCATTTTTGTCGAATTTTCGTAAGAAAAAATTTAAGGCTAAATATATCCGTTATTATGCAAGATACGAAAAAAAATTGTAAAAATTATAGGGTGTCTTGAGCTACATCTTAAAAAATATTTCTACAATTACTGGGTGGCCCATAAATTGGGGAATTTTCTTAAAAAGATTCACTAATGGGAAGATCCGTGTTTGTTTATATATATATATATATATATATATATATATATATATATATATATATATATATATATATATATATATATATATATATATATATATATATATATATATATATATATATATATATATATATATATATATATATATATGTCGTACGGATAACTCAAAAAATAATAGACCGATCTTGATCAAATTTAGTGGGTATCTTCCTTTTGCAAGTGGCTCGGATAAGTTTGTTAGCCAGGAAAATCGGACCAGGTTTTCCCGAAAAATTTTGTGTTTTCTAAAAAAAAATCATATCTCCAGAAATAACAAAGCGAGGGCAACCAAATTCGGTACGCTTATTTATATTATAAAAAGTGCCAAAATCTAGGTCTCTAAGTTTAAGGACAAAAAAGTTACGGGCAGCTAAAAAAACAAATTTTGGAGTTTTCCTCAAAAAATCAAACTCGCAATTTAAAACGTCAAAATAGGAAATGTTTAGGCAAAGAACGTGAAACAAATACGGACTGTGAAAAGAAAATTTTGTAAGAAGAGTGTTCTGCGAACCATTAAGTTTAAGATTCAAACGTCATTGCCCTTCATTTTACTAAAATGTTTATAGACCCTTTGATGCTTTGGCTATCGGTTTAGTTAAGTTTATGATTTAACGGTCTATAATTTTTAGCTAATTTTCGTAGAACAAATTCGTTACTGAATTTTAACATTTTTTATCGAAATATGATGCATGTTTGTAAGAAAAAATCTGGACGCAGTAAGTGCGTTTTGGTAGCAATTTTTTATTAAATCCTTCAAATTTCAATAACTCAATTTGCTATTAACGTAAGTTTTGTTGGTTAGGAAACCAACATTTAACTTTATTTTCAGAATATTTTTGTATGAACGCAGCAATGGAGTTTTGGTTGCGAATTTTCATTAAATGTTTCAAATTTCAATAATTCAATTTGCTATTAACCTAAGGTTCATTGGCTAGGAGACCACTTTTCTCGGAAACATTTAAAGTTTATTTTCGGCAAATTTTTGTACATTTTCAAATAATTATTTTGATAAAATATGGTACATTGTTCCTACTATATAGGTTATACTGGTGACCAACTTGATTCCTGCTTGCATTAGAGCAATATATATGTAATTAAAAACATTTTTATGAAAATTCGCTTCCATAACGGACTTGCTGCGTCTAGAGTTTTTATGAATAGACGAAGTGTTCCTTTTTAATATACAAGTGCGCACGCTCAACTAACCGGTTTTTAGTGATTTTTCTTTAAAAAAATTCACTAATGATGAGATCCCGACTTTTGAATTTTGAAAAAATTTCTTCAAATGAGCGCTAATTAGGTCCACCAGAACACATATCCGGAGTCAGTTTCAATTTCTATATATATATATATATATATATATATATATATATATATATATATATATATATATATATATATATATATATATATATATATATATATATATATATATATATATATATATATATATATATATATATATATATATATATATATATATATATATATATATATATGTATGTATCACACCGATAACTCAAAAATAATGGGCCGATTTTGATTCAATTTGATGAATAAATTCCTTTTGTAAATGGCTTGGATAAGTTCGTTAGTTAGGAAAATGGGACAAGGTTTTCCGGAAAAAATTTGAGTTTTCATTCGAAAAAAAAATTTATTTAAAAAAATAAAAAAGCTGTGATAACCAACTTTGGTAGGTAGGGTTACGATAAAAAGTTATAATAAAATATTTTGCGCCCAGATCATTTCTATGAAAATTCACTACCATGACGCACTTGCTGCGTCCAGGCTTTTTTTAACTGTCTTATCCAACTCTTGTCCAAGCTCGCGAAATTGGTTTTTAATTTTACTAATTTATATCGCTTCATAGTATTATGTATTATTGTGTTTCAGCAGTAAAAAATCTGTTTTATTTTGTATGTATTGTGTTATAAAAACGTTAACCAACTAAACTTTCAGCGTACAATGTTATAACGCATAGCAGATGATAACCTATTATCTTGAAAGTATGCGTAATAATATAAACTTTGAAATTATTACATCGGCAGTAACGCAAATAACCTTTCACATTATTTATACCTAATCAGAATTTGATATTCTCAGACTATAATATAATTAAAAAAAACTTCCTTGTTAGCTTATCCACAGATTTGTTAAATGAGTTCTGCAGGTCTGTCTTGTGTAATAAATTAAACTTTGCATATGTTTTATATGAGATATAAAGCGGTCCAGAAACTCTCCTGCCAAGCTGACACCTTGAATACTAAGTGAAGATTGGAAACAGCACTAATAAGCACACTTGAAGAATCCAAATCACCACAAAACTTTTTAAAAACATGACGATTGTTACACTAACCAAGTTGCATCATCAGAGAATGAATAATTCTAAATATTGCACACAGACTTGGAGAATACTTCTCTGGATTCACTGTTGGTTTTTAGTGGTGAAGGACGTAGCCAGCGCGTGAGCTAACTGGAGCAAGTGGCTCTTCGAATTCTGGAAGTTCTAGGATGTTCTTCAATGCTTCTGTGACTATAGTTTCGCTGCTTGAAAATGCTGTCAAGCACTATAGTCACAGAAGCATTGAAGAACATCCTAGAACTTCCAGAATTCGAAGAGCCACTTGCTCCAGTTAGCTCACGCGCTGGCTACGTCCTTCACCACTAAAAACCAACAGTGAAGCCAGAGAAGTATTCTCCAAGTCTGTATGCAGTATGGACAAGTTTCACCAAGTAAGGGCAACAACAATCAATGAATTCTAAATATCTTACATGTAAAACTCTGTTTTTAGCGATTTTTTTAATATTCGCTAATGAGGAGATATTTGTATATATATATATATATATATATATATATATATATATATATATATATATATATATATATATATATATATATATATATATATATATATATATATATATATATCCGACCGATAACTCAAAAAATAATGGACCGATTTTGATCAACTTTGGTTAGTACCTTCCTTTTGCAAGTGGCTTGGATATGTTCGTTAGCCAGGAAAATCGGACCAGGTTTTCCCGGCAAATAATATGTTTTCTTTCTAAAAAAAATTCATTTCTCCGTAAATAACAAAGTAAGCGCAAAAATTTAGGTCCCTAGCTTTAAAAACAATGAAGTTATGGGCAGTTAAAGAAACAAATTTTATAGTTTTCCTCAAAACGTCAAACTCGCAATACTAAATGTAAAAATTGGCAATATTTAGGCAAATAATGTGAAACAAATACCGATTGTGAAAAGAAAATGTTGCAAGAAGAGTGTTCTGCAAACCCTTAAGTTTTAGATTCAACCGTCATTGCCCTTCATTTTACTAAAATGTTTACAGAATATTCATTTCAAATAGACCCTTTCTCTGATGCTTTGGCTGTGAGTTTAGTTAAGTTGATGCTTTTTTGGTTATTAGTGAATTTTCTTTAAAAAAAATTTTCTTTAAAAAATTCACTAAGGATGAGTTCTCGACTTTTGAATTTTGAAAAAATTTATTCAAATCAGCGCTATTTATGAGCCTTGGTACCCAAATCCGAAGTCGGTTTCAGACTTTATATGTTTATATATATATATATATATATATATATATATATATATATATATATATATATATATATATATATATATATATATATATATATATATATATATATATATATATATATATATATATATATATATATTTAGGTGTCACACCAATAACTAAAAAAATAATGGACCGATTTTGATAATATTAGATGAGTACCTTCCTTCCGCGAGTGGCTTGGACAAGTTTGTTAGTCAGGAAAATCCGCCTAGGTTTCCCCGAAAGATTTTCTGTTTTCTTTCGAAAAAAATCGAAAAAAATATATCTCCGGAATTAACAAAGTAAGGGCAACCAAATTTAATAGGCGCGTTTATGTCATTATAGGTAAGTTATCTACTAAGTTAGCTCTGTTGGTTAAAGGACAAAAAAGTTACAGGCATTGAAAGAAAAATAAATTTGGATTTTCCTCAAAACGTCAAAGTCGCGATTTTAAACGTCAAAATTGGTAATATTTAGGCAATGAACCTCAAACTTATATGACCTATGGAACGAAAATGTCTTAAGAAGAATGTTTTACAAAGCCTGAAGTCTTAGTTTAAATCGTCATTGTCCTTCATTTTACTAAAATATTCCCAGAAAATTCATTTCAAATAGACCCTTTCTCTGATGCTTTAGCAGTAGTGTTGGCTATAGAGTTTATCGTTTAATGGTGTATCATTTTTGTTGAATTTTCGTAAAAAATCTTTAAAGCCCAATATATCCGTGATTATGCAAGATACATCTTAAAAAAATATTTCTACAATTACAGGATGGCCCATAAGTCGTTGGTGATTCAAATTTTCTTTTTTAAGGAATTTTCTTTAAAAATTTCACTAATGTTTATATTTATATATATATATATATATATATATATATATATATATATATATATATATATATATATATATATATATATATCGTACCGATAACTCAAAAAATAATAGACCGATTTTCATCAAATTTGGTGAGTACCGTCCTTTTGCAAGTGGCTTGGATATGTTCGTTAGCCAGGAAAATGGGACAAGGTTAACCGTTATTGTCCTTCATTTTACTAAAATATTCACAGAAAATTCATTTTAAGTAGACCCTTTCTCCAATGCTTTCGCTGTAGGTTTAGTGAAGTTTATGGTTTAACGGTCTATAATTTTTAGCTAATTTTCGTAAAAAAAATTCGTTACTGCATTTTAGCATTTTTTATCAAAATATGATGCATGTTTGTAAAAAAAAATCTGGACGCAGTAAGTGCGTTTTGGTAGCCAATTTTCATTATATCCTTCAAATTTCAATAACTCAATTTGCTATTAACGTAAGTTTTGTTGATTAGGAAACCAACATATTATGTGTCGGCCGCTGGGTTTAAATCAGTCTAAACTAAATTGACACATATGATCTGACGAAAAAATGGACTATATGCAAAAACTAACGACTACAAATAAATCAAATGTAATACCTCGAGTCCGTATGAAGCAAACATATATACATGTATTATAAATATGATGATATGATATAACAAAGAAAAACTTACCGGTCAACTGCGGTTTGACTTCTTGGTAAATGGTTCCAGAAAGGAAAGGGATAGACTAGTTAGGATGTGAGGAATCTGGAGGCACTAACAATTCACTTAATAAAAAATATGTCGACTAACAAAACACACATATATACGTCTGCAGTTTCGAGAGGAAAAACAGTTAGTAATATTTCTAGTAAAACTGCTTAAGACGTCTACAAAACGACTGTTCTTGGCAGCTTATCGCCCACAGGTACGATAAGATAATTTTGAACTTCAGTTTAATTTAAAAACAATACAGGGGTTGCCATCTGTCTCTCGATAAATCAAAATAAAAATTATTCTAGCCAAAACTACTATTTAAACATAATTAACGGAAATATATCGCACAGCGACGCCAACACACCCCCCGCCCTGAAAGACTGTTTCAGAACGTACCATTGAAATTTAAACAAACAAAATAACAAATTCTAACTGAAAACTAATAAAAATAATACAAGACTAATAAGAAGTAAAAGGTCATTGGGATGGTAGTGGGCATAGTCGCACTACAGGTCTTTTGTAAACGCCAGTTTTTGTTCTGACCTTAGCGACTCTTACTACACCATCAGTACCCGGAAAAACCTCTTCGACAACGCCAACCGGCCAACGAAATGGCGGCACATTATCTTGTTTTAGTATAACTAATGTTCCGATCTCTATGGGCATGCTTGGGACATTCCACTTCTGCCTCATTTGAAGTTGCGTGAGATATTCATTGTGCCATCTTTTCCAAAATGTATGTACCATGTGGTCTATCAAATTTTTACGATCGAACAAACTCCTAGCAGCAGTCTTTTGATCAACAAGAGGCAAAGACTTTAATGGGGTAAGAGTAAGAAAATGTGCTGGAGTTAAAGGAAGTGGGTCCGAAGGGTCAGTACTAAGCCAACTAAGAGGTCCACTATTTAACAACCCCTCTATTTGTGTCAGAACAGTATTAAGTTCCTCATAGGTCAAAATTTGAGAACCAATGATTTTATAGAGATGAGTTTTAACAGCCTTAATTTGGGACTCCCAAACTCCGGAGAAATGAGGACTCAAAGGAGGTTGAAATTTCCAAACGATTTTATTCGGAGTGAATTCGGTTTGTAGTGCGTGGTTATACGAATCAGAATTAACAAAGTTATAAAGGGCATCTAATTTATGTTTAGCCCCGATGAAGTTTGTGGCTCCGTCCGAATACATGACTGAACATGCCCCACGACGTGACAAAAAACGCTTAAATGCAGCCAAAAACATGTCGGTCGATAAGTCCGACACTAATTCCACATGCAGAGCTTTAGTTGCCAAACAAATAAATAAACAAATGTAGGCCTTCTGACTTTTAACTCCCCTCCTTTTCCCCAAAGTTACAAAGAAAGGCCCCCCATAATCAACACCACAATGTAAGAAGGGTTTGGCTTCTGAAACTCGTACCGCAGGGAGATCTGCCAATTTTGGAAACGTCGGCTTGGGATGTTGACGAAAGCAATGATTGCATTTAAGAAGGGGATATCTAACGGCATTTCGACCGCTAGTAATCCAATACTTTTGACGTAAAATCGACAAAACCAAATGTGGTCCAGTATGCAAATTTTTTCGATGACAGTCATCAATTAGCAAATTCACAAAGTGATCGTTTCTAGGCAAGAGAAAGGGATGCTGCCGATCGAATTCTAAACTTGAGTTACTAAGTCTACCTCCCACCCTAATCAAACCATCTTCCAAAAATGGACACAAAGGACGAAGACGGGGAGAAGACAATTTGTTCTTTTCCAACAATAAGTTTTCGGAATTAAAATAAATGCCGCTGAACTATTTTGATTAAACGCAGTTCAGCCGTTTCCAAATCAGAACTTGAAATAATTCCTGAGGTTTTCAGAATTCTAGAAAATCGTAAAATACAAACAGTTGTAAGGATCAACTTACTAAAGGACGAACAACGAGAAATCAATTGATATAATGGGTGTGGCTCTACCTCGGTTGTTACCATTAAAATAACCTTTTCCTCGGGCAATTTCCCATCGGTAGCAGCAATCGAAATAATCGGCCACTGCGACACACTTAACTTCAACCATTCTGGACCTGATTTCCAAACATCTGATTTCATGAACTGTGAAGGTTGCATACCACGAGACAAGCAATCACTTATATTATCAGAACCTTCCACATGAAACCAGTTTTCCGAACTAACCAACTCTTGAATGAGTGACACTCTATTAGCTACAAACACATGCCATCTATAAGGAGGCGAAGCGATCCAACTCAAGGTCACTCTTGAATCAGACAAAGCAAATATTTGTCGTATAGTGATACGAGATTCGAGACTGCTTTTTACAAATTTCAACAATCTAGCTAATAATACGGCTTCGCACAGTTCTAATCGTGGAATTAATTGCACATTCATAGGAGACACCTTAGTTTTAGCATGAGCAAGCGAAACCTGAACAAAACAATCTGGCGTCACTCGCTTGATGTAGACCACAGCCCCGTATGATTCTTCATAAGCATCGCAAAAACCAATAAATGTCACCTCAGAATCTGTAAAAACACCCGAATGACGAAACATTCGAAAATCTGATAGAAACGGCAATTCACTCTGGATTTTTTGCCACTGATTAAGAATTTTGCCAGTGGGAACTTCATCCCAGTCCAACTTTAGTTTCCACAGCTCCTTTACAATTCGTTTCAGCATTAAAGTAATAGGAGCCAGAAGACCAAGTGGATCAAACAATCTAGCCACAGTGGATAAAACGTTCCGTTTTGTACATATCCTGTGTTCCACATGTATAGCAAACGAAAAAACATCCTCGCTGGGAAACCACTGTAATCCCAATACTTTTAGGCTATCTAAATCGAAACTAACCACCTTTGGTGAACGTTCAGCCCGCAGAATTTCCGATAGAAGCTACTCAGAATTTACAGCCCATTTAGTAAGCTGAAAATCGCCAGCAAAAAATAAACCAACTAATTCTTGATAAAGAACCCTTGCCTTTTCTAAACTTTCAACACTCGAAACCAAGTCGTCCATATAAAAATCACGATGTACGACTTTCGAAGCTAATGGATATTTTTCCGACTCATCGTGAGCCAACTGTCTAAGTGTTCTCAACGATAAAAAAGGTGATGACTTCACGCCGAAAGTGACGGAATTTAACTGATAGGTTCGAATAGGCTCATCTTGAGAAAATCTCCACAATATTTGTTGAAACCTTTGATGTTCAGCATTCATTCCAATTCGCAAATACATTTGACGAATGTCTGCTGTAAAGGCTACCGGAAACAAACGAAAATTGAGAAAAATATCAAGTACATCAGACTGTAATTTTGGGCCTGTGTACAACAAATCATTCAAACTAAATTATGTCGCCGACTTGCAAGAGGCGTCAAAAACACAACGAAGAGGAGTAGAAGTGCTTTCAGGCTTAAACACACCGTGATGCGGAATAAAATAATTAGGAAAATAAATTTCTTTCGAGAGAGACATATATCCTTCTTGTAAATATTCACGAATAACAGAACTATACTGTTCCTTAAATTTTGGGAACTTATTAAACCTTTTTTCTAAACTATTAAAACGTTTTAATGCCATAGCATAAGAGTCTCCCAATTTGTCAGGACTCAATTTAAAGGGAAGTTTTACGACATATTTCCCAGAAGATTCTCTTTTGAGGGTAGACGAGTATATTTTTTCACATTCTAGATCATCGGGATGTTCGAATCTTTGAACTGGAATCTCCTCCATTTCCCAAAACTTTACCACGAGACTATTCAAGGAAGGTTCAACAGTAGTGTGAAACGAGTGAAAACTTCTGGATTCCGAAATGATCGCTGGAGCTGAACCCATAATGACGTAACCCAGTTTAGTTTCAACTGCAACAGGCATATCTACAGAGCCTGTTACCTTATGGGAACCCAAAAAACATGGGAACAATTGTGCTCCGATTATTCCGTCAATAGCACCTGGTTGGTCAAAAGTAACATCTGCTAACGGCAGCTCAAAGAAATGGTTGACAGATTCTCTATGAACCTTAAAAGCAGGCAATCTGTCAGTTATTTTCTCAACTAATAAAGCATCTAACGAATATTGAATATTGGAATCTAAAATAGACGAAA
This sequence comes from Tillus elongatus, assembly GCA_964006375.1. NCBI lineage: Eukaryota > Metazoa > Arthropoda > Insecta > Coleoptera > Cleridae > Tillus > Tillus elongatus. The sequence goes on from OZ023262.1 coordinate 269,469,541, forward strand.
TGACAACTGATGCTTTCCCTAATACCGAATTATCATTAGCACCCATGCCTTTAACAAACGAATCACAATTAGAAATTTCCAAATCCAGTTTTCTGGCCAAGTTAGCAGTCAAGAAATGTGCTTGGCTACACGAATCTAATAAGAATCTTGCTCTATGACCCCTACCATCTTGACCAAAAATGTTTATAATCGCAGTAGATAACAAAACCGTCAACCCAAAGTCAGATGCAGATTGTAAAGTCGAACAAAATGTGGATGGGTTTAAGCTATTTTGGAGTGACTCTGAGTTTTCTCCCGATTTATTACAATCTTCTAGACCAATTCTGCCAGAAATATTTTTCCTAACACTCTGTTCATTATCTGTAGATAATTTAGTATTATCATTCTGATTTTTGACAAAATGTAAAAGTGTGTGATGCTTATGTTTGCAAATTCTACAAGATACTGCACTTTTACAAGCAATAACTTTATGTTTAGCAAAACAATTAATACATAAGTATTGATCCTTTATAAATTTAAATCTATCTACAGGCGATTTCGACAAAAACTTATCACACAAAGTCAAAGAATGTTGTTTTACACGACAGCAAATACAATTCTTATCATTGAACTCTTTCTTATTTTCAACAAAAAATGCTTGAGATTTCGCTTTATTATTACACTGTAAAGAAACTGACTTATTCAATTTATGCAAATTCGGAGTTATGGTATAAATATGCGCTTGGACTTTAATAAACCCTAGAACTTCTTTGTATGTGAAAATATCTGATGTTCTACGAGAGTTTTCAAAAAGACTTCTAGTTTCGACATCCATTTTAGACCAAATTAAATATGCATACGTAAAATCTAATAAGTCATCAAGTTTTAAGTTTTGCAAAGCTTTAAATGCCGTATCACACTTCTCTAAAATATTGTTTAAACTATTAGACGACGCAGATTGGGCCGGTTTCAAATTTAAAATTTGTTCCAAATAACTAGTTGCTAAAACACGACGATTTTGAAATTTTTCAACAAGAGTGTCCCAAATAATTTTGTAATTAGTACCAGTCGGAGGTAATCCCGAACAAATATTCAAAGCTTTACCTGACAACTGTCCCACCAAATAATTTACCTTGTCCACGTCAGTTAAGTCCGAGCTTTCATGAATGAGACTTTTAAAACATTCGTAAAAGACTTCCCATTCCCTAATATTACCTGAAAACCTAGGCAAACTTAACTTCGGCAACTGAGGAACAGTTTGACGTTTTTCTTTATTTTGACCCTGCGTATTCTGGTTTGAGTCAATCATTCTGCTTGCTGTTACACGCGGATCTTCAGCCATTACTAATATATGACAATATAAGTCGTCAAACGCATCTAATGCCTGAAAACTCGGCAGATATTTTGAATCCAACTGTATTTGTATCTCATTAAGCGAGTCAATAATCTGCGTAAATTCATCTTTAGTTTTTTCCAACAATTTTAGCTTAGCTACAAAGTTTGTTAGAGAAGCGGCATCGTTTAATTTTTTACCGAATTCGTATAATGTTTGTAAACGCAAAAAATAAGTTTCTTTTTCGACGTTAAAATTTTCAGTTGACGTTCTAGTACCTGTTGATCAGTCATAATTACGATTAAATTGAAAGAAAGACAATAGTTATGAACCTAATAACAAATATCAAATAAATGAATATGAAAACGAGCCAATATAAATTCGAAAAATTAAGTACAAAATTTTAATGTTATTCTTTGCACGCAAAGAAAAAACTATCTAGATAAGTACACCATAAGAGAAACGACTGGTGTATGATTTACCACCAAATTATCTTCAAACGGAAAGAAACAAACCAAAAATATTTGCGAATCGAACCAAATATTATTCTAATCCTTCGGAAATAACCATGACTAACTCATACACCTCTAAAACTAATCAAATCCTTGATAGACAGAATGCAACCCAACATTAGTTTAAACTGTGCAAATACCTAGCGTATGTACTAAAAACTGCTCTCCTATTTACAAAAACAACTGACTCGAAGTATTTTAAACAAATTTACAAAACAACGTTGCACTCTAATATCGATCAAACTCTAATGATCCGGCTCGAAGCACCAAATATTATGTGTCGGCCGCTGGGTTTAAATCAGTCTAAACTAAATTGACACATATGATCTGACGAAAAAATGGACTGTATGCGAAAACTAACGACTACAAATAAATCAAATGTAATACCTCGAGTCCGTATGAAGCAAACATATATACATGTATTATAAATATGATGATATGATATAACAAAGAAAAACTTACCGGTCAACTGCGGTTTGACTTCTTGGTAAATGCTTCCAGAAAGGAAAGGGATAGACTAGTTAGGATGTGAGGAATCTGGAGGCACTAACAATTCACTTAATAAAAAATATGTCGACTAACAAAACACACATATATACGTCTGCAGTTTCGAGAGGAAAAACAGTTAGTAATATTTCTAGTAAAACTGCTTAAGACGTCTACAAAACGACTGTTCTTGGCAGCTTATCGCCCACAGGTACGATAAGAGAATTTTGAACTTCAGTTTAATTTAAAAACAATACAGGGGTTGCCATCTGTCTCTCGATAAATCAAAATAAAAATTATTCTAGCCAAAACTACTATTTAAACATAATTAACAGAAATATATCGCACAGCGGCGCCAACACAACATTTAACTTTATTTTCGGAAAATTTTTGTATGAACGCAGCAAGGTCGTTTTGTTTACGAATTTTCATTAAATGTTTCAAATTTCAATAACTCAATTTGCTATTAACCTATGGTTCATTGGCTAGGATACCAGTTCTCTCGGAAACATTTAAAGTTTATTTTCGGAAAATATTTGTACATTAATAATTATTTTGATAAAATATGGTACATTGTTCCTACTATTTAGGCTATACCGGTAACCAAGTTGATTCCTGCTCGCATTAGAGCGATAAATTTGTGATTAAAAACATTTTTATGAAAATTTACTTCCATAACGCACTTGCTGCGTCCAGAGTTTTTATATGTTGGTTTAGTAAAGTTTATAGTTTAACGGTCTATAATGTTTTAAGCTAATATTCGTAGAACAAATTTGTTAATGCATTTTTGCATTTTTTTTAGCGAAATATTATGCGTTTATAAGAAAAAAATCTGGACGGAGTAAGTGCGTTTTGGTAGTGAATTTTCGGTAAATTTGCAGATTAGCTCCCGAACGCTTTTCAGAAACCTGCCTATGGTCCCCCCTGGATCCACAAACCCCAAGAAAAATTTCTTGTTCACGCCGCCCAAGGAAGTTACGGGACTAGGAGTGAATAGGGGTGCTGGACGGGGTAGGTAGTAAAAAGGAAATATGAGCAGAAAATGCGAATAAAGCGGGCTTTAAAGTTGTCTTTTTCACATCTTGAAGGCATATCCCCCTTAAACCCTGCTTACCCCGCACAGCACCCCTATTCCCCCGGGTGCCGTAACTTCCTTGGCGGGTATGAAAAAGAATTTATTTTTGTGGTTTATGCAACGAGGGTGGTTGTATGCGAGGGGGGAAGGAAAATTTCCACGACGAATCAGCCACCCCAACCCTACCGCAAGTCAAAGCGGAGGGGGGTCTGCTTCTTCGTTGGCATTTCCTTCCCCCCTCGTGTGCATACAACCACCCTCGTTGCATAAACCACAAGAAAAACTTCTTCGTCATACCCCCCAAGGAAGTTACATGAACTGGGGGCAAATAGGGGTGCTGTGCGAGGTAGGCGGTGTTTAATGGGGATATGGCTTCAAATAGACAGCTTCTAAGCAGTTTTTTTGCTTTTTCTGCTCATATTTTCTTTTTACTACCTACCCCACCCAGCAACGCTATTCACTCCCAGTCCCGTAACTTCGTTGAGGGGTGTGACAAGAAATTTTTCTTGTGGTTTGTGCATCCAGGTGGGATCCGAGTAATATTTCTGAAAACAATTTTTTGAAAAGCGTTCGGGAGCTAATCTGCAAATTTACCGAATTTTCATCAAATCCTTCAAATTTCAATAACTCAATTTGCTATTAACGTAAGCTTTGTTAGTTAGGAAACCAACATTTAAGCTTATTTCCGGAAAATTTTTGTATATTTTCAAACTATAAATAATTTTGATAAAATATAGTACCTTGTTTCTACTATATAGGCTATACTGATAATCAGATTGATGCCTGCTCGCATTTGCTATTAAAAACATTTTTATGGAAATTCACTCCCATAACACATTTGCTGCATCCAGACTTGTGAAAAATGTTTATATATTTTCAAACAATAAATTTATTTCGATGAAATACGGTACATTGTTTCTACTATATAGGCAACAAAGTTTGATGCCTGCTTGCATCAAAGAAAGACATTTGCTATTAAAAATATTTTAAAGAAAATTCGCTACCGTAACGCACTTGCTGCGTCCAGAGATGTTTTATACTCTTCTGTAGGTAGTTAACTTATAACCAGGGCTCGTATTTATATGCAAACTTTTTAGGTGAAATCTGTGCATATATGCAGGAAATTTGAAAAAAATATGCACCAACTTGAACAAAATATGCACAAAAATACAGATATATTCAATGCATAAATAATCATAGTATACCATGAAAACAAGTTTTTAAAGGTCTAAGCTATTAACTTTATTCACCATCAATACCACATAGGGCCCTAATTATATTATGAATTAATTATTCATCAATATTATCATTGCAATTGTTACTATTAACAGATATTATTAAGTGACGCTCTAAATTCTCTATTTTTAAATATTGCCTTCTCTCAGTTAATAAGTTTTTATACGAAGAAAAGCTCCGTTCTATGTCGACTGAGGTAATTGGAGCATATTTTAAGCTTGACAATATGGTAGGGTCTACATGGTTTAAATCGTCTGAAAAATCTCCATCCAGAGCTTTTGCAATCTGCGTTAACTGGGTAAAAACCCTCATTTTTGTGAGTGTTTCTGATAAATTTTTTTTAATTTGTTTTGCAACAGACTCATTTGCCTTATAGTTTCTCTTAAATGTTCTATTAATTTAACTGGTTCAGTTAGCAAAACATTTTTCTGGTGAAATTTGTTTATAGTTTCTGTAATTACTTTATAATTACTGTTTATAAAACATAATTGCTGGCTCAATTTGGAATCCTTTAAAATAATTTTTGCTTGTTTCACTGACGCACCCGCTTCATCTTGAAATTCTAGAATCAGCTCCGTGATTTCTCTAAAATGTTCACAATGAAATAAGGCAGCCTCTATCCAGGTTCCCCATCGCGTTATTACAGGTCTAGGAGGTAATGGTAGCCCAGGCAGAACTTCTCTATATCTTTGAACTCTAAAAGGAGCTTTGACGAACACTTTTTTCATATTATTAATAAATTCATTGACTAAAGGAAATTGCTGACAAATTTCTTCTGCTACCCTGTTTAACCCGTGAGCCGGGCACGTACAATGAAGTCAGTTGGGATAAAATATATTTTTCAATGAATTCCAAATTTGATCATATATGAGGCATCATCGCTAAACAGTAATAAAACTTAATCAGCTGGTACCGCATTTGGTAAAAACACGTTCGACAGACCCTCTTGAATAAATCTTGTTATAGTTATATTATTTGTTTTTCTAATTCTTTAACTGTTATTAAATAAGGTCTAGATGAATAAATTTCAGCTAAAGTGTCTATAATTAAATTATCAATATATTTACCACAAGCATCTTGAGTTTCATCTACTACAACGTAACAAAAACTACTTTTCATAAGACTTTTTACTTCTGAAAAAGTTTCTAAATAGCATTTTTCAACCACATTTTTTCTCAAAGTACTTTCATTTGGTATAGACTGTTTACAATACTTTTTCCAAAAATGACTTGATGACAGTGTTATTTAATTTATACAGTGGATTGTTAGAAGCAAACATTGCCTTGCATAAGTCAAATTTAAAGGTATCCTCTTCTGCTTTCTTTGTTCGGTTTCTCAAATATTTGCGTTTTGATGCTTGGGATTATTATTTGAATTTCGTTTTTACAATCTCTTTGATGCACAGGTGTCTAACAGTGTTGGTTTATGAGATATTTCCTTGCGCTTGAAATATCTTCGAAAAGAAATAAATATTACTACAGGCATCTACATTTTTTTAATAAATAGAAATTTAGTATTGTTTTTATACAATATTCGTGAATTGTGTTACAAAGGTAAAGAAGTATATTTTTAATTTGTACTTCAGTCATTTTTTTAAGAACTGCAAGGTATTTTTTAATTTATTTAATTTTTTATGTCGATTGAATTTAATAATTTTCGATTATAAAAATTATGTGTCGGAAAATTTTGCAAGTAGATACTGGGCTGATTAATGGCGAAGGTTATAAAACAAAGAAAAGAGACCAGTCGCTTAAAATAAAAAGTAACTTACCACTTTTCCGATGGTTTACAAAAACCTTATCACCATCTGCGGAAATCCATGAGTATGGCCGTAGTATCCAGCTTGGCAATTTGGAGCATATTTTCTACATTGTAAAATAATAAAAACAACCCTACACTAACACTGTCTAAGGATGGAGTAAAGTCACTGTGCGTGCAACTAAGCTCAAGCACCACAAGCAACTAAATAAGAGAAACAAATTATTTCAATTCTAGACACTACTGTCGTGTAAATAAATCAGCCCTAATCCCCTTTAATGTCTTCTTATGAGACTTAAGATACGAATAAAATTACCTGGCGGTCAGTCCTTTCAATACATTATGCAGTTATTATTAGGAATTTCAATTTTTAAGATAGGTGAGCGAAAAACCCTAGTTCTTACGAATTTTAGATTTATACAATACCTACAAATTGCATTTTGCTATTTATTTCACGTTGATGTGAAGTACAAAGAAAAGAGCGCTATTACCGACAATACTTCCAAGAATTTGTTTTTATTCTCTCACCTACTAGATACTAGTTTCATTCGGGTATAGCACGTACAAAGGTAGGAGGCGGTATATTCTAAGAATCCAGAGGTAGCGCACCCTGTATGGCGCACTGTCTTATATCTGAGTGAAGCACTCGAACTATACAGGATTTCGGAATATCCTTTCCGCCAGCTACATTTGAACGGCCTATAAATTTACCTTAGCAGTTGATTACATTGAAACAAGTATATTGCTTTTAATATAGACGGAAACCTAAAAATTGTAAAATATGCAAATAATGCAAAACGTATGGAAATATGCAATTTAGGCAAAATACACTAATATACGCAAATTATGCAAAAAATATGCGAATTGCATATAATCCGAGCCCTGCTTATAAGGTGGTTCAACGACACAAAAATTAACATACTTTGTTTGGCGGGAATATCAGTATTATTTTATTATATAAATTATTTTTCCTCGCATGATATGCCTTGGTTCGATCAACAGAGGTATATGTTGCACAGTGTACACTCAAAAACTTATGTCATGCAGTGTACACTGGACCAAAATTAGTGTCTTTACTTTGAACTATCATTTAAAATATATGCTCTAATGTCTGTTAGAACTACACTGACAAATACAGTTCAGCATAACCTAATTAATCCATTAACTAAATAATAGCTTGTGAATGCGCAAAGAGAAATATCTTAGCACATACAACAATACAAAACCCATACAAAGGGTTTACAACAATTTAAAGAAGCTTTTGAAATAGGAAGAAGTTTAATAGGTGAGTAATATTGGTTATCAAGTGTAGTTAAAGGAAATGATTATGGTGTTTTCTGATGCTGTGTGATTTGTTTTAATTGTAGAATATTCCGGACTTTTAGATCTTCTACTACTGCTTTATTCTTTGCTCGAGCTCGAGATGCATAGACTAATAGTTAGGGAGCTGGACTTACTAGAAATTCAATCATATTATTTGCCATGCCTTTTACCTCTAGACTATGATTTGGGGAGGTAATGTAGCTCCTATGAGTCCGGTTATAACCATCTTAAACTCACATATTGGTTTCTAAGAGTCAGCTGGAGTTGTTATATAGGTGGGTAGACTTTTACACCATAAAACTTGGCTTAGTAACTGGTATAAAATAAAGAAAAACCATTCAGCTACAACCTAGCCTCCAAAAAAAACCTGCAGCTATTTAAAGTGACAGGCTTTCAGAAGGTTTACGTCCAGACTCTATTAAAACGAGAGTATAATTTTCTTTTCTCTTTCCTATTAATTTTGATTACAACTTTTTATCTTATTTTCGTGTGAGATTACTTAGCCAACCTTTGTAAAAAATGGCAAATTTTCTTGAGGTAAATGATTTGAAAATTTTCATGTAAACATTTTACAAACTTCTGCCAAAGAGCTCTACATCAATAATTATATCTTGTCAGGTGTAGTTTTTGTGTAAAATGCTTCAGTCGGTTCGTTGGCTAGGAAAGTCCGCCCAGTTTTTTCGGGAAAATATTTGTACTTTTTCAAACAATAAAGCTATTTTGATGAAATATGATACATGGTTTTTACATTAAAGGTTAGGCTATCTACCAAATTTGATGTCTTTTATTAAATATATATATATATATATATATATATATATATATATATATATATATATATATATATATATATATATATATATATATATATATATATATATATATATATATACAGTGTAAAGCAGACTTATGGAATAAAATTCATTATTCAGCAAAAATAGTTTTTGCGGAAAACGCTGAGACAGCTGAAGTTTAATTTGTCGAACATTATGTTTTATCATAGTTAAAAAAAATTAAACTCCCACCATTTATCCCCACCAATTTATCCATTTAAAAAGAATATCAACCCTACATGTTTTCCATCACAATTCGATGGATCACATTTTAGTGAATTTTCTTTAAAAAAATTCACTAATGAGGAGATCCCGACTTTTGAAAAAATTTCTTCAAATGAGCGCTAATTAGGCCCCCCAGAACACATATCCGGGGTCAGTTTGACTTTTTATATGTTATATATATATATATATATATATATATATATATATATATATATATATATATATATATATATATATATATATATATATATATATATATATGTATCACACCGATAACTCAAAAAATAATGGGCCGATTTTGATTAAATTTGGTGAATACCTTCCTTTTGCAAATGGCTTGGATAAGTTCGTTATCCAGGAAAATCGGTTCAGGTTTTCCCGGAAAATTTTGTGTTTTCTTTCGAAAAAAAATTATATCTCCGGAATTAACAAAGTAAGGGCAACCAAATTTGGTACGCAAGTTTAGATTCGTATATGTAAGACACCTACCAAAATTTAGCTCTGTAGGTCAAAAAACGAAAAGTTATAGGCATTTAAAGAAAAATAAAATGGGGTTTTCCACAAAAGTTGCGATTTAAACATCAAAATTGGCAAAATTTAGGAAAAGAACTTGAATCTAATACGGGTTATAGAAATAAAATGTCTCAAGAAGGATGTTTTACAAACCCTGAAGTCTTAGTTTCAACCGTCATTGTCCTTCATTTTAATAAAATGTTTCCAGAAAATTCATTTCAAATAGACCCTTTCTCTGATGCTTGGCAGTAGCCTTAGCTATAGAGTTTATCGTTTAATGGTATATAATTTTTGTAGAATTTTCGTAAAAAAATCAATAAAGCTCAATATATCTGTTATTATACAATATATGAAAAAAAATGTATATATTAATTATAGGGTGTCTTGAGCTACATCTTAAAAAAATATTTCTACAATTACAGGGTGGCCCATAAGTCGTTGGTGATACAATTTTTTTTTTTATGAAAAACGCCTTATGTTATTGCATTTTGGCATTTTCCATCGAAATATAATGCATGTTTGTAAGAAAAGAAATTCTGGACGCAGTAAGTGCGTTATGGTAGCTAATTTTGATCAAATGCTTAATATTTGAATAGCTTAATTTGCTATTAACCCATAAGGTGGACTAAGAAACGAGTTTTTTAGGGAACACTTTAAGTCTGCATTCGGAAATTTTTGTACATTTTCAAACAATAAAGTTATTTGGATGAAACATGGCACATTGTTTTTACTATATAGGTTATACTGGTAACCAAATTTGATGCCTGCTTTCTTAAAAAAAACACACATTATTGCTATTAAAAAATAGTTTTATGAAAATTCACTACCATAACGCACTTGCTGCGTCCAGAGTTTTTTCTGAATGCGGAGATACCCCATATGTATGGTCTAATATTACAGTTTTCAATACACGTTGAAAACTTAGTACCGGAATATTGAAACTAAACAGTTTACCCTGAAATTCAAATTTTGAAAATAAACGTGATAAAAACGCCCCTTTCTTATAATAAATGTTAAAAATGTTCTCCATTCACTTGCACACAACGAAATAATCTGCTCTGGAATTCCTCACTGACTCTTATCTTAAATTTCTTATCTTGTCTTTTATCTAAAACGTACTTGGTATCATTAATCGTTTCTTATTAGCTACCAATTTTTGCACTGTGAAAGGTGAAATTTAACAGTTCTGTTTTATTTTGTGGTGCATTGTGTTAAATGCACGGTCTCCTAATACATTAGTCGTAATTTCAATTAATTTTGCGAACAGAAATATTAATGAGGATTACGTATGGTGATAAGTGTAGAACACAGGCACAAGTTGTTAACTTATTTATTGAAAAACATCCAGATTTGCCCACACTAACCCAGGGAACTGTGTCTAAGATACATTCACAGTTTCGTGATTATGGACACGTTAAACCACTGCCTAGTAAAACTCAATATTTTATTGACTTTTCAAGAAGAACCAACAACTTCTACCCGTCAAGTTGCACGTGAAAATGATCTTAGTCAATCAACAGTTTTAAGGTGTCTCAAAAAAGAAAAAATGCATACCTATAAACTACAACAAGTTCAAGAGTTGATTGACGATGATTCTGATAAAAGACTGCAATTTTGTGAACTACTGCTGGACATGTTACATAGAAAGGTTATTTCTTCTGCTGGCGTTCTGTTTTCTAATGAAGCAACATTTCTTTTGAATGGCGATGTAAACAGGCGAAACTGCAGATACTGGTCTGCCGAAAACCCCCACTGGATGCGAAAAATACACACTCAGCGTCCTCAGAAGTTGAACGTTTGAGCTGCTATCATCGGTGATCACGTAGTTGGACCTGTTTTTATAGAAAATCTAAACAGTGCAAGATACTTAGAAAGGCTAAGAGAACAGGTTGTCCCAATGTTAGCAAAATTGTATCCAAATGAAATGAAACCTAATATTCCCCATGAAAGTATATAGTTTCAACAAGACGGTACACCGCCCTACTTTTCTATTTAACTACGGGAGTATTTACACGAAGTCTTTTCACAGAGATGGATTGGACGAAGAGGTTTCGTAGAATGGCCCGCTATATCACCAGATCTTACACCTCTTGATTTATTTTAATGGAAATACCTTAAAAACAGAGTGTATAAAACGCAACCTGCTGATTTAGGTGATTTGAAAATGAAAATAACAACATCAATTAGGAACGTAACGCCTGACGTGTTGAACAGAGTTATGGAAGAATTTCAGAGCAGATTATTTCGTTGTGTGCAAGTGCATCGAGAACATTTTGAACATGTCTTATAAGAAAGGGACCTTTTTATTAAGTTTGTTTTCGAAATTTGAATTTCCGGGTAAACAGTTTGGTTTTAATTTTCCGGTATTAAATGTCCACCCTGTATTGAAAACTGTAATATTAGATTACACATATGGGGTATCTCCGCATTCATAAAAATGTGATCCATGGAATTGAGGCCTTAGAGTGTCCTTACATATTTCCTTTACCCACCTTTGTCCACCACTCTAAGGAGTAGGCAGATTTAGGTCTTAGAGTGTCCTTGCATATTTCCTTTACCTCTTGAAAATAAGCTCCAAACCAGGAGCCGAAACGTCGAGTTTTCATAAATTCTGGACGCGGTTCAACCCGAGAACCAAGTGTGTCTCATGTATATATATATATATATATATATATATATATATATATATATATATATATATATATATATATATATATATATATATATACAGGGTGTTTCTGAATTGATGCGAAAAATTTCACAAGGTGATTCTTTGCGAAAAATAAGGGGTGTCTTTTTTATAAAGTTTTTCTTGAAACCCCTTCTCCTCTAAGTTACAGCCCTTTGAAATTTTGGCAAAAAAAAAGTTTTCATTAAATGTCTCCGTTATGGAATAAATTAGAAAAACGAAATTTTGCAGATGCATAAGGCTAACAAAATGACAGTTTTAAAAGCATTCTATAACCCTATAATGTTATCACAAGAGGGTGAAAAAAAACTACCCTTACCTTATTTTTTATCAGTACTTTTTTTTTGTACCGTTTTCTATTTAAAAAAAATGATGTAGAAAGAAGGGATAATTTAGAAACTTTTTAATGTCTTGACATTTTCTCATAAAATTGTTAGTTTCATCACAAAAAATAAAATATTACCCAGATCGATGTCACATGAATTTACAGAGTTATTTTATGTTTTTGTGATGAAACTAACAATTTTATGAGAAAATGTCAAGACATAAATTTTCTTTTAATAGAAAATGGTATACACAATAAAAAGTACTGATAAAAAATAATGTAAGGGTAGGTTTTTTCACCCTCTTGTGATAACATTATAGGGTTATAAAATCCTTTTCAAACTGTCATTTTGTTAGCCTTATGCATCTGCAAAATTTTGTTTTTTAAAATTATTCCATAACGGAGAAATTTAATGAAAACTTTTTTTTTGCCAAAATTTCAAAGGGCTGTAACTTGGAGGATAAGGGGTTTTAAGAAAAACTTTATAGAAAAGACACCCCTTATTTTTCGCATCAATTTAGAAACACCCTGTATAGATAATTAAAAACATTTGTATTAAAATTTGCTACCATACCGCACTTGCTACGTCCAGACTTTTTTAAATCCAAATACTTTTATTATGTTATACTCAAAATATAAAAACTATGATAAAACAAGCTAGCTGTAAGCCACTTATCACTGATGCAGAATGTGGGACAAACATATATTATTTCATACACTCTAGATCATATCTATGCAGTACCTTATCAATAATATCAAGGTCTCAGTCTAGATATTTCAAATTTAGAACCAAATAAGCTTTACCTAATTTGGTTCAATGCATATTATTATTTGTTTACTCATACGTACAAGTATTATAAAATGTTTATTTGATCTCCCACAGACTTTAAACCTAACCTCTATTGACATTTGACCTTGAACTGATAACGGATTTTTCAATGGCTTTAATAAATATGATTAAAACGCTGCGAACCTTTGTTGTGAAGGAATGAATGCCATGACTTCTAGGCGTGGATTCCCTTAATCAAAAATTTCCACGTGCTTTTATCAAAAGACAACGTCATAATATATGTGAGATTATAACGTCACAAAAATGCATTGTTATAGCAATTGTTGTGTATTTTTTATCGCAAAATTTTTGCTGAACAAAGTGCGACTTGACAAACAGGATTCCGGATCAATTTTGCGTAATCTGTGGAACTTAGTGTGTTCCACAGATTACAATAAAAAACAATAACCTTATAAGAATGTTGATTAAATTACACGAAAGAATATACAAGATGGTCCCGAGCAAACACAAGGTGGTCCCGAGCTAACACAAGGTAAAAAAAAGTCTGGACGCAGCAAATATTTTACTATAACGTTTTTTCTTGTAACATAGAAATCTAAATTTTTGTATATAGTTTAATTTTTATATCATAAACCAACGTGTCAAATTTGGTTACCATAGCTTCTTTATTTTTTAAGAACAAAAATTTTGTTGAAAGGAAACTCAAAAATTTCCCGGAAAACCTGGTCCAATTTCCTCGATAACGAACTTTTTCAACCCACTTACAAAAAAAGGTACATTTTTTTTATTTTTTATTTCAACAACACACCACGAGGGCTTACAGCCTAAATACTATCCTACCGTGGATGTCGACAAGGAGGAAAGAGGCAACTTGTTAATTCTGGACTTGAAGGTTTAGAGGTTCGGGGGAGAAGGATAAACATGTGCCGGCAAGGAGTTCCACAACTTGGAAGTCCTCGGGACAAAAGAGCAGGCATAACAATCTGCCCCCTGGTAGATCTGTTGGGGGTAGCAGGTGGAGGAACTATGAAAGAAAGCTCCTCTGAGCAGTGCCCGTGCAGATATCTATAAAAGAGAGAGAGAGGTCACCAACTGCACGTCGGTGGGCAAGGGATGGCAGCCTTTGGGTGAGGGTAGGGTCACCGATGAGACGTATATCTCTCTTCTGAATGGAGTCCAGGATAGCGAGTGTGGAAGCGGCAGCAGCATCCCAGATGTGGGAGCAGTATTCGAGGTTTGGTCTTATTTGTGAAATATATAAAGTATAGAGATTAGCTGGTGAAAAGTATTTGCGAGCCCGGAAGAGGAAACGTAATTTCTTAGCAGCTGCTTCTGCAATTTATGTGACATGTTTGTGCCAATTGAGATTTCGATCCACAGAGATGCCAACAAGTGAAAAGGACTCATTACTTTGAATAACTTGGTTGTTTATTGTAATGGGTCTAGGGCTAATGAATCTCTTATGAGAAAGAAAGCAAGACTGTGATTTTGGTGGGGTTGAATTGTACAAGATTTCTACTTCCCCAGTTTAATATCTGCGATCTGTGAGTCTGCGATCCTCATCTAGTTGGGCTAAAGAGACAGGTTTAGAATATTGTATATTGGAGTGGAGGGTACTGTCGTCCGCGTAACTGTAAACTGGGTTAGATGTGCTAGAGAGGAGGTCATTGATGTGGAGAAGAAACAAACTGGGGGCTAAAGCTGAACCTTGAGGAACTCCTGCATTAATTGGATACAGTTTAGAGGAATGGCCATCCACGACAACAGAAATGCTCCGGTTAGAGAGGAAATTTGCTGCCCACGTACAGAGTTTTGGTGGTAGGCCATAGGCCGGTAGTTTATTAAGCAGCGCTGCGTGCCAGACCTGGTCGAATGCTTTGGAAATGTCTAGAGCGACAATCTGGGATTCACCGTGTAGTTCCATAGACATATTCCAAGAATGGGTGACAAAGGACAGGGGGTCGGCAGTTGATCTGCGCTGACGGAATCCATACTGCCTGTCGTGGATTAGACTGTCTTTTTCAAGAAATTTTAGTAATTCGGTGTTTATATACTTTTCCATCACTTTAGAGATGACTCAAAGGAGAGAAATAGGCCTGCAGTTGCTAAGAAGCGCTTCCGATCCTTTCTTGGGGACGGGTTGTACTCGAGCAGTTTGTCAATTACTAGGGAATATGCCTCTATTGTAAGATGCCTGAAACAGACGAGTCAAGACAGGATCCAGTTCTGGTGCGCATTTTTTGAGAACAATTGCTGGGATCTTGTCAAGGCCAGAGGCTTTCCTGGTATTAAGAGAAGAAAGCATCTTTCGTGCCCTTCTAGTTTTGAAAATGATATCCGTCATTTTATGCGCGACATTGGGGACGGTTGGTGGTTGAACATTTGGAGGTGGGTTGAGAGTAGAATTACCGGCGAACAACGAGGCAAAAAGTTCAGCCTTGCCCAGGGCGATAGAAACAATTTCATCCACTGCGACAAGAGGTGGGAACGTGCTCTTGCAGAAATTATTCCCAATAGATTTAGCAAGAGTCCAAGAGGGTTTTCTGCCGCTGGAGCATAAGAGGACTTTGTTTTTGATGTGGTTGTTAAACGAGTTTTTTTGCCTCAGAGAGAATGCGGACATAGCGGTTTCTTGCGTCGTTAAATGCTTAACGGTTTTCTTGACTGGGATTGTGTAGAAGCTTTTTGTGAGCTTTGACCTTTTCAAGTCTGGCCTTGTCACAAGATTTAGAGAACCAGGGCTTTTGAGTGGCTGAAGAGGTTTTCTGTGTACGTGGAATAAATAATTCCATGCCAGCTTGGATGATTTCGGTGACGTTTTGTGAGATATCAGAGCGGCCAGGATGAGAGAAGCAGACAGACGCTCATGGAAATGAGGAAAAGTAATCTCGCATTTCGTCCCAGTTCGCGGAGTTGTAGTGTCAAAGGATACGTGGGTGTGATTACTGTGTGACCTCGGGTTGCATTGCGGAGGAAGCAGTGACCATGCCGTGGTCTGAGCGACCCAGAATTTGTAGTAAGAAGGAGATCCAAGGGATTTGAGCTGTGCGTTGGGATGCGAGGAAAGTAAGTAGGTTACTGAACCATATTGGCTAAAGAATTGCTGACTGCAAAGGCCTCTGCTGCTCTGCCTTGTGGATCGGTTTTTGAAGATCCTAGCCATTCCTTTCTATGGACATTGAAGTCACCAAGAATAGTGATCTCGGAGGAAGGATATTCAGAAATCAGATGGTCGGTTTTTTCAGAAAGGTAGTCAAAGAGCTGGACAAAGTTACTGTCAGAAGGTGACCGGTAAATGGAACAGATGAATTTAGTTGCAGCCCTGAGAGAGAGTTTTATCCATAGTATGTCTTTTCTTCCAGGTCCAAAATTTGGGAGTCTGGTGCAGGGTAGATTGCTACGGACGTACGCGCACACGCCTCCATGCAATCTAAAAGAAGTAAGGAGCTTATACCCCGGGAAATTAAGGTGATTAGTGGCTGTTTTGGCACTGATTTGAATTTCGGTCAGGAAGAGGAGTTGGGGCCTATTAACCTGGAGGAAATGGTGGACGGAGTTCAGATTAGAATTTAGGCCACATATATTCGAGAAGGATATAGTAAATCTCGATGCTGGCGCCCCCTGTACACCCCAAATTTGCCAAATTTGATCAAAATCAGCCCCTTTTTCGAGTTATATATATATATATATATATATATATATATATATATATATATATATATATATATATATATATATATATATATATATATATATATATATATATATATATATATATATATATTTATATATTTATATATATATATATATATATATATATATATATATATATATATATATATATATATTATATATATATATATATATATATATATATTGCAAAATTTTTTTCAAAATTCAAAAGTCGGGATCTCTCCAGTTTCTACGAAAATTCACTAATGATTCGATATGGCCGAATAAACGCCAATCCAAAAGTTGATAATTAAAGAGATACAGGGTGTGAAATGCAAAATATTATTTTACTTTTGTTTAATTTATTTCTTAAGAAATCCTAATATCCATATAACATTTTTCGGCTTTAAGTTTTTGGGGTGGAGGAAGTGAAATCTGTTCACAGTTTGGTTATAGTTCATAGATTTAATGTGTTAAAAACGACATCACTTTTTTATACTATAAAGAAATCTCATCTTTGGTTTCAAATTCTTATTTAGCAACTTTTTGACACCAAAAAAAAGGTATCCTTTATGATAGTCGCTCTCTCTCTCTCTATCTCTCTCTCTCTCCCACGGTTTACGAGATATTTAGTTTTAAAACGTCCAACGCTGATAGTTGACCTAATAAAAATATGGTATATATGTAGAAAAGGGGCGTGTTGAGAATTAAGAATTGCAATGAACAGTAAAGTAGTAATGGTTACTTTAAAATATGCCTTTTTGACAATTATTCAAAATGTCGACCTCTAATTTCGATACATATATCAACGCGTATAGAAAAAGATTGTCTTATTTTAAAATAAAGGTTCTTATGGCGAAATGACTCAGCAGCATTTACAACTTTCTGCCATAGTTTTTATTCGGGTGCCATAGTTTCTCTTTAAACCACTGATTTCATGTAACCCTATAAACAAAAAACCGTGGGGTGAAAGTCAGGGCTACGAGCAGGCGATGACATAAACCCCCACAACCTATCCAACGACCTAGAAAAGTTTGATCAACATTGTTCCGTACTTGGACAGAAAAATTAGGGGAAGCCCCGTCTTGTATGAAGTAGAAATTTTTGCCTAAATTCTAGGAATTCTAGAACATTGTTAGATGTACGACAGGGTTGCCGTCTCTGTGCGCAACCAGGTAATATCTTGTCACGATATTAACAGATCAGCTTGAACTGCTTCTTGAGTTGAATAGGAACGACTTGAGAATAATCGCAAAACTTTTCTCGAGACGCTTCTCAGTAGGGTGTCACCTCACGAAGATGGGTAAGGTAGACAGTGAAAGCTGCAAAAGTGCCCTGAAGTAGCGAAAACTACAAAACATTTGCTATGCGATTGCATGGCTCTGTTCTGCAGAAGGCTTAAATACCTTGGAGGGCTGACTATAATACCCCATAAAATAGGTAAGATAACTTCCAAAAAGATGATAAACTACATAAAGGGCTAAAATTCCCACTCATGTACAAAAGATTTATTGGGGTTGCAGTTCTGAAAAGCAAAAGACCTTTCCGACTTACTAACCACTCTACAATCTAGTACTAGTAGTATTACACAATTTGTATACGTTTTTGCCTCATGAACACACGGGAAGAACATGTCAGTTTTCATATTAATTTTGACAAAACATCGACAATTTTCTTTTTCTCTGCTCTTTCTAATATACCTTATCAAATTCATAATTTTCTGTAATCACCAGCTTTCCATTTTGTCCATCATTAACACTTCACTTACATATCTTGCTTTAATTTGCACCTAAAGTCTATTTTTGCCCAGACAAACACTAACTACAAAAGGGTGGTACTTAGCGAGTTTCATCAAAATTGGGTCATTATTTATTAAATTTGGGGTGTGATGCATAGAGTGTGATGATAAAGTTTGGAAGATAATTCACAAACGTCTTATTTAATTTTTTCAAGAAAAGCCGTCAGACAGGTCAATTTTATCTTTTTAATCTTTTAACTTTTGACGTAAAAAGTACATTTAAGACGTCATCTATTCACTATGTGAAAACTGAAACCTGTGATGAGCACTAATACTTCTGAATTTATCTTCCTCTGAAGATGTTGACTTTGTCAACGAAACGATCGTAAGGTCTCTGAAATAAGTGTTGTGGTGATTTGGGTTTTCTCAAAAAAACCTATTACTGAATGGTGACGTCATCAAAAGTTTTTTTAAAAGATAACCATATTTTTTGCTGTTTTCAATAGACTTGCTTACTACTCAAATGATGATGAAAAAAATTGGTACCTGACAAACCTTTTTTTTTAAATAACATTATTACTTTAAAACATTTAAACGTAAGTTTAATGGAAAAATTATTGAACCAAGGAAAGCAAACGAATTTTAGCCCAAATGTTCAAATTCTTCTCCACTTACTATTTGGGGATTGACCGGTACGCGTGTAAACACTTTGTACACTGCGCTCAAAAATGTAAGAATTAATTTGCTCTATTTTAGCGCTAATTATTTGCTGTAACTCCTCTCAATTATTTGGTCTCTTGAAATAAACCTTCGATTTTATATAGCCCCACAAAAAAATCAGCGGTCTTTGGGATAATATTTTTACGCAGAATTATAAGATGTAAAAATCTATAGAGTGATCTATTTAAGAAACTTGATCTTAAGAGAGCGCCGCTTTAGTGAATCATCCTCTATACTAAGTGAAGATTTGAACCTGTGATGAGCAATGATAAGTACACTTGGAGAACCCAAATCACCACAACACATCTTTTTAAAGAACTGGCGATCGTTTCACCAACCAAGTTCGCGTCATTAGAGGATGAAAAATTGCAAACTGCTTACAACTAAACATCACTTCGTGTACTGAGTCTTAGGTAAAGAACGATACCGAGAGGGAGACAAAATCTCAGGAAAATTTTCTGAGCAATTAAAGTTCAATGCGCAGACAATTTGCCTGCGATTTCGTCTTTTTCTCGGATCGGTCTTTACCTAAGACTCTGCTTAAAGGTCTAGTTGTTTGCAGTTTCAAATTTTTCATCCTCTAATGACGCTAACTTTGTTAACGAGGCGATCGTCAAGTCAGGTCAGGTCAAATATATATATATATATATATATATATATATATATATATATATATATATATATATATATATATATATATAGGGTTAGTCTAAAGTATGGAAACATCTGATTATCTCACAAACGGAAAACTATAAAAACAAGATTTGAACACCTGTTGCAAGGTTGCCATTCGTGCATATTTTCACGTTATGACAAAACATACAGGATTGTCCTGAAAAGCGTAGTGGTTGCAATGATTGATTTTTTAAATAGAACACACTATATATATATATATATATATATATATATATATATATATATATATATATATATATATATATATATATCATTTTATGAATTATTTTGAACTCTAGTAACACATAAATATCTTGTGCACGGAAAAGAACAAATAAAAATGTTTTCACAGGTATTGTATACTTGCCACGAACATATAAAATACACGGGGTGGTAATGAAAAGCGTAGCCAGTAAGCCTCAAAATGTTTATTCTAGTATTACAACTTGAATCCTATTAATAAGAATAATCAACATTTAAAGAAATAAAGAAAAATAACCAAACAAATTCTAAAGTAAATGTTTAAAGTGCAAACCATTTACGATTTGACAGTATCCAAGTCTCTTACGAAATTGTCCTGTTGAATCACGTAAATATGTTTGTGGTATCAGATTTATCTCTTCCAAAATACGATCTTGTAAAGTTTGTAAATTAACTGGTCTATTTTTATAAACTTTATTTTTAAGGTATCCCCACCAAAAAAAATCTAATGGGGTCAGGTCCGGTGACCGGTGCGGCCATTCTATCGCTCCTCGACGTCCTATCCATCTCTGTGGAAACACTGTATCTAAATAGGTACGTACAGGCCGGGTGTAATGATAAGAAGCATTATATTTTTGATACCATATGTCAAAAACAGAGCGCAAACAAAGGACTACAAACCAGTGGTGAAGCCCGGTATAAGGAACTTTGTTTTTATTGCTCTGGAAATATAAACAATTTCCTACGCATCTACCTTCGCTGGCTGTCTAACATTTTTGATAAGTTTCAGATTTTCTTTATCAATGTGGTGGTTATTATTTCAAACATGTTGTGCGACGCATGACTTGTCCCCAACGTATTTGTTACGTATGACTTCGAAGGACCGTAAATAAATTATGTTTGTTGATTTAAAGTTATGATGAATGATTTGATTGATTGTCGCGTTGATTGGGGTAATTAATTTGTAACACCGTTGGTAATGTTAGGTGACTTATTAATTGATACACCGAAGTACACTATATACACTTATATTAACTGTACACAATATACATCTACCTCAACTGAGATATTTAATGCAACATGTTTAAGCTACGAGCTTAAGAACTAGAATTAAATTGCAGAATGAGTGTTAAATGATGTTAAATACAGAAAGAATGTTATTGAATGAATGCTATAAAATGAATGCCGTTCTGGTGCAACAGAATGAGCTTATATGCTTGGAGGTTGTAGCTTACAGCGTTGTCACGTTAAGCAATACAGAACAGTATTTAAGGTTACAATCTTTACAACCTATCTGATAGATACCCGACAGTTGAGTGGCTTTATCTTGATCTCTCGTACTAACTAAGAAATCACCTAAAGAAATTTGTTAGGTAATACGAAAGATAAAGATAAATCTACTGAAATGTCGGGTATCTATGATATAGGTTGTAAATATTGTAACCTTAAATACCTTGGGCAAACTGAGAGCACCATTGTAACTAAATTTCGTGAACCTTGGGCACAGCTGAGATACGGTAGTGTAGACAAGTCATGCGTGGTACAACGTATTTGCGATAATAACCACCACGTTGACAAAGGAAATTTCAAACTTATCAAAAATGTTAGACAGCCAGCAAAGCTATATTCGTTGAAAAACACAGTCTAATCCATGACAGGCAGTATGGATTCCGTCAGCGCAGATCGACTGCCGACCTCCTTTCCTTTGTCACCCATTCTTGGAACAAGTCTATGGAACAACACGGTGAATCCCAGATTGTTGCTCTAGACATATCCAAAGCATTCGACCAGGTCTGGCACGCAGCGCTGCTTAATAAACTTCCGGCCTATGGCCTACCACCAAAACTTTGTACCTGGACAGCAAATTTCCTCTCCAACAGGAGCATATCTGTTGTTGTGGATGGCCATTCCTCTAAATTGTATCCAATTAATGCATGAGTTCCTCAAGGTTCAACTTTAGCCCCTACTTTGTTTCTTCTCCACATCAATAACTTCCTCTCTAGCACATTCAACCCAGTTCACAGTTACGCGGACGACAGCACTCTCCACTCAAATATACAATATTCTAAGCCTGTCTCTTTAGCCCAATTAGATGAGGATCGCAGACTCATGGAGGGTTCTGTCTCCGTGGATCTCCAAAAAATATTAGACTGGGGAAGTAGAAATATTGTACGAACCAACCCCACCAAAACTAAGTCTTGCTTTCTTCTTCACAAGAGATACACCAGCCCTAGACCAATCACAATGAACAACCAAGTTATTCAAAGTAATGAGTCCTTTTCTCTTGTTGACATTTCTGTGGATTGAAATCTTAATTGGCACCAACATGTCACATCAATTGCAGAAGCGACTGCTAAGAAATTAGGTTTCCTCTTCCGGGCTCGCAAATACATTTCACCAGCTAATCTCTATACCTTATATACTTTACAAATAAGGCCAAACCTCGAATACTGCTCCCACATCTTGGGTGCAGCTGCCGCTTCTACACTCGCTATCCTGGAATCCATTCAAAAGAGAGCTTATACGTCTCATCTGTGACCCTACCCTCACCCAAAGGCTGCCATCCCTTGCCCACCGACGTGCCGTTGGTGACCTCTCTCTCTTTTATAGATATCTGCACGAGCACTGCTCAGATGAGCTTTCCTCCATAGTTGCCCCACCTGCTGCCCCCAACAGATCTACCAGGGAAACAGAGCGAATGCACCCTTTTACTGTCCAGGTCACCAGATATAGAACATCTTGTTATGCCCGCTCTTTTGTCCCGAGGACTTCCAAGTTGTGGAATTCCTTGCCGGCACATGTTTTTCTTTCTCCTCCGAACCTCCAAACCTTCAAGTCAAGAATTAACAAGCTGCCTCTTTCCTCCTTGTCAACACCCACGGTACGATAGTATTTAGGCTGTAAGCCCTCTTGGTGTGTTGTTGAAATTAAAAAAAGGAATGTATTTATATTTCTAGGGCAATAGAAAAACAAAAGTTCCCTAAACCGTGCTCCGCCACTGGGTTGTAGTCCTCTGTTTTCGCTCTGTCTTTGATGCAGATAAACATTCCGGTACATGTCAGGTAAAGTGATAAAGCAAGTTCATAAACCTCGTCCGGCAATTAAAATACACTGCACAGAAAATTTGCCTGCGATTTCGTCTCCCTCTCGGTATCGTTCTTTACTCAAGACTCAGTATAAAAGATTATGTTCGTAGTAAGTAGTTAGAATTTTTCATCCTCTGATGACGCTAACTTTGTGAGTAAGATGATCGTCAGGTCTTTAAAAATATGTTTTTTGGTGGTTTGAGTTCTTCAAGTGTACTTAACAACTTTATAAGCAAATTACTTAGTACTTGCTTTAAGACTTTCTTGTTTATTTATTTTCATTAAAATAAGGCTTTCAGGCACATTTGATTACAAATAAGCAGTGATGTTAACCTCTCGTGCTGCACCACAAATAAAATGGTTCACATATTTAATAATATTTTAATACATTTTTATTATTCCTTTCACGACACCTCTTAAGTCTTGGTTCATATTTTTTATCTCGTCTCTCAAACAGTATATAAAAACTTATGACTGAATAAAAATGAGATAAGTATTAAACTTAGAAATACGTGGATATCTGTACTGAATCTTGCGCCTTCGTTTGCTAAAGATGCATATCTTGTCATTTTCCGCCCGGGCGATGAGATGTCTCTATCTTACTTTCTTTTCCGGCCGCCTTTGATGTTAAATAAAACAAGAACTTGATATTGGAGTTTATGGAGAATCAGCCAGGTGAAGTGATATATCATGTTAAGGATAAGAATATTTACCCTTAAAGGGAAAGTTTTGTAAGCAATTTTGTGGATTCTTTGAGTGCTTTATTGGATATATTTATGAAAATTCTCCTTAGGCAACGTTTTCCGTCTATACATTCAAAGTTGGCTGATTGGAACAATCGATAAGGAAATATGATTTGATTGACGTTCAGATTGGAAATAGTTCTTTTCAAGAAATAAGGTTTGTTAGCGTAGGCATAGAGAAAAAAAGGTTCGGGGCGCAGCAAGTGCGTTATAGTAGTGAATTTTCATAAGAATTGTACACTATTAGTAAAGTATATTATTAAAACTAATTTTTTAAATTTAAAAGGACCTTGGAGATCGGTTTCACAGGTCCCAGTTAGGGATTATTTAATTAAGTTTCTATTTTCTATGGAGCTAGAAAAGTATAGTTTGGTTTCATTAAAGTCGGAAAAGTTTTCTAGAAAAAATTAATTATTTACAAAGCAAATGTACCTGCCAAATCATAAATATGGCAGGTATTTTTCCTTTTAATTGCTTGAATGGTTTTGTTTTAGTCAACCAAATGGAACTAGTTTTTGCAAACAAAACAAGAAACAAAACACTATACTAAATGTTTTAAATCCAACTTGTAGTTATCTGTAAAGCTCATTATGTTATTTTTCCTTTAACATAATACCCGGGCTGGGTTTACATAGGTGTTACTATGGTTTAAGATTGAAGATTCTAGCTTAATAGGAAATTGAGTCATCGGATTTTTTATCTCTTTACAAAAACTGTCTACCTTAATGTGTTTTCTGTTACCAGTTAGCGATTATTTGAATAAAAAAATATTTTCTATTGAGCTAAAAAAATTAAATTTGGTCTTAGATGTAATATGTAAGTACTGAAAGTGTCTTTAGAAAAATTGCATTACAAATTTCATTAAAGTTACAAAAGTTTTTCAGAAAAAAAAAATATTTACAAAGGGAATGTATCTGTCAAATTATAAATATGGCAGGTATTTTTCCTTATTAATTACTTGGATGGTTTGTTTTAGTCAACCCTTTCAGTTTTTTCAAACAATAAACAACAAGAAGGTTTTTTTAAAACAAATTTGCTCATTATGTTATTTTTCTTTAGTTTAGGACCCTCGGTGCGTTTACATAGGTGTTACTATGGTTCAAGATTGAAGATTATAGGTTAATGGGGAATTTATTGAGCTATTGGATTTGAAATATTTTTACGAGAATTAATAACATACTTGCTGCACCCAGACCCTTTCCATCACTTATTTACGGTTGCTGTATCCATACTTTTTAAAAATGATAAAATATTGCAGCTTAATATGTAAGACTGAAAAACAAGGCAACCTCAAAATCATTTTTGGAAAAATATCTTAAAAAATGAAGTGAGATAACAATCTAAACATAAATTAAAAATCTTGGTTCGCTGCTTCGTCGCGGGGGTTCTTCTTCCCCTTCTGCATGCTTACAATCACCCGCAATGCACAAAGGAGAACAATGTAACCAGAAAAATGCCTTCGGAGCAACCCCTAAAATGTTACGGGACCAGCGGTAAATACAGAGGTTCTGCGTGCGGTAAACAGGATTTTAAGGAGGTATAGCTGCAAAATGGGATAAAGGCAGTTTAAAGAGGTCCGACTAAGCTGTTTCTTTCGCACCTTCCGCTCACATTTTCTTTTTATATTCTTCTCCACCCAGCACCTTTATTCACTCTTGATCCCGTAAATTTCTTGTGGGCTGTTTGCAAGAAATTATTCTTGTGGTTTGGGCATCCAGAATGGGTTCTAAGCATATTTCTGGAAAGATTTTTCTAAACACCCCCCCCCCCCCATGTGCTAATCTGCAAATTTACCGAAAATTAAATTTTTATTTACAAACGGAATGCATCTATGAAATTATAGGTGACAGGTAAGTATTTTTTGATATGAATCGCTTAAATGATCGGTTTTAATCAACTTAGTCGAACCAGTTTCTTCAAAGAAAATAACAAAAAAGATTTTTTAAAACAAATTTGTGAAGTTCATTGTGTTATTTTTTTTAATTTAGTATCTACGCTGCTTTTATATGGGTTTTACTATGTATCATAACTGAAGATTCTAGTTTACGTAATGGAAAATTGGGTTATCACCATTTGAAATATTTTTATGAAAATTGTCTACTATAACGCACTTGTTTATATCACAAGATACTAATAAGGTATTAGCTAGTGTTATGGGAATACGTAATAAAATATTCGTCGAATCAGAGTATCCAACTAGGATGTTGAAGCCGATTCGTCCAAGCCCTCTCACTTGCTTCCTATACACATAAGGCACTTGGATCAACACAACGCCGCCTGGATCACCTGCGAGGAGCTTTGCCAGCTCCCCAGTGGCATCTCGGCTATGTTGGAGGTTAACCTGGCCCACCATATACTAACACAAATCTGGCATTTACATATACCAAAATAATTCACCAGAATAATCTATCAGACACACGAATAATCTACCGGATACTAGTATATTCCGCCTGTTACACGAACCCTGCAAAAGACATAAAGAGAAAGAAGAATGTGTACGACTATAAAAAAACTCATGGCTTTATATTACTTCTCTTCTATGGAAAGTCCACGCGGTGTTAATATGACACATGTTTCGTCGACTTAGTCCTCCAGCAGTCAACAAATTTACTATTCTTCAATCTTCAACCTGGTAACGGTTTGAAAATGACGCCCTTTCCCGATACAACGGATGCTTGCATTACTGTCTACTTCTATCTTGTTTGTACACCTTCACAATTCGGTGAGAGCTCTCACAAGAACTATCCTATTTATTAATCCCCGAAATCCAGCAGGATAGAATTTACACAAAATTATATATTGCTGACATCTAAATTTTACACCAAACTCGCTGGTACCTTTTGAACCTCTTTTACAACTCTGCAGTTAACACTCTCCTTCAATAAATTTATTGCTTTTCTTGTCAATATCGACATTTCTAAACAAGGTCGACTTTTAACAAGGGTATCTGTCACACCTGTTAAATTCTCATATGTAAAAACTGCGCGGGTGAAATGTTTATATTCGCCATGACCACGCCTTCCCTCTTAGAATACAGCGATGTGCCTACTTTGTTGCCGTACTGCGCCATCTCTCTATTCCCGACAGACTACACGTATAGGCAACAGATTTTACTTGATGCATATATCTCGTCTGTAAGTGTCTTAATATGCAACCTCTAGAATAATACACACGGCTAGACCCCTTCTAATAAATTCTAGTAACCTTACAGCTCTTAGTTGCGCCTGTTAAACAATAAATAACTAAATTGACAAAATATGTAAAGTCGAACAACCTACAGCATAAGATACGCTTGGCGATAAAGCAGATATCAATTCATGATCCTTTGCAAGAACGGGTAGCTCCACCTGATGACGACAAATCAAGCGAGACTAAGTTTGTGAACCACTTCATTTACAGGTAGTCAGAAAACACGCAACATATAAACCGACTGCAAAAATAAATACAGTTGTTGCCTGTTCACAAACAGATAACCTGTGATGTATAAAATAAAGATGTTATTATACTGAATTTGCTCTGCGGCGATTTTTGCAACAATTTTTGGATAACGACGTGGGTCAGTATAACGATGAACGTTGAGGTTATAATATGTTTTAATGATAAATAATGGCAGATCCATCATATCATATTTATGATCATATCACGATTTTTCCAATTTAGTGGTTGTTAATATTTTGGCCCAATGTTGAACTTTTTAGAAGTGTGGCAATGCAGCTGATACTTTCATTATGATCCTTCTCTTACGCAGTTTTGATTCGTGTATTCGTAGTATTTCCTACACACATCGTGCTTTTTATACATATGAAAAGATGAATCATTTCATGAAGCCGAACCTGATAAAGCCTTGGCATTAAATTATGTTAAGCGAAACTTGCTGCTCATATGTATCTGAGAAAATGTTGTTTTATTCATTTTTGCAGAAGTCAACAATTAAGCCTGGTACTTCTTTCACCTATAGTTCTGAGTGCTGGCAGCAATTCTCTAGTTCTTCAGGCGGTTCGAAATCCAAACTAATCTGCATTCAGCTAATTCTAAATTTTGCCCCATTCCAATATGATAAGCTAAATATATTACATGACTCTGCACTCTCCTGTGCCACTGGCGTTTCCACGGCGTTAACTAAGTACTAAAATGGTAATGATTTCGCAAAAAGTCATTACCACACGTTGCTCCCTGAGCTATCAACCTAGTAGACTGAATCAATACACCATAATATACCATACACAAATAAATAAGTAACAGTATACATAACTACAATCCAAGATGATAAAACATCATTGACATATTATGCTTTATCAAATATTAAATAACACCATTTTTATATGAGGCCCATAAATAGATTAAGGAAAATAAATAAATATGGCAATTAAATGTATTTAGTGATCTACCTTAGCAACTATAAACTAATATTTTTCGTCCTAATCTTGCACTTTAATAGTGTTCATTTTTTTGTGTAACTACATCAATCAACCTTTGAATTATTAAAAAAAAACAAGTATTTGAGAGTGCAATAAAGCTTTAAACACTGTTTGACAAATAACGGGGTTACTTAAGCCGATTTGAGGAGACAAATTACTTATTTTGTATTTTGCAAATTAACGCTTTTTAGGAAAAATAAGCAAGCATGGTGCGGAACATGATAATTGAAAAGCGGAATTGTATTGAGAGGGCAGATTTGTATTATGTCTTATCATAAATTCGACGGATCTGTCTTTGAGAATAATTTCCTTTTAGAACTTCATGCATAAATCTTAATACTATCTGTAGCGGTAGAAACAGCGGGAAGCCTGCTCCTTCCAACTCAACCGTATTTCATCTTTGAGCGCTCCTCATTTATGTTAAAGATTTAGAAACTAACTTCATGCACAAGTAAATATTTACAGCAGATACGACTATATCTAAATGAAGCAACTTTAAATACACAAAAGTTTATAGTTTTATACACTTTGTAAATAGGGTCGTTATCATAACATGTTTAACAGAAGGGGGTAAATACGATGTTTGGATAAATGTTAAGTATTGTTAACTACTGTTTGTATTAGCCAATTTTTTATGGCATTTTCGCTAATGAGGATATTATGATTTAAGGCTTTTAAAAATCGTCAAATTTTCTTTAATTGAGCATCAACTGTGACTCCTAAAACACAATTGTGGGGCCACTTTTAGTGAATTTCCTTTAAAAAAAATTCACTAATGAGGAGATACCGACTTTTGAATTTTGAATATGTTTCTTCAAATGACCGCAAACTAGCCCCCCTAGAACCTATATCTAGGGTCAGTTTTAATTTATATATATATATATATATATATATATATATATATATATATATATATATATATATATATATATATATATATATATATATATATATATATATATACAGGTTTTCCCGGAAAATTGTGTTTTCTTTCGAAAAAAATTTATATCTCCGTAAATAACAAAGTAAGGGCAACCGAATTTAGCAAGCTGGTTTCTGCCATAAACTGTATCGTGTAAAATTCAGATCTCTATCTTAAAAGACAAAAAAGTTAAAGGAAAATTAATTTTTAATTAATTAAATCTGATTCAAGAAAGTTCAAACGTCAAAATTAATTGAGTACGAATGGGAGTGAAAAATACTACAAGAAATGACTAACAAGCTTCTAGATATGTGTCTAAGTCGTTATTTTCCTTGATTTCATTATAATATGAAGAAAAAATCTATTGTAAATCGAAATGAATTTGTGTAAATTTTAAAACATTAAACCAACGTATTACGGGATATATCTGCTAGTAGACAAATGTAGAGCATCGTTCAGTGGCCTAAGTCCCTGTACATCGGATAGTCAAATTCACTTGACTCCTGCTTGACGAGTTCGAATCCTAGTTAGCGACTTTCTTTAATTTTTTTAGTCTCATTTCACTTTACCCTTATCTAATCAGATTGTTGTTATTCGGATGAATTTTTTAACGAGTTTTTGTAAAAAAAATAATTAGACAAAGAGAAGATGAAAGTTTTAAGACTTAATTCAATTTGAATAGCATATCTGGTTGCTTCTTCTTGCCCTAACTTAGTGAAACGCTTCCATATTTAATACAGTCGTAGACTTTTCCCGTGGGTTCATAAGTGCTTGATTTAGTAAATTTTCTTTAAACAAATTTCACTAACGAGGAGATCCCGACTTTTGAATTTAGTCAAAATTTCTTAAAATGAGCGCGAACTAGGCCTCCTAGAACCCATATCCGTGGTCAGTTTCAATTATATATATATATATATATATATATATATATATATATATATATATATATATATATATATTATGAGATAGAAGGCAAGACTGATATTTGGTGGAGTTGAATCCAATATTTTTTGGAGATCCACAGCGACAGAACCCTCTATGAGTCTGCGATCCTCATCTAATTGGGCTAAAGAGAGGTTTAGAATATAATTTATTTGAGTGGAGGGTGTTGTCGTCCGCGCAACTGTGAACTGAGTTGGATGTGCTAGAGAGAAGGTCATTGATGTGGAGAAGAAACTACCTTGCGGGACTCCTGCATTAATTGTATACAGTTTAGAGGAATGGCCATCCACGGCAAGAGAAAAGCTCCGGTTGGAGAGGAAATTTGCTCTCCAGGTACAGAGTTTTGGTGGTAGGCCATAGGCCGGAAGTTTATTAAGCAGCGCTGCATGCCAGACATGGTCGAATGCTTTGGATATGTCTAGAGCGATAATCTGGGATTCAGGGTTAGTAACAAAATTAATTTCCTAGTAGAACCTAAAATAGAAATAAATAACATTAGTGTCAGAACTTTAAATGACACAGAGAAATAGATAAATATCTACAACCATAAGTTAAAAGTAGTTACCAACTATATGTATTTATAAAGTCAAAGTAATTGAGATCGAGCATAACATAATTATTAAGCAAAAAGCATGTAGCCATGACTGTATTTCATATAAAATGTGACAAACAATATGAAAAGGTTACGTGATATTGTATCAACAAAAACTATAGTCTGAGTACATAACGTTTCAAAAAAACAGGTGTGGAGTTAATAGGTTCAGGAAAATGTCAGTTTTTTTTAATCAAATTGTTTAATAGAATAAGCAAAAATAATATGCTAATATAGGCAAATTTTGAATTCTGACTAATTTAAGGAAAGTGTTTGTACTTTCAAGAATAAGTTGTAAATGATTTGATGGAATTTGACTGAGTTTAGAGCAAACAGGTTAGAAAAATATTAATAATATGAATTTAAACTTACCGGTTAAATAACATACATTTGACTTGTGTACAATCAATTCCATATTTGTTAATATTTGTAACTTTTTTGAGTCATTTTGAGAATCTGCCATGTTACTGGACCTAATCTGGAAAGCAAACAAATAGGATGGTAGAAATTAGTTCAAACTCTAATTATCTAATTTTACTGGTGGATGAGAAAAAAACGAAAAGATCCGGAAAGATTAGCAAGGGGAACGAAGGTGAAGACCGAACGCAGTAACACAGTTGTCAAACTAAGGCATTGTAATGATGTAATAAAATGTGTAAATGGTGATAAAGTAAGCTGAATTAACCTTATAAGGTAATATGTGTAACGCTTACCTAATAGCAGATGTGTAATAAGAATAACTAAAGTCCACGGGACATGTGATATATCGAAAATAGTGTTCATGCCAACCGACGCCTTGAACAAAGGTACCTGGTAGCACAAAATTGTACATTTTAGTTTCATTGCAGCAAATTGTGGGTCATATAACCTCAAAATAGAACAGCAACAAGCACCAGGAGCAAAATATTCGTTAAAAGGTGTCAACATTGCCAAAATAAAAAGAATTTCAAGACAGAGGCAAGTAGTCAACAGAGAAGCCGCCAGATAGAGCAACGGACAATCTTTGGTAATGTGTGTGTTTTGTTTCTTTAACGTCGGCCTATTTCCGCGACTATGGCCAATCACCGACGCCAGTGAGCAGTTTCACCTATCATGGAAATTTTGCCGCACCCCTGCCTTTCTGTAAGGAGGGTTGGGATCTTTAACATGCCCAACATCGCATGGACACAGAACCGACGACTTTACGCCCCCTCCGAAGGGCGGAACGTGCAGACATTCAACTTGCTCAAATAAAATGCCAGAACCTCGGTTGATGTTAATGTTACAGTTTGTACTGAAAAAGTGAAAGGAGTACCCTGGGATCGAACCCAGTACCCTTCGGTTCAGAGGCACACGTTCTTACCCCTGAACCACCGAGGTTCCATCTTTGGTAATATAACTTATATTAGTCTTTCATTGAAATATATATCTACATGGCGACATGAAATGTAAGAAAGCGCGGTTGTCATGACGGTGCAAGTAAAACCATCCAGAGGGAACTTTAAATAAAAACGAGAGTAGTCTGAAATTTTAAAATTTGCATCACTGTAAAGTAAATTTAAACACATAAATAATTTAAAATAGATTATAAAGAGATCCTAAATGGGTAATAAAAAAAAATAGTTTGTTCATAAACTTAAAATATTTCTCAATCACAAATAAAAATTTCATGTTATGTTTAAAAATTACCAAGCTTTAAATTGTTTTTCTTTAATTGACTAAATAAAAATATATAGTTGAAGTAGAAAAGATTCAGGTAAAGGAATATGTAAAAGGGTAATTGACAGGTTGTCGCCACACAAACAACAGTAAAATTTGCGTAAATTTTTTTTCTTTTGAACCCTAAAATCCACTTTAATCCCTGTAGAGAGAGAGAGAGAGAGAGAACACATAGCTGTGGCAAAGGAAAATAAGAAACAACAAGTAAATATTTATTGTCAGTAACATTAACTGAACATAATTTTACATTATAAGAAGATTGAATAGAGTTTCATTGACTAAGTATATGTGAACAGTGATCATTTGAGCATTTTACTAGAAGTTTAATATTTAGGGGAACATTATAACGAGTGGTCCAAAATTAAAGTACTCTATAAACTTAGATTATTAAAAATATACAAATATATAACCATATAACCAAAAATATAAGACTAAATATATACAAAAATATTATACGCAAATACAATAATATATATGTATGTATATATATATATATATATATATATATATATATATATATATATATATATATATATATATATATATATATATAACAGAGTTTTACTTAGTGATAGGGCGTAATTTTAAAGGCGCGTTATTGAACCAAATTCAAGTAGAAAAGTTCATATAAACATGTGTACTGAAGAGTCTGGTTTTCAAGATACAGGGTATATTACTTCCTTTTCGAGGAAAAAATAAAAACGACTTCATTGCATGTCGAAAAATTCTTAAAATAAAATCAAGTTATTTGTGATCGTTGCTAGGAAACGTTGTTTTGCAATTATGAACATAATGCTTTTGACTTTCTGTGACAGTTTGTTATTATTTTCCCTCTGGTCAAAAGGTTAATTGTGCTACTAAAAAAATGGTAAATAACTATTCTAATTTGGAGATGACACAAATGCATTTCCTTTATGGTCTTGCCAATGGTAATTCGGTGGAGGCGCCGCGGCTCTATCAAGAAAGGTATCCTGATCGTGTGCTTCGAGGTAGACAAATATTCATAAACATTTATCGTCGTCTGACTGAATCTGGCAGTTTTAAACGTAATACCTCTGATGGAAGATCTCGTACAATGCGTACTCCAGCAGTTGAGGAGGCTGTTCTACATGCGGTCGAAGATAATCCTGCAACTAGTACCCGAAAATAAGTAGGGAATTAAATTTGCTATAAACCGGTATGAGAAACTTTACGAGATTCCCTGTTGTATCCTTATCACGTACAAAGAGTTCAGGCACTTTTGTAGATGGTATCATCAAAGACTTGCAGAAAATCCTCACTTTGATTCCATCATTATGTTTACGGACGAAGCCCATTTTTACAGAAATACAATCAATAATTTTTGAAATAATCATAACTGGGCCCAAGAAAATCCTCATGCTAATACAGAGACACATTTTCAGGAACAATTTTATGTCAACGGATAGATCGGTATCATAGATGACTATTTTATTGGACCATTTTTTTTACCACGACGTCTTAACGGACAATCTTACAGTAATTTTCTACAAAATGATTTTCCTCTGCTTCTTGAAGATGTTCCTTTATATTTACGTCAACAACATTGGTTCATGAATGATGGTGCTCCTGCCCACTTTAGCATATTGGCTCGTGAGTATTTGAAAGGAGCTTACCAAAATCGTGGAGGACCACAATTTAATTTAAACAGCCTAGATTTTTATTTGTGGTGGTACCTAAAAGCATTAGTTTATGTGACACCAATCGAGACAGAAGAACAACTAAGCAATAGTATTGTTGACGGATGCGAAACCGTACGTAACACCAATGGAATTTTCGAAAGAGTTCGTCGCTTGATGAGAAGGAGAGCACGAGCCTGCATAGAAGCTGGAGGTTGTCGTTTCCAACATTTTTTGTAAATAGTTATTACTTTTATTTGTTACATTTTAAAAAATGGCTTAGAAATAAATATTCTGAACGATCACAATTAACTTGATTTTATTTTAACAATTTTTCGACAAGCAATGAAGTGGTTTTTATTTGTTTCCTCGAAAAGAAAGTAATATACGAAAAGATATTAAGAGGCAAAAAAGTTGTATTTTTAGGCGCTTAATCTGAAAAAAATTAAAATTAAAAAAAAACCAGTAGCGACATTTTTTTAGTCAATATTATTTGTGAGACTGCCCCCCAAGACGCCACTGGAACTTATAATTATCTTCTAGTTAGTGCCAACTTAGCGTCCTATTACAATGAATAACATTGCCAGATTTCAACGAAATACGCAAAATGATCATTAAGCTATTAATAAAAAACTTTTTTTTTAAACTTTGGCACCCTGTATCTTGAAAACTAGACTCTTCAGGACACATGTTTATATGAACTTTTCTACTTGAATTTGGTTCAGGAACGCGCCCTTGAAATTATGCTCTATCATTAAGTAACATCCTATATATATATATATATATATATATATATATATATATATATATATATATATATATATATATATATATATATATATATATATATATATATATATATATATATATATTTGTGTGTGTGTGGGTGGTTGTGTGTGATATATGAGCATCTAACGTCTGAAACTGACCTCTGATATGGGTTCCATCAGTCTCGTAAGCGCTCATTTAAAGAAATTTTTTAAAATTCGAAAGGCGTGACTTCCTCATTAGTGAATTTTTTTAAGATTGAAAAACTAAACTCTATCAGTGCATGAATTTCTCCATCAGCAAGGTTGAAGATTAATCTTATTTAAAGCAAATCCACTTTGAAGTATAAAAGAGTGTTGTTTGTGAAACCGTGAGGGTTTGTTTTTTAAACAGCTTTTACATTTACATGCTTTATTATTATGTACATTTACTAACTGTAATGCATGTAAAAGCTGGCTATTACTGCAACAACACATTATGTAATTAAAATACATTTTTGTCTTTCTTACCAGAGAAATTAGCACGTGAACGCGTGCAAAGGATTAGCTACAATTTTCAGCATTCTTTCCTTTTGTTATGTTTGTGGAAATGTATTTGAGTCAGACACATGCAAAAGTCAGAAAATCGTTAAGCGTGTGGTAATTTATTACAACTATAACTCTATTTTTATTTAAAAGGCTAGGGCATGCCAATCGGCGATAAAAACACAAGCAAAAAGCTTTCTAATAGATGGCCTCAGATTGCGGTCGTACAGGAATATGGCACATAAATCACAAGTACAAATATTTATTAGAGATCGATAGAAGGATAACTTATTTGCGGGTAGACTGTAAGAAAGTGAGAAGAATTAGATAAAAACTGTATGTTTTCTTATGATAAATTTCGTTGGCCTTCAAAGATTGTTAAGATGTGAAATAAAATATCAATAGAAATAGAGTTCACGTACTTATATAAATTAAAAACTTTCCCAGACCCACAAGGTTGGTCAGTCTAGTTTCTAACCCGTCACTCATCTTCCTAGTTGCTAGGCTGATCTTTTACCGTTTTACAAGTCAAATTTTAAGCATGATATTCACATTTCAATGTAAATGAGTGATAATATTCTTGTCTTTGAAATATAGTGTCAAATTTAACACTCCTCTGATATCGAGTTTATTCAAAACAACCTACAATCTGAAGATTTCTTTGAACAGTAAGGTATAGTGTACACTAACAAAACAGGCGTGACATTAACTTAAGCTTGTGGCGAATTTTCGTATACCAAAATTGCTAACGAGGAGATCTCTGTTTATATATATATATATATATATATATATATATATATATATATATATATATATATATATATATATATATATATATATATATATATATATATATATATATATATATATATATATATATATATATATATATATATATATAGGCATAAATCTCCCCGTTAGCAATTTTTATATACGCCAGCTTAAGTTAGTGTATAGGGTAATTACGACCCAAATCTGAGAGCTTAGAGCTTAAAAAAATCACGTTGTACTAAAATCTCAATATATTACCGTTTCGCTTGAAACCGTTTTGATGGAGTACTGAAAATTATTAATAAGAAAATAAAACTTTCTAAATAACAATATGGGCTTGAAATACTGCGACTATCTAAAATCTACTACAGCATATTGCAAAGGAGAACAACGCAAAAGCATGCCGCAAAAATCATACCACTGAAATGTTTACAAAACATTGCTAATCTTAGGTGGACGCAATACTAAGAATTAAACGTAAAAAAATGGTCAGAGCTAACAACAGTAACATATGCAAAAATTTATAAATTACGGTCAAAATCAAGGTTCATAGATTAGATAGGTTGTCCGGTAACTGTAAGCGGGGACGGCGGTGAGACGTGAGACGAGGGTAATACGTCATGTGTATTCCAAATGCTAATAACACCTATAGTTTCAGTTTGCGTTTTGGTATTTTAAATAACACTCATTAGAAGTTCGTGTAACTTTACTCCAAAATTTAAGAATCTTTCGAAATTTTTTAATGTTTGTTTTGAACGAAATAGCAGTTAAATTGTCTTAAAAACAATATATTATTTTTTGAACTGTTGTGAATCAACGGTATTGCGAATTGTACCTTATTTATAAACACAATTAAGTCGGTGGTTCGTCATAAATGTAGGTATGTGTTCAATGAAAAAATAATAGGTTATATATACTTTAAACAAGAACTGAATAAATAACTTGACCCAAATCTGTTTAGATGCCTGTTGGAGTGGTTTATAGTGTATTATTGTGCAAAAATAATTATAAAAATGAAATAAAAGGTGGAGATAAACTTTCATTTTTTTCTTTTCCAAGAGAGTAAAAACAAAAGTACTCGGTAAATTTCCAAATAAGCTCACGGAGGGTTTTTATGGAAACAAATTCAGAAATATGCTTAGAACCCCCTTGGAGTAATAAATCGCAAGAAAAATTTCATGCAAACAACCCCCAAGTACCAGGAGTGAATATGGGTGCTTGGCGGGGAAGAAGGTAAAAAAAAGTATTGGCTAAAAACGCAAAAAAGAACAGGTAGCCGTACCTTTATGAGCCGCCTGTATTCCATTTTGCAGCTGCACCTCCTTAAAACATTTTTTACCCTGCACAGATCGAATTTCTTGGGGTTGCTCCCAATACATTTTTCTTGTAGTTTGTGCATTGAGGGTGGTTGTAGGCGTGCAGAAGGGGAAGTAACCCGTTTGCATGTTTGAGGAGGGACTCGACCAGCATGTGACGGTGGTGGAGGTGGGTGTTTCGTCCTTGAAGTTTTTTTCCCCTACTACATGCATACAGCCATCCTCAATGCATAAACGACAAGAAAAATGTCTTGAGAACAACCCCCAAAAACCTACTGGACTGAGCCGAAGGGGTTCTGTGCAGAGTACACATGATTTTAAGGGGGTGTAGCTGCAAAATATAATAAAAGTAGCTTATATAGATCCAGCTAGACTGTTTTTTTCATTTTTCGTTTCTTCTACTCCGCCCATTACCCCTATTTACTCCTGGTCTCGTAAATTGTTTGGGGGTTGTTTGCAAAAAAAATTCTGTGGTTTATACATCCATGGTGGGTTCTAAGAACGTTTCTGAAAAAAATTAAAATGCCTCCTTGAGCTCATCTGTAAATTTACCAGGTATTATTATATATTATTAATTTACTTATTGGGCTAGGACAGTTTACCATTAATTTAAAATGAAATATAAGATGTCTGAGCTTTTTGCTTAGGTTTTGATTGTCAAAATTATTAACCTACCTATATTATAAACGTAAATAATTTAGTTATTGTGATTAGTTGCATGTTAATAAATGAGCTAAATCCAGTAAAAAAAATAATAAAAAAAACTAAACTCTAGGTTGTGGTTTAAAAGAAAAACATTTTGTTCTTGAGGCATTATGAATTTGTAATCTTATAAATAATAACTTTTTTAATCCTTTTCAAGGTAAACCAATTGAATACATTAATTTGAAATCAATTAATATCCTAAAGCTTCAATACTTTCTGTTAGTATGTGAAAAAATCTCAATTTTAACGTATTATTAGGAGCCTTGGTGGTAAAGGGGTAATAACGTATGCCTCTGAACCGAGGGGTACTGGGTTGGATTCCCACGGTTTCCCTTTCGTTTTTTCAGTACAAACTGTAATAAATTTACATCAACCGAGGCACTGGCATTGTATTTGAGCAAGTTGAACGTCTGCACGTTCCGCCCTTGGGATAGGTTGTAAAGGCGTCGGTCCCGTATCCACGCGATGTTGGGCACGTTAAAAATCTCTACCCTCTTTACAGAAAGGCGGGGGTTTGGCAAAATTTCCAGGATAGTAAGGTGAAACTGCTCCCTGCAGTCAGTTATTGGCCATAGTCGTGGAAACAGGCTGAGGTTAAAGTAAAAAAAAATATGTATTCTTGTTAAAAGTCCAAAAAACAACATGCTTCTTTGCAGCAGGATAAAACAAGATTAACAATGGTGCAAAAAACTGTAACATCATGCATAATAAAAATTTATAATCACCTTCCCAAGAACCTTAGAGCCTGTGATAAAAAAAATTAGAATCGCAGTCTTTTTATACTATATCTGATTTTTTTGATTCTCCAGTGTTTATAAACTAGATGTCACATGTTTATTTGTTTCTATGTGTGTTTGTGTTTAACTCTGTTGGTTTTATTTTGTCTGGTTTGGTTGGTACTTTTTTTTGTGGCTTTATTTTGTCATGACCGAAAGCAAATATGTTTATAATATATGCATGTGTATTTTTTAACGAATTTTTTTTACGAAAAATAATTTCAATGAATTTTCGTGCCGATTTGTGTTTAACGGAATTTTTGTTATAAACATTTGTTATTGATCTTTACTTAAAATTTTTGCAAACAATTTTGTGAAACGTGACTGTTTTTACCATATTTTCGTGAACAAGGTTTGTTAGTGAATTTCTGTAAGCAATTTTTTAGCATATTTTGGTGGCATTTTCTCTTCACATTTTTGTAGGATACACTTTTCTAGCGAATTTCCTTTATTACGTACCTGTATAAATTAAGAGGACAGTTTCTTATAAAGTCATTTCTTGGGTTCCCACTTGCGTTCATCAGTTTGCTAACTGCGCTTGGCAATTTCATTAATTTAAGAGATCCTTCTTAAGTTTGTCCTAGTGTAATGCCTCTTCTTGCCGTGGGCCCGTGTGTTTTGTAAAATTAGTTGCTCTGACAGGCCCCAGGGCATGAAGGTTTGTGTTATCTCTCTCTCTCTCCCTCCCTCTCTCTCTCTAATATCGCTAAAAAATTTAATAATAATAAATAATAAGTACACTTGGAGAACCCAAATCACCACAACACATTTTAAAAGACCTGACGATCGTTTCACTAACCAAGTTAGCGTCATCAGAGGATGAAACATTCTAAATACTTAAAAAACTAACATCAACTTATATACCGGATCTCAGGTAAAGAGATCGAACTGAGATGGGACACTAGTCGTAGGCAAATTCCACAGTGTATTGTATTTTTATCGCCGGACAAGGTCTTTGCGCTATCCCTACTGATTTATCTAAAAAATGTCCATCTGTAATAGTTTTGAGAAGGTTCAACGACAGCTAAATTAACAACGATTCCTTTGGCGGCAATAACTGTATACTTATGTTATCGGTAGAACGTGCCGAAAACGTGTGAATTTTATTTAACAAAGCAATCGATCAGGTGACTCGTAATTGGCGCTGGTGCAGCGTTCATACATTTTTTGTTGTAACTATATTTCGCAATATATACGCTTTCGAACCCATTTAACTTTCCTGGTTTCCTAACATTTTTTATTAATTTCAGATTATCTTTATCAACGTGATGATTATTATCCCAAATATGTCGGGCGACGAAAGACTTATCTACAGTACCGTAACGTAATTGGGATATGTGTTCTTTGAATCTAATTCCAATCGATCTTTCTGTTGGTCCGACGTATTTAAGATTACAATCTTGACAACTTATTTCATAAACTCCCGACATTTGGACGCGCTATCCTTGTCTTTATAATAAATAATAATACATTGTTACATCCTTCTATATGATAAAATGATTAGGTCGAAAAGCTGTATTTTGTTAATCAACAAATAAAGAACCCCGAAGAACGCAACATTATGTAGTAGGTAATAGGTTCGTTGGAATACGTGGTAAGTAAATACAGTGGTTTAACACATATTTCTCTAAACTCAAGGACTGTAGAAATTGATTAACAGCGACATAAGAAACACAAAGGACCTTAATTGTGCGAATGGTCAAATCTAAACCGCAGCCAAGAAAAACAAACAACGAATGAATCAAAAGGTTCTTAAGCTCACCTTTCATACTATTCCCGAGTATAAAATAGGCGCAAAATAAGAAAGGTTTTACATATATGTAGCACCACATAAATCTGATTTATCCTTATATTCACCATTTCGAGTAATTCCGAGGCAACACGACGTCTTATAAAGCTTTTATTTATAACACACTATTCAATTTCAGTCTACATTATTAAATCCCAAAAATGATGATTCGTATAATGTTGCAAAATGTCAGATGCTTTTAAAAGTCCATTAAGTGTTTATGTTTTTTGGAACGACCATCTAAAATAATGTCATAAAACATATTATTCACCATGCATTTTTCCTTCTATTTTACATTGTAGTTAATAAATATTTCAGTAAGATTTCCCATTCTCGAGCACTGCATAAATTTTATAGCAACAGAAATTATGTCATTACATTAGGCCTACTGTAATTCATGTAACGAACTTGAAGTGCCCTAATGCATATTTAAGGCATATTATGAGTTATTTAATGGGCTACAATTCAGCAAACGTTTTGTCTCATTTAGGCAGAAATAAAATAGATTGTTCAAAATGCTGGCGACGGGGCATTCTCATTGAAGCAGTTTATTATATCCAAAATCATGTACCTTTAAAACCTCTAGAATGTTGTTATTTTGTCACAAATTGTCTGGTAACTCATTTTATATGTAGCTGGTTATTAAATGTTTCCAGGATTATGTCTTCTGAAAAGCGATTTTAGTTTGGATGTGTAGGTACTCGTGTAAGACATTAATTTGTATAGGGTTTAGTAAATTTTCTTAGAAAAAATTCACTAATGGAGAGATCGCGACTTTGGAATTTGGAAAAAAAATCTGTAATTGAACACCAACTAGGACCCCTCAAACACATATCTGGGTTCAGTTTCAATTTTAATATGTATATATTTCTATTTAAAATAAGCAAGTTGATGGCGAATCTTCAAAAACCCGGAAATCCCAAATTTTGAAATTTCAAAACGAAGTAGTCTTTGAAATATTTTAATGGTTGGTCATATATATCCATATATATATATATATATATATATATATATATATATATATATATATATATATATATATATATATATATATATATATAATATAAATATATATATATATATATATATATATATATATATATATATATATATATATATATATATATATATATATATATATATATATATATATATATATATATATATATATATATATATATACATCCATACATATATATATATATATATATATATATATATATATATATATATATCCAAAATGCCCATAACTCAATTTTCTATGAAGCTAAAGAATTAAATTTTGCTATACCTCTAGATAGTGTAAGTTTCTTTAAATTCAAATTTCATTAAAGGTATACAAAAGATTTACAGAAGGAAACTTAATTCATATTTAGAAAAGTAAAGTATCTGCCAAGTTATAAAAATAGCAGTTATTTTTTTGTAT
Source organism: Tillus elongatus (assembly GCA_964006375.1). Taxonomy (NCBI): domain Eukaryota; kingdom Metazoa; phylum Arthropoda; class Insecta; order Coleoptera; family Cleridae; genus Tillus; species Tillus elongatus. The sequence continues at coordinate 269,511,737 of OZ023262.1, forward strand.
TAATCACCTGAATGATTTCGTTTTAGTCAACCTAATCAAGCCGGTTTTTTTAATATCAATAATAACAAAATGCCTGTTGAAAATTATAATTTCAGACTCAAAGGTGACAAAGTTATTCAAGCGTTTTAAACAAAAATAAGATCTTGTTCAAAACGTATGAAATATGTGCACTATTGTTTCTCCAAATGTCAAAATAATACAAAAAACATGCATTCATCGAGCTGGACTCGGTCGTGCAACCTTCTGCGCAGAAAACCAGCACGTTACCACTGAGCTATCTGATACGTCAACTAACGCTTTGTTTGCATGATACTTGACACAGGCTTCATGCCCGGGGTAGTATATTAAAAGTATACGTAACAATTAATTACAGAATTAGCAGAATTGCCATTGAAACACATTCAAGCACTGTTGCGGTCTTATATGACGTCTTATGTTTAAGTTTAAAGATAAAAGAAACTATTTTAGAATCATTTTTATAGTCTTCACTTGATTTTGTTTATATTTCTACTATTATGCGACACTTTCAGTCTAAAACCATAGCATATAATATCTATGCTGCGCTAAAACTGTATTTGGGGCCGTTCATCAAGCTACAAATATAGTGTATTTTAAATACTGATTGAGTCCCCCTCTTAAATAACAATCACTTGGCAAATTTCTAGTTTCATGTCGTCTGACATTTTCCATAATTGTGGCCGAGATTTCACGACTATTGGTTCGGGTAGTATGTTTTATGTCTGGGTGAACAGAAAATTATCACCATATTATTTATATATATATATATATATATATATATATATATATATATATATATATATATATATATATATATATATATATATTCAAGAACACACCACGAGGGCTTACAACCTAAATACTATCGTACCGTGGGTGTCGACAATGAAGAAAGAGGCAACTTGTTAATTCTGGACTTGAAGGTTTGGAGGTTCTGACGAGAAGAAAAAACATGTGCCGGCAAGGAATTCCACAACTTGGAAGTCCTCGGGCCAAACAAGCGGGCATAACAAGATGTTCTATGTCTGATGACGTGGACAATAAAGGGGTGTCTATAAAAGAAAGAGAGGTCACCAACGGCACGTCGGTGGGCAAGGAATGGCAGCTTTTGGGTGAAGGTAGAGTCATCGATAAGACGTATAGCTCTCTTCTGAATGGAGTCCAGGATAGCGAGTGTAGAAGCGGCACCCCAGATGTGGGAGCAGTATTCAAGGTTTGGCCTTATTTGTGAAGTATATAAGGTATACAGATTAGCTGGTGAAAAGTATTTGCGAGCCCGGAAGAGGAAACCTAAATTCTTAGCAGCCGATTCCGCAATTGATGTGATTGGTAGGTACCAATTGAGATTTCGATCCACAGAAATGCTAACAAGCGAAAAGGACCCATTACTTTGAATAACTTGGTTCTTCATTGTGATGGGTCTAGGGCTGATGCATCTCTTATAAGATAAAAAGCAAGACTGAGATTTGGTGGGGTTGAATTGTACAAGATTTCTACTTCCCCAGTCTAATGTTTTCGGGAGATCCACGGAGACAGATCCCTCCATGAATCTGTGATCCTCATCTAATTGGGCTAAAGAAACAGGCTTAGATTATATATTATATATAGTACATTTGAGTGGGGGGTGCTGTCGTCCGCGTAACTGTGAACTGGGTTGGATGTGCTAGAAAGGAGGTCATTGATGTGGAGAAGAAACAAAGTAGGGGCTAAAGCTGAACCTTGAGGAACTCCTGCATTAATTGTATACAGTTTAGAGGAATGGCCATCCACGACAACAGAAATGCTCCGGTTGGAGAGGAAATGTGCTGTCCAGGTACAGAGTTTTGGTGGTAGGCCATAGGCCGGAAGTTTAATAAGCAGCGCTCCGTGCCAGGCCTGGTCGAATGCTTTGTATATTTTTAGAGCGACAATCTGGGATTCACAGTTGATCTGCGCTGACGGAATCCATAATACCTGCCGTGGGTTAGACTGTGTTTTTCAAGAAATTTTAGTAATTCGGTGTTTATATACTTTTTCATCACTTTAGAGGCGACTGAAAGGGGCGAAATATGCCTGTAGTTGCTAGAAAGCGCTTTGGATCCTTTCTTGGGGACGGGTTGAACTCAAGCAGTTTTTCAGTTACTACGGAATATGCCTCTATTGTAAGATATCTTAAACAGACGAGTGAGGACATGAGTAAATTTTGGTGGGCATTTTTTGAGAACAATTGCTGGAATCTTGTCAAGGCCAGAGGCTTTCCTGTTATTAAGAGAAGAGAGCATCTTCGTACCTTTTTAGATTTGAAAATGATATCCATCATTTTATGCGCAATATTGGGGACTGTTCGTGGTTGAACATTAGGAGGTGGGTTGAGAATAGAATTGCCGGCGTACAACCAGGCAAAAAATTCAGCCTTGCCGATGGCGGTAGAGACAATTTCATCCCCTGAAACAAGAGGTGGGGAACGTGCTCTTGCAGAAATTATTCCCAAGAGATTTAGCAAGAGTCCAGAAGGGTTTGCTGCCATTGGAGCTTGAGAGGACTTTGTTTTTGATGTGGTTATTAAACGAGTTTTTTGCTTCACAAAGAATGCGGACATAGCGGTTTCTTGCCTCGTTAAATGCTTAACGGTTTTCTTTACTGGGATCGTGTAGAAGCGCTTTGTGAGATTTTACCTTTTTAAGTCTGGCCTTGTCACAAGATTTAGAGAACCAGGGCTTTTGAGTGGTTGAAGAGGTTTTATGTGTACGTGAAATAAATAATTCCATGCTAGCTTGGATCATTTCGGTGACGTTTTGATATCAGAGGGGTCAGGATGAGAAAAGCAGACAGACGCCCATGGAAATGAGGAAAAGTCATCCCGAATTTCGTTCTAGTTCGCGGAGTTGTAGTGCCAAACGATACGTGCATGTGATGACTGTGATACTTCGCGTTGAATTGCGCAGGAAGCGGTGACCATGCCGTGGTCTGAGCGACCAATGGGGGCAGTGACTGATATCTTATAGGATTCAGGTTTTATAGTAAGAAGAAGATTCAAGGGATTGGAGCTGTATGTTGGGATGCGAGGAAAGTAAGTAGGTTGCTGAACCATATTAGCTAAAGAATTGCTGACTACAAAAACCTCCGCTGCTCTCCCTTGTGGATCGGTTTTTGAAGATCCTAGCCAGTCCTTATTATGGACATTGAAGTCCCCACAAATGGTGACCTCGGAGAAAGGATATTCAGAAATCAGATGGTCGGTTTTTTCAGAAAGGTGTTCGAAGAGCTGGACAAAGTTGTTGTCAGAAGGTGACCAATAAATGCAAGAGATGAATTTAGTTGCAGCCCTGGGAGAGAGTTTCATCCAAAGTATGTCTTTTCTTTCAGCTTCTAAATTGGAGAGTCTGGTTCAGGGTAGATTGCTACGGATATATGCACACATACCTCCGTGCAATCTAAAGGAAGTAAGCAGCTTATATCCCTGGAAATTAAGGTGATTAGTGGCTGTTTTGGCACTGATTTGGGTTTCGGTGTGGAAGAGGTGTTGGGGCCTATTAACCTGGAGGAAATGGTGGACGGAGTTCGGGTTAGAATTAAAGCCACATATATTCGAGAAGGATATGTCAAATCTTGATGCCAGTGCCCCCTATACACACCGCTCCCGGAGATCCGAAGGGAGGGGTATTTTATCTCCGGAATATGTTGTGCAAAGAGGAGCCATCATCAGTTTGTTTATAAGAGAAACCGACTCATACTCCAGAACCGAAAACGTCCGATGGGACTTCTAAAGGATGGTACCTCCTCGGGCGTGAACAAATCCTTTACTATTACGTAAAGGAAAAGTCCACTACCACTTGGTGATGAACCAGTGTTGCTGTCCGTGGCGCCACCAAGCGGCAGTGGTGAAATTGGTACCGTTATCGTGTTACGCATGATGCGCCGAATAATACCTTGCCACATTTTATAATAATATGTTGAGCCACTTTCAAGATATTTGAAAAAATAATTTTATTTAAACACCCTGTAAAACGAAAACGAGTAACATTTTACTAAAGCATGTTGATCCCTATCGCTTTATTTTTGTGCCAGCTATCACCGATTAGCTAATGTCTAATTAATTATGGGGCACCTGTATAAGTTTGATAAAAACACATGATTAGATTATTTCTATAAAAATTTCCTCCCATAGCGCACTGGCTGCGCCAAAATTGTTTAATGTTTAGGACAACTTTGAGCCTTCCAACCTTCTTATGGGTGCAACTTGGTGTAGAGGTGAGTTTGGTTGAAGCATTAGGTTTTGTATAAACCAAGGCGCAAAACAAATCATTCTTGTTCGTTAAAACTTTTTAAATAAAACATAAATATTCACTATAAAACAACGTGAATCAATACTGTTTATTAATCTAGCATCTAATAGGCATGAACACGTCGCGTGAAATTGTAGCCAGGTAAAGGTTGAACTATTGCAGTGGAAAACTCGTGTCAAGGTATGTGATCATAAATTACGTGTAAAGTGCAGCGTTTCTTTGGGTGAAGATGATAATCGATTATTCCCAACTATTATATCAAATACACCAACAGCGCAAGAAGAAGAAGGCCGTAAGTGAATTTTTAGTTTATAACGAATATTGAATTAAGTTTATTTGCCGATGTAACACGTTTTAGCTGATGTTAGTTCTATGTTAAAAGTAAGCGTTAAAGAAACCTCTTTGTAGTAAAGTTTTACGTAATTCCAACGGGAAACTATTTCCCCGCCTTATCTTGGTTTTGAAACTTTGGAAGTTTACCACTCAGTTTTTTATATCTCGGGCTTAAGTTGGAAATCATTACTATGAAGAAGATTTTATAAAACTGTAGACGACATGATTGTTAGAGCAGCACTTTGTCTGCTTTAGGTCAAATTTGCTGATAATTTTTAATATAAATCTTCTCTACTTTATATTACTATGAGAAGTACGGTGTCGGTCGAAAACTAAAACAAAAAAACAAAAAATAAAGTGCTATTAAAACTTGCATAGTTAATCATGAGGCGCCTATTTTATTACCAGCCCCATTAATATAATAAATTAGTTTTTAATTACTGGGAGTTCAGATACCTTATAAGGAAAACTATTTATTACTAATTTATTCCTTTTAAAATTGGAAGTTTTATTACTCAATTTAGAAATACTGTCACATCCACAAAATTAACTAAAGATAGACGTAGATCCTATTTCTCTCACTTAACAAACGTTCGTTTTTTTCCTCTGTAACCGGTTTCGCTGTTTCACAGCATCATCAGACATGCAAAAGAACGTTATGATGTTTTTATTAAAAAATTCCCAAAAAATAAAAATTGAATAAAAAGTCATGACGCAGCAATTGCACTATGCTAGTTAATTTTCTTTAAAATGTTTTTAATAACAAATATGTCTTTTTTTAAGAAAGCAGGCATAAGATTTGATTACCAGTATAACCTATATAGTAGAAACAATGTACCAAATTTCATCAAAATGACTGTTGTTTGTAAATTTTCCCTAAATAAACTCAAAATATTCCCGAAAAAACTGGTTGTTGGCCAACGAACGTTAGGTTAATGGCAAATTCAGCTATTGAAATTTGAAACTTTAATAAAAATTCGCTACCATAACGCACTTGCTGCGTCCTGTAAAAATTTCAATCGGTTGCAGAAAATAACAAGCACTTGTGAATCCACGGGAAAACTCCACGGCAGTATTAAGTATGGAACATTTTCACTGCGTTAGTGCAATAATAAAAAACCCTGGACGCAGCAAGTGCGTTATAGTAGTGAATTTTCATTAAAATGTTTTTATTGCAAATATGTGTGTTTTCTTTTTAAAAAAGCAGGCATCAATTGTGGTTACCAGTATAACCTATATAGTAAAAACAATGTGCCATGTTTCATAAAAATAACTTTGTTGTGTGAAAATGTACAAAAATTTTCAAAAGTAAACTTAAAGTGTTCCCGAAAAAACTCGTTTCTTGGTCAACCTTATAGGTTAATAGCAAATTGGGCTATTCAAATATGAAGCATTTGATCAAAATTCGCTACCATCACGCACCTGCTGCATACGGAATTTCTTTTCTTACAAACATGCATTATATTTCGATGAAAAATGCAAAAATGCAATAACGTAAGGCGTGTTTGATTAAAAAAAAGAAAATTTGTATCACCAACGACTTATGGGCCACCCGGTGATTGTAGGAATATTTTTTTAAGATGTAGCTCAAGACACCCTATAATTAACATATACAAATTTTTTTCATATCGTGTATAATATCGGATATATTGAGCTTCATTGATTTTTTACGAAAATTCGACAAAAATTATATACCATTAAACGATAAACTATATGGCTAAGACTACTGCCAAGCATCAGAGAAAGGGTCTATTTGAAATGAATTTTCTGGAAAAATTTTAGTAAAATGAAGGACAATGACAGTTGAAACTAAAACTTCAGGGTTTGTAAAACATTCTTCTTGAGACATTTGATTTCCATAGCCCGTATTAGATTCAAGTTCTTTGCATAAATGTTGCCGATTTTGACGTTTTAAATCGCAACTTTGACGTTTTGAGGAAAACCCCAATTAATTTTTCTTTAAATGCCTATAACTTTTTTGTCTTTCGACCAACATGGTAGATAACTTACCTATAAGGATATAAACCAGCGTACCACATTTGGTTGCCCTTACTTTGTTAATTACGGAGATATATTTTTTTTAAAAGAAAACACATTTTCCGGGAAAACCTGGGCAGATTTTCCTGGCTAACGAACTCATCCAATCCATTTGCAAAAGGAATTTATTCACCAAATTTAATCAAAATCGGCCCATTATTTTTTGAGTTATCGGTGTGATACATATATATATATATATATATATATATATATATATATATATATATATATATATATATATATATATATATATATACATATAAATATAAATATATATATATATATATATATATATATATATATATATATATATATATATATATATATATATATATATATATATATATATATATATATATATATATATATATATAGTAATATTGCACTACACTGTAATCACTTTTAAATATACACTTTATTTGTTTGCTGTACGTTTGTGATTTCTTATTGGTTTGCGCGACTTAGAGTTGTACTTCAATTGAACTTCATAAAGTTAAATTTATTTACTTGAAGTTACAGTACAACGATATATATATTAAAATTTAAATAATATAAAAATTACAATAAAATACATATGAGTAATCTAATACCATTAAGGCTGGATGGCAAAGACTAACTGTTGAATATTAATGTTCGACATATATTTATAGACTATTAATTGCTGATCAATTTCCCCTCGGTAATGTCGCTGCACTTCAACCGGACGCTGAGTCGACGGAAAAGCCGGTGTAGCGCAACGTACCCATATGTGCTGACAGTAGCCTTGGTGTGTGTAGTATACCGGGTGGTGCAACCATAACTCCTCCGGGGCCAGATAGAAAATTTAGGGAAGCTAAATTTTCAAAGTGATGTTCTCCAGGGGGATTTCTTCCATGGGGCATCTTTGTTGTTGTTGGTTGGTGTTGGATCTTGGTTCTTTGGTTGGTTTTCTTAGTCTCCATAAAGCATAGACTGCTATCAGGGCAACAATCACGTACAACAGGATGGTCCAGATGCTAGTAGACAGGCTTACTTTCGGATGTTGAACTGCATTCAATAATGACCGTTGGTGTTGTAGTTGATGCTTTGTTTTTTGTAATTCATCCAGATCTATTGATTCTAATTTGATTGGGGCTGTATTTACTACCTCTTGTAGCTGAAAGTTGGTAAGCTTCAACTTGGGTAGTTGGATGTGGTAGGTAGATACTATCTCATTGTGAGATGGGGAGAACATTTGTTTATTTACTGTCATTTGACATCCTTCGGGGATTTGAACCAAGTAGCTTCCTTCTAGATTTGTGGTTTCTTGTCGGCTACGGCATCGTTGGTGTGCTGTACTTTCACGGGGGAATACCATTATCCATTTGTTTGCACTTATCTTCTGGCTCTTCATCTGCTGTATGTTGACTGGGTGGTGTTCGCAAGTTTCGTATCTGGTGGTGAACTTGACCAATTGGACTTCACAAGGGCTGCTATTACTGATCTGATTCATCGTTTGACCTCTGCATAAGTAGTCTCCAGGGCTGACTTCTTGGCATAGTGTGTTTTGTAAGTTATAGCTTTCATCGTTAAGTGCTAGGTATTTGGATTGAGGGATGATGACGGTACAATTTTGACTAGGACCTTGTTTCACAGGAAATGCATAAAGGTGGTAATAGTTATAATGTTTAGATTCTACTAATGGAATTTCAATAGCAAACACTAAAGTATAATTTTTGTAGTAACACTTAATTATTGACACCTCCTCGTATAAAGCTACATTATTTGCATCAAACTTATAGGGGAGATTGGTTACAAAACTCTCAATTCTTTTAAGTTCTATTAGTAAGTCTTCAGGTTCTAATATGGATGGATGCATTGTTTCTAATCTTGCAAAAGTTATTGCGTTAACTAATGTGCTTAAAATGCTTTTAATATTAATGATTTCTGTAATCAATTGTATATACACCATCTGCAGACGCATTATGTGTTCGTTATTAATTTTTTCCTGTTCGAAACCTAAAGTGATCAACTGCAAACGTTCCTCAATTTTGTTTTGGTTTAAAATGACCGAGGATATGGTTTTATCAAATTTTTCTATGGCCTGTTCTGTTAACATGATTTGATTATCAACTATTGTTTTAATTTTGTCTTGATTTGATGTTAATTGAGAAATTGCCGTATCATAACGTTCTGCATCGTCTGCGTCCATGTTGCCTGTTAAGGTCTTTATGATTGTACCTACAGCATTAACTAGTCCTCTTTTATTACGATTATTATTAGAGGGTATAATTTGGTTAAATATTTTTTGTGTCTCCACAATTTGATGGGAAAGGATATTTTGGTAATTTTGTATCTCGTTTTGATAAAGATTAGAATGTGTGGAATTGTGAATAATGTCATGGATATCTTGGGACTGTTTATCTATGGAACGAAGCCCATTGAGAAGTGGTGTTAAAGGGATTACTCGAATAATGGTCCATTTGTCAATGGAATTTTGCATTTTGCCCATGTTAATTGATAACAGTCCGGGGTTGTCATTGATCTTGTCTAATGTTATTCTTTGTCCTTGGATTTGGATAAGGAAGATGGACCTGAAACATTAGGTCGTTTTAGATTTCGTAAATGACGTTTAGACAATTTTTTGTTTTTTCTTAAAGTCATTATATTTTTGTCAGATATGCTTACAACCTCGTAGGGGCCGTCAAATTTAGGGTTATTCTTGTTTCGTTTGTCTACTTTTGTATATATATGTGTTTGATCTCTAAATAAGTCGGTATCATTGGTTCTATTATTAGCGTTAGAAATGGAGCGAAGCTTATTTTTCTCTATTAACTCTTTCACCTTTTCATATAATATTTTTAATTTATTTTTGTGCGATATTAGATAATCTTGTAATAGCTTTTCATGATCATTTATATCGAAAATATCCCTATTAGAGGTGTGTCCAAAGGTTATTTCTAAGGGGGTGTGATTTGTAGATGTATGTATAGTTGAGTTGTATGCCAGAAGGGCGTAGTTCATTAAATATTTTATGGGGTCTTTAGTGTACGTTTGTCGTAATATTCGAACGTGTTCAATTAGTGTTGAGTGTAGTCTTTCAATGGGACCGTTAGAATTTGGATTTTTAGGTGTAGTAAAATGAATTTTAATTTTGTGAAGCTCTAAAAGATTTTGGATGATTTCCGTTCGAAATTCGGTTCCACTGTCCATAATGATGTGTTCGGGTGTGCCATAGTACGTAAAATACTGTATGAATGCATTAGCAGTTTCTACCGGATTCTTACTACTTATAGGTATTGCTGTCCCTAATTTTGAGAAAGTATCAATGATTGTTAAGAATACTTGATTTTCTATTATAAAGGTGTCAGCATGTATAACCTGAAAGGGTTTACTAGGGGTGTCTGTTAGCATTAAGGGTATATTGGGTGGATTTCTATCGTACTTGGCTCGCTTGCAAATTTCACATTCATTAATATAGGCCGTTATTTTTTCACGCATTCTTTGAAAGTAATACTTGTTGGATATTTGTTTTATAGTTTCTATTATACCTCTATGGTTAGTTTTTCCCTCGTGATAATTTCTAATTACCTCGTTAATCTCTTCATCGTCGGCTAAGGGCAGACGATGCTTGGGGCAACTGATAATAATGGGTGCATTGTTGTTAAATATTTCCACATACACTGAACAGAAATCTTGGTATAATTTTTCTGTTTCGAAATTAAAGTAATACCTTTTGCCTATTGTAGTATATTCCTTTAGAAAATTTATGATTGCTTGTCGATTATCATTTCTCGGGATTTGCACCAAATATTTATTTTGATTGTTAACCTTTAGTTGTTTTACTGGTCTTGGATTATTATGTACGGGAGATATATAATATTGGTTTAGTTGTTTTTCTATAGGAACATCTGATATCTGAATACCTATTTTTGGTTCTACATTTACTTGTGAATGATCACTGTCTCGTAAGTCGTTATTTTGTTCAAGTGTTGTTTTGTCTGTTCGGCTTATAGGTGGAATAGTGTTGCTTGAGGTGCTAGGAATTTCTACTGGAATAAAAGAGAGTTCTGGAGGGCTCATTGGCGGAATATATTCGGGTTCAGTTGGTTGCACAACGTCATCAAAATTTGGGGTGTTGAGCTGCCTTTGTAAATCTTGGAGAGGTCTTTCGTCCTCATCAAAATTATTAGCGATTGATGAAATTTCTGCATCCTCTAAAGCATGAACTTGGATGCGGGACAAGGAATCTGCGTTGCAGTTTAGAGACCCTTTTTTATAAATTATTTCATAGTCATATTCCTCGAGTTTTAAACGCCAACGTGTTAATTTTGAATTGGGTTCCTTTAGTTGCATAAGCCATACTAAAGGCCTGTGGTCAGTATATATATATAGAACTTACGACCATAAAGATAGGGGCGGAAGTATTTGGTGGCCCAAACAATAGAAAGAAGTTCCCGTTCAATGGTGGAGTATCTCTGCTCTGTTTCATTGAGGGTACGAGAAGCATAACTAATAGGTTTATCATTACCTACTGACCCTTGAGAAAGGACAGCTCCAAGGGCTACATTGGAAGCATCCGTAGTGAGTATAAAGGGTTTTGTGAAATCAGGGTATTGTAATACGGGGTCATTCATTAATATATTTTTGCATGTTTCGAAAGCTTCTATAAAACTACTATCATGAACTATAGTTGCATTTTTTTTTAAGCATCGAGTCAATGGTTTTGTTAATTTACCGAAGTCTTTAATAAATTTTCGGTAGTACCCTACAAGACCTAGAAATCCTTTGATCTCTTTTCTTGTTTTAGGTATGGGGAATTCTCTTACAGCCTTTACTTTATCAGGATTTGGTTTTACGCCTTCGGACGTGATAATGTGCCCGTGGTAGGCTACTTCCTTTTTTAAAAATTCACTCTTGTCAAGCTGTATTTTTAAATTAGCCTTTCTTAACCTTTCGAATACATTTGTCAACCTTTCTATGTGTTCTTGCAAAGAAGTACTGAAAATTATGATGTCATCAAGGTAGGTAAAACATTTTTCATTTTGAATACCCCTAAGGATATTATCCATAGCCCTTTGAAAGGTACTAGGCGCTCCCTTCAACCCGAATGGCATACGCCTGTACATATAGTGCCCCCCTTCAGAGCTGAAGGCAGTTTTTTCCATATCTTCAGGATTCATTTCAATTTGATGATATCCTGAGGCTAAGTCTAAAGTGGTATAATACTGGCTACGACCTAATTTATCCAATATTTCCGAAATATTGGGTAAGGGATACTTATCACCAATAGTTTGTTCATTAAGACGTCTATAGTCTATGACCATGCGAAATTTTTGTTTGCCACTGGCATCTGATTTTTTGTTAACAATCAGGACAGGGCTATTCCACGGGCTGGAAGATGGCTGAATAATTTTTTGTCTTAACAAGTCGTCAATTTGTCTTTTGACTTCTTGCTTTTGAGCTTCAGGTAATCGATATGGCTTAACAAATACTGGGTTAGGATTAGATAACCTAATACTATGTTTAACTTGATTAGAAAATGATAATGGCACACCTTCGCAATAAAATATGTCTCTGTACTCGTAACATAAGTTTTCTATCATGTCTCGTTCTTCGTCATTAGTGTGATCAAGTCTTAATCTGTTTAAATTTTGAATTTGTAATTTGTCAATTTCATTAGCAGTACCATCTATGTTTTCTAAGTCGATATCTTTGTTATGATGAATGGAATTTAATTCGTTAGTTGAAACAGGTTCTGCATAAATAGCTTTATGTATAATCAGCTGTACGGGATTTTCATTACTATTCACTATAGAGGTTATAGCCTGGCCATTTGAAACTGTCACGATAGATGCAGGAATAATTACACCTGACTCGAGTTTTATATTATTTATTATGCCTATGTTGGAACTACAGTCTATAGGAAGTTTGACTATTGTTTCACATCTCGCAGGCAGTATTATGTTATTTAATTCTTGTGGTTTCGAGTTACATTCGCGATGTATGTCGTCGTCACATGGTAAATACAAGGGAATGCATGTATGCTTCGTTACCAATTTCCTATTATAAAAATCTATTTTAGCTCCCAGTTGTTTGAGAAGGTCAGTACCAATTAACCCATGATATTGATTATTGATGTTAAATACATAGAATTTAAATTTGGCTCTGCCTGTTTTAAATATACTTGGTAGAGGAATTTTTAGAATTTCATTATGAAAACTGGTTTGGTGAACAGATTTAATTTGAAATTTTTCATGCTCTATAAATTTGGAATAAAAATTATGGGCAATATTTTCACATAACAGCGATTTCATCGAACCGGTGTCAAGCATAAGTCGCATTTGAAATGAGGGGTTGATTTCGACCAGTATATAAGGCAATTTAGGGTGGTTTACAGAATTTATCTGTACTATATTTTTTTGTTTAGTTCGATAACCTGAATAAAATTTTGTTCGATGTTATCTGTTTGTTCAAAAGCTGCTTCAGGTCTAGTTTCTTCTTCGTACGTTTCATGATTCGTTTCGTCAAAGTAACGAGCGTCATCTTCAGGAATTGTATAAGAGTGTGTTTCTGAAGGATAATTTTCATAAGATTCGTCATAAACAGGGTTGTCTGATTTAAATTCATGTTGAACCTCTTGATGGTATAATTGGGTAGGTGATGACTGTGCGTTAGGCCCGTTAGGACCTCTCGGATGAGTATTGAAATTTCTAGATGATGTTTCCATAGGTTCGGGCTGGAAATGTTGTCTAAAATTTGGATTGGGACGTGTATGTATCGAGGAATTTTTTGCAGATACCTCCATAGGTGTTGGCCTATAGTTTGGTCTGAAATTTGGATTTGGTCTGAATACGTTTTGTGTCAGCTGTTGTGGGGGCTGATTACGTAAATTTAAGGGCTTTCTGTATGTGGGTTGGTTATGGAATTGTCGGGGGTGCGTAAAATGCGGAACGTTATTTCTATTATTTTGCTGATTCTGTATGTATTGAGGTTGTTTATTTGGTACATTTGAGTTTTTAAAATTTGTGGATTGATTGTGGAGATATTTCATTTGTTTTTCTCCATATTGAAAATTCTCTTCTTCCAGAACAAGCGACATAGCGTGTTCTAGATTAGTCGGGTTTTGTAGCCTAACTGCTAACCCTAGTTGACCACTCAAACCATGTAAATAGGTTTTCAGTGCCACTTTATCGTAAAATTCATTTTTAATTAAACGAAATGCTTCGTTTGCAGTTGTTAGTCTTACTTTTGAAGCTAAAAGACTACGTGAGTCTTGTATTCTCATACCGAATTGGTATGGGGTTTCTCTAGGGTCTGGCTTTAAGAGCAAGAGGTCCCTAGCTAAACAGTCTTCGTCTCTCTGGTCGCCGAAGTATTGTTGCAATAATTGTTTAATACGAGGCCAATTTGTGGCATCTTCCCTACTACCTATCAATGTTCTAGCTCTACCTTCTAATTTACTTATTACTATTCTAAGCATCCATTGGTTATTTGGATTGTCATCGTTTGTTCTATCAACAATTGAAGTGAGAAAATTTTCACACGCTGAAATAAATAAAGCTAAAGTATGCTGGTCCCCATCGTATGCGGGAATAGCATTAATGTGATAATTTTGTAATTGATTTGCCATAATTTGATTGTTATTTGAGCTTATTGTATTTTTCTCTGTTACTATAAGTTTGGGAGGTGCTAAATTAATTTTTACTTTATTATTAAAATTGTCAACTGTCTCTGTTTCAGAGTCTGACATTAATTTATTAATCAATAATTTAAATTTGGGTAAAATTTTAATTAATATTTCCCGTAATATTTGCTTCTAACTTTAATCGATTTTAGATTAAGGTAGGACAAGGAAATTTAAAGGAACAATGAAAGCACTTACGCCAATGTGAAGATGAAGACGATTTCTGTTCTTCTTTGCTTCAGCATCATAAGATACAGCGAATAAGGCAGACAACTTCGTAGGCAGAAGTTCCGTATCAAACCTTATTTTCTCTTATGATCGCTCGCGCACTCACTGTATTTTTAATTGAAAGTTACTTAATTTATTTTTATCAACTTGGACGATGCTGTTCTTTGTTGACTTTGAAGCTGGTTCTGAGTTTTTAACGATAAAAATCGAAGTGCGGACTTTTGCGATTTTTGTCAAAAGGGCACTAAACTCATACTAACGACTGCGCCACTTAGAGTTGTACTTCAATTGAACTTCATAAAGTTAAATTTATTTACTTGAAGTTACAGTACAACGATATATATATTAAAATTTAAATAATATAAAAATTACAATAAAATACATATGAGTAATCTAATACCATTAAGGCTGGATGGCAAAGACTAACTGTTGAATATTAATGTTCGACATATATTTATAGACTATTAATTGCTGATCAATTTCCCCTCGGTAATGTCGCTGCACTTCAACCGGACGCTGAGTCGACGGAAAAGCCGGTGTAGCGCAACGTACCCATATGTGCTGACAGTAGCCTTGGTGTGTGTAGTATACCGGGTGGTGCAACCATAACTCGCGGACTGCAGTTTCGAACCGTCTCGGTTCATCATCAGCACGCTGATGACTGTTATCCCTCCTGTCTGGTCTACGTCTGAGATTGTAAGTGACGCATGCGCCGTGAGCTTCTATTGGTCAGTTTTCTGTTCTCTGATTGTTATGCCTTCGGGCTGTGTCGTGTGTATCGGTCTCCTGTCTTGATCACTGTGGTTTGATAATTTGTCTATTTGTATGGCCTTTATTAAGTTTTGTTTAAATGTTTGTACTTTGATTTGTTCTGGCATTAATTGTTTCTTATTGTTTGTTTGTTGAATGTAGTATTGTTCCCAGATTTCCATTTTTTGTGGTCTTTAACATGTTTCATTAGTTGTAATTGGGTGATGTCTGGTTTTTGGTGTTTTGTGTTGTGAATGTGTGTAGCCACGTTTGATTTGTAGCTAGGTATGTGGATTTTATCTAATGCTGTTATATGTTCCTTGAATCTTGTTTCTATTGATTTTTTTGTCATTCCTATTTTTTTATTGCATGTGTTACATTCTATTTGATATATTCCGTTTAATTCATCTGGGTTGTTTTCTTGTTTTTTATTTATTTTGTTTATTATTTTGTTGTTGGTTTTGTAGCTCATTTTTAAGTCATATCGTTTGAGTGTTTGTGTTATTTTTTTGATGTGGTGGTTATAAGTGAATGTTGTGTATTTTGTGTTTGTTTCTGGTGTTTTGTTTTCGGTTTTGTTGATTTGTTTGTTTTTGATTTGTTTTACTAGCTTTTCTATTGTTTCCTTGTTGTATCCATTTCTTTCTGCTATTTGTATTATGATGTTGTACTCCTTTTCTCGTTCGTCGTTATGAAGTGGTACATTTAGCATTCTGTTTATTAAGTATCTGTATGCGGCCATTTTGTGTGTATGTGGGTGTAGTGAGTGTTTAGGTATAGTGATGTCAGTTTGTGTAGGTTTTCTGTATATTTTGTATTCAATCTGGTTTTCTTTTCTGTTTAGTGTTAAGTCTTTCGAGTTAAGTTCGAAACTGCAGTCCGCGCAAACCAATAAGAAATCACAAACCTACAGCAAACAAATAAAGTATATATATATATATATATATATATATATATATATATATATATATATATATATATATATATATATATATATATATATATATATATATATATATATATATATATATATATATATATATATATATATATATATATATATATATACATTCGTAACCGTCTATAACACAGATCTTTTTTGACAATTTTTAATTTTTTTTTTCAAAGAAAGTTCGCTAAAAAGAAGGAGGTAACATGTTATCTGCCTCAAGCTGTATTTATCATTATACTTGTTTAAAGTATGTACGCATACATGTTACTGCATATACTAATTTGGCATTCTAATATAAATCCACTTATGCTGGAAAAGTGATTTCTAACGAGTTGGTCGATAAAAGAATAAATTAATAATTTTCAAGGTGACATAAATATGCAATATCATTAACACGTGTTTGTTTTTAAAATATCAAACAAACATAAGACGTTCATTAAATGTTTATAACCTGAAAAGATATAACGCGTTTATATTAAAATGTCTGATCGTTTGCCTGTTTTTCCACAGCCTAATCTGGAGAAGAGGATTCTTCAGGTCGACGAGAAAAAGCTTAACACGTTCTCAGATCGTAGCCAGCTGAAATACGCACGCCGTTTGGTGGTTAAACTGGGAAGTGCTGTGATAACTCGAGAAGACGAACACGGTTTAGCTCTGGGACGTCTTGCTTCCATCGTTGAACAGGTGAGTAAATTCTGACTGTATTACGTTAATAGAGGTAAAAGCATTCGAGTGAAAGTGAAAATCATGAATAATGCCGTCATAATGTTAGATTAATTCACTCTAATCATAAGGCGGAAAGGCAGCGCGGTGTTTAAGCCGGTTACTTATGGTGACAGCCACGTTGACAAATATCACCAGATGAAATTTGAGAGGCAGGATTTTGTATATGCGTGATGATGGTTTTGTTAGGGAAGGAAGACAGTAAGATGTTGGGCATCTTATATTTCAACTTAATTTAAAAAACATTTAAATAAAAATTTAATATAATGCAAATGAATAAAATTACGACATCCATCGATATACAATACTAAACAGCCAAATGGAATAAATTCAGTATTACCTTAATTATCGTGCATATTTATTGAAAATCACGAAATACGTCAATTTTATCTATAATATACTTATAAAATTCATTCGGCATACAAAATTTAGTTTTGCTGTTTCTCTATATGTGTATTTTAGTATTAGCTTTAGTTAAGAATAATATTAATATAAATTTAGTTTCCCTACTGTCTCACCTATTGTGTTTTATCCCATGTCATTAGCTGTCCAGTGTTGTTTGTTAAAAAAAATGCCCTGAAAGACACCTGGGCGGGAAGCAGGTATCCTTTGTTTCTATCCTTAATAATAAATAAGAACACAAACATTTATATTTTGACAAAATTGATATGTTAGAAGACAAATATTGCTTATGCTATAGCCATAGAAGCCATATAGAAATAGTCATACTCTGTAAGAACTTACACCTAAAAGTAAGTCTATCGCTTTAACCCTCCCTATTGCTGTAAGTATTGATATTTATACAGCAAATTATAAATATATTTGAAGGAGCATCGCTTTTTATAACAAAATATAAGTATAACAATGGTACAAATTTACTGCAGAGTTTTGTGGCCAATGGACGTAGTGTCCGAAGCCAATTCCTTCCACACACACACATACACACAGGTCAATTTTAAATTAAAAAATTGAATGTTCTGCAGAATGGGAACCTCACTCCTACATTCAACCCCCTTCGAGTGACAGTTGCAACTAGGCTTGGCAACCTCAGTGCTGGAATTTGCGGGAAATTTACAATAAAAATGCGGGACCTGCGTAAAAAAGCTGGACCCAGTTATTAGTAGCGATGGAAGATATTTCACGAACTTTCATTTACTCATGGATATCAGAAAATCACAAGTAGTGACTGTTAATTTCGAAATTGTGAAATCATGATCACGATATTTCATTTGCTTCAGACTGCGACGCGATTTCCGTTTGCGCCTGCGATCTGCGTTTGCGCATTCTGTCTGGGTGGGTTTGCAGGTTAACACAAAACTGTGATTGTGATTAAGTCTTGATAAAGACTTGTATTCTTTTAGCACAAAAGTTTGATATGGTACCAGTCTACTTTTTAAATTTTACAAATATTGAATTAAAATTTGAAAATTTTTCTATTAGTGATTTTTTTTTTAAATTCACTAATGAGGAGATCCCGACTTTTGAATTTTGAAAAAATTTATTCAAATGGGCGCTAATAGGCTCCCTAGAACACACATCCGGGGTCAGTTTCAATTTTTATATGTATATATATATATATATATATATATATATATATATATATATATATATATATATATATATATATATATATATATATATATATATATATATATATATATATATATATATATATATATATACATATCACACCGATAACTCAAAAAATAATTGGCCGATTTTGATTAAATTTGGTGAATACCTTCCTTTTGCAAGTGGCTTGGATAAGTTCGTTAGTCAGGAAAATTGGCCAAGGTTTTCACGGAAAATTGTGTTTTTTCTTTCGAAAAAAATTAATATCGCCGAAAATAACAAAGTAAGGGCAACCAACCTTGGTACGCGGGTTTATATTATTATAAAAAATTATTACCTACTAAAACCTAGCTCTGTAGCTTAAAAGATAAAAAAGTTATGGGCATTTACAGAAAAAATAATTGGAGTTTTCCTCAAAACGTCAAAGTCGCGATTTAAAACGTGAAAATTGGCAACATTTAGGCAAAGAGCCTGAAACTAATAGGAGCTATGGAAAGAAAATGTCGTAAGAAGAATGTTTTACAAAATCTGAAGTCTTAGATTCATTGATTGTTGTTGCCCTTACTTGGTAAAACTGGTCCATACTACATACAGACTTGGAGACTACTTCTCTGGCTTCACTGTTGATTTTCGTTCTTGTATGTGAAGGACGCAGCCAGCGCGCAAGCTAACTGGAGCAAGTGGCCCTTATGAATTCTGGAAGTTCTGGGATGTTCTTCAACGTTTCTGTGACTAGTTTCACTGCTTGACAGCATTCTCAGACAGATTAAAATTGAATTAGTACGAGATCATGACAACTACAAATAAACATCTGTGGCTATGTTATAAAATGATGTTTTGATCAAAAAATGTTTATCAAATTGAAAATAAAATGAAACACAGGTGACAGATGAGGCTTTAAAAATGTCTACGTGATGTATGTCAATATTTAACATAAAAATACAACTAGCCTATAATAACTGTGATAACAGTTATAACAATAAAATAACTAAACAATAACAGTATAAAAGCAGTCTGTATATAACGAAATTATTGACATACATCAACTCATTATCTTATTACAACTTTTTTGAAATAATAGTTAAATTTATTTTTCTTTGGCTTATTTAATTAGAAAGAAAAATATCCAAGAAAGAGAAATTCATTAAATCAGTTTGCTCGTTTAAACAAGGTAGCTATTGTTGTGTGTGTGCTTTTTGACTTCTAAAGCTTCAAAAAAATCTAGTTCACGTTTGTCATTATAAAAATGTAGTGGTTGTATGCGGTTATTTACTGTAGGTCTATGTTCTGTATCAATAATATGTTTTGCAAATGTAGATTTGTCAGCGTGGTTATTTCTAAATGCAGAAATATGTTCTTTGTATCAACTGTTAAAATTTCTAGAAGTTTGACATATGTAGATTGCGTTACAAAATGTGTACAAGCTAATTTATGAACTCCAGCTATTGTCAGGAAACAAGATTTTTCTTTGGTGTTAAATAGTAAATCACGCGTCGTGTTGTAAGATTTAAAAGCTACCTTTGTATTTGTACAGGTATTTAATATTTTAAAAATGTTTTCTGAAATGGTTCCAAAATAAGTTATCAAAACGTATCTGTTGTCTTCTTTGTCTCTAATATTTGGCTAAAATTAATTAATCGCTAATTTGTATTCTTTTCTCTCGATCATTTTATCTATTATTTTAACAGAGTAGCCATTATTAAATGCGGTTTGCTTAATTATTGAAATTTCTTTTTCAAATTTGTTTTGTGACATTGGTATTGAAAATGCACGATGTATCATAGAACTAGGCCGACAGTTTTTGTGAAAAAGGGTTACATGAATCCTATGGTATAGATAAAGACTTTTGAGACTTCTTGTTGGTAAAACCGTTCCACAATTAAGACGGACGTGGAGATTTGTAACTCCAGAAGAGTTTGTTTTCTTTTCTGCAACCGGTTTAAATTTTAGTGAATTTTTGTGGAAGAAATTCACTATTAGGGAGATCCCGATTTTTGAATTTCGAAAATTTTTTGCAAATGAGCTCGAAGTCGAACCCCTAGAACCCATATCAGTTTCAATTTTAATATGTTTATATATATATATATATATATATATATATATATATATATATATATATATATATATATATATAATATGTATTACACCGATAACTCAAAAAATATAGGCCGTTTTTCATCAAATTTTGTAAATATCTTCTTTTTGCAAGTGTCTTGGATAAGTTCGCTAGCCAGGATAAAGGGACCAGTTTTTCCAGTAAAAATTTGGGTTTCGTTAAAAAAAATATTTCTGAAAGTAAGAAAGGTATGACAACTAAATGTAATATGCCGGTTTCTATTAGTGAATCTTATTAAAAATATAATATCCACCAAAAATTTAGATCTCTAGGTTGAAAGAAAAAAGTTATAGGCCTTTTTTTTTGTCACGCTGGCGGCCAGGGAAGCAAAGCAATACCAAAATATTTGTGGGGAACAAAATCGATTACACATTACAGAAAGGATTAACTTATCTTGACGCAAATACGAGAAAAATTAATTTAAAAATGTGCTATCCTTTTTTCTTCTGAAAATGTCAGTGACGTCATAGATATAGCAAATAACAACTTTCTATTTTTATTTTCTCACGTTGGCGGTCAGGGAAGCAAAGCAATACCAAAATTTTGTGGAGAACAAAATCCATTACATATTACAGAAAATATTAACTTCTCTTGACAAAGAAAGGTCAAGAAGTATGAGAACAATTAATTTTAGTGAATTTTCGTAGAAAAAATTCACTAATGGGGAGATCCCGACTTTTTAATTTTGCTAATGAGCGCATTAGGACCCATAGAACCCATATCCGGGGTCAGTATCAATTGTAAGTGGCTTGAATAAGTTCGTTAGCCAGGAAAATCGGACGAGGTTTTCCAGAAAATTTTTGAGTTTCCTTTCGAAAGCAAATTTTATCTCAAAAAATTAAAAAGCTATGATAACCAAATTTAGTAGATAGGTTTGCGATATAAAAAGTAAACTATACACCAAACTTTAGATTTCTATGTTGCAAGAAAAAAGTTATAATAAAATATTTGGTGCCAGATCATTTCTATGAAAATTCACTACCATAACGCACTTGCTGCGTCCCGCATCCCGACTTTTTATCATTCTTCTGCAAACAATTATGCGGATCCTATCTGATATGTCCGTTGATGACACCACATTTCTCTCAGATGCAAAAAGTCACCCCAGTAAATGAACTGGAATTTGGAAGACCAGGAATAATGATTCTCCTGTGACATATTCACGTTCCCTTTCATTGCTTGCGGAGTACATGACAGAGAAAAGCCCATACATCTTGATCTCGTCCATTTATAACACATCCGGTACTAGAGAATAAACGCTAAGTCTTCCAGAGATATTCATGTAAATCGCGCGGTGAACTGCCGTCTTACATCCTCGCTTCTGCTGCCATTTAATCTTATAAAGGAAACGTTCTACACAAAGACCATATGACTGGGTGAGCTAAGAACTGCGGTTGGAAAGTTAGGCGGATATATATAGTATTGTGTGACGTTTCAACTGAATAAAATATTTGCTGCGGGCCCGCAAGAACCTTTATAACCCTCCTTGAGGCCTAATGCAAGGATATGTGTTACCCCTTCGCAGTTTCCTTTATAGGAAACCATATTCAAGAAGGATATTATAGCAGCATTGATAAAGTTATTGTATGATTTCATTTTCCCACACAATTGTTCTTAATTCAAACATACATTTCCCAATTATCCTCTAACATTTTGGATCTTTCTTTGACCTCTTCAAACCACTCATTTACAGTCATTTCACAACCAGTAAAAAATGCGTTACTCTTACGTTTCAGTCGGTAGTCGCTTGGTCCCAGATTTGGCAAATAGGGTGGATGACTAGTTGTTTGAGACCACAAATAGACGGCAGACATCACGATAACTGACTTGTGACTTAACACCATTTTTTGATGAAAAAGTTCCCCATTTCACAATCTTGGGTAATGCTGGTGGTTTGTTGTGAAGCCTTTTAGGGAATTTTTCGTAAAACGAAAAACTCACTAATTAGGAGATCTATATATATATATATATATATATATATATATATATATATATATATATATATATATATATATATATATATATATATATATATATATATATATATATATATATATATCACACCGATAACTCAAAGAATAATGGGCCGCTTTTAATGAAATTTGGTACGTACCTTCCTTGCAGTGGCTTGGATAAGTTCTTTAGCCAGGAAAATCGGACCAGTTTTTCCGGGAAAATTTTTGGTTTTCCTTCGAAAAATTTTCATATCTCCAAAATAACAGAGCTATGAGTACCAAATTTGGCATATACGTTTCTACTTACCAACTTACCCTACGTGCGAAAATTCAGATCCCTAAGTTGAAAGGAAAATAAGTTATAGGCATTTAAAAAAAACATGGGTGCCACTGGTGATCAGAGGAAAGCACAAGAACAACATATTTTGTGTGATTAACAAAACCAATTGAATACTACATCCAGCGGTTAAGTTTTCTGACGCAAAAACGTCAAGAAATACCAGGAAAAATATTTTGAAAACTTGATAATTTTTCTTCTTCAAGCGTCAAAGTCGTGATATGAAACGTCAAAATTTAAATATTTTCAGACAACGAATTTGGAACAAAAACGGATTATGTAGACGATATGTTGTAAAGTGTATTTTACAAAGCCTTAACATTCAGCTTCAACTATCATTGTCCTTCATTTTCTATAGTCACAGAAGCATTGAAGAACATCCTAGAACATCCAGAATTCGAAGGGCCACTTGCTCCAGTTATCTCACGCGCTGGCTACGTCCTTCACCTACAAAAAACAACATTGAAGCCAGAGAAGTAGTCTCCAAGTCTGTATGTAGTCCTTCATTTTACTAAAATATTTTCAGAAAGTCCATTTCAAATAGACCCTTTTTCTGGTGCTTCGGCAGTAGTTTTAGCTATAGAGTTTATGGTTTAATAGTCTATATTTTAGCAAATTTTTCGTTATTGTGAAGACCGCGACTTATGATTTTTAAAAAGATTTCTTCAAATGAGCGCGAACTAGAACCCCAAAAACCCAAATACGGGGTCAGTTTCAGTTTTTGTCTTTTACAAATAAACAGGGTGACACTTTTCTACGGTAACGCTCAATAAATCCGTTATTATACAAGATATGACCAAAAAGTATATACGTTAATTATAGGGTATCACGAGCTGCATCTTATAAACTTATTTTGACAATCACAAGGTGGCCCATAAGTCGTTGGTGATACAGTTGTAAGAAAAAAAAATTGATATCATTCATCGTTTTTGAGTTATTTCAGTTGTTTTGCAACCTTTCACGTTTTTTTCACACATTTCAAACACATATCACAAATTGTGAAACGGCGTTTTTATCAATAGATAGAGGAGGCCCATGGAAATGACGCATTCAGAGAGCTTTTTGTTTGTATTGCTCGTCGAAAAAATCGAGCTGCTGTATATGGACACGCTCAAATAGTGGCTGAATTTTAAAAGATTTCCCAAAAATGTTTTTAGTGTTTCTGTGGAATTTATTTTTGTAAGATTTTTGTGATATGTTGGTAATTAATAATAAATATTTAGTAAGTTATTGTAAAAGAAAACTTGTCGAATTTTTGTGAAAAATGTAATTAAGTGTAACATTACTGAAGGCAATTTCTGTAAAAAAAATGGTGATTTTCTGTAAAAGAAATTTTTCCCAATTTTCATAATTTCTTTTTCAATTTTGGTCCTAAAGCTGTTTGCGAATAATTATATCCTGACAGGTGTGTAAACAGCTTAAAGAGGTTCGTTGGCCAGGAAAATCGGGCCAGTTTTTTCTGGAACTTTTACGGTTTATTTTCGGAAAATGTTTGTACTTTTTGAAACAACAAATCTATTTTAATGAAATACCGTAAATTGTTACTAATATATAGGTTATACTGACACCCAAATGTCATTCTTTTAAAAACAAGTCATATTTGCCATTAAAAGCTTTTTTACGAAAATTCGCAACCATAACGCACTTGCTGCGTCCTGTCGTTTTTTTTTAACAATCAGATTTAAAATTAGGCATCTTAGAACATCGTAGCCAATAGAAGAAGACTGAACCCTCAATTTTCAAGAGGGCGGAGGGCAAGAAGTCTTCATTCCATTCTTTGGCGTTTTGTCTGAGAATTATAGGGATGAATCCGGGATTTATTAGTATTCACGATGGTTTTTTTCTCCTTCTTTACCGTCGGACTATTTTCCCGACTATGGCCAATCACGGATGCCAGGGCGCAGTTTCACCTTGTTATCCCGAATTTTTTGCCAAACCCCTGCCTTTCTATACAGAGGGTAGGGATCTTTAGCGTGCCTAACATCGCATGGACACGGAAACCACGGCTTTACGCCCCCTCCGACATATCCCAATTTTCCACCAACGACCGGAAAAAAGAAACGAAGGATTCTAAAAAATCAACGAGAGTATGGTCGAATTAGTGCAGAAAAACTTTTACCAAAGCCAATTACTTTAAATGAAGATAATCTAATAAATGTGCTAGCCTATTTTAATGTTAATCCAGAATCATCAACTCGTGCCGCAGAATATGATTTTGGCATTTGAAGAGCTTTTATTCATAGAATAATAAGAACTAATGGTATGCATCCTTACAAATTTAAGCTACTTTCTGCTTTTTCACCAGGTGACGCCGTCTAACCTGTACAATTTTGTGAAAGTGTTAATACGATACCAAGAAGATCCACCATTTTTGCGACATATTATATGGACAGACGACTCAAAATTTACGAGAGAATTTATTTTTAATAGAAACAATACTGCTTTTCCGTCATCTGAAAATCCTCATATTATCCGGGAAAGAAACTTTCAAAATAAATTTTGTGTAAATCCTTTTTGTCTAATTAAAAATTTCAGGATTTATTTGCTCCACTTCAGCGCGAACTCTTTGTCGCTAAATTCTTTGGTCTGTTGAAATAAACTTACGATTAAAAATAACCCCACTAAACAAACCCAAAAGAGTCAAGTCTGGGGAACGCGGTGGCCACCCAATTGCTGCTCGACGCCCTATCCATCTTTCAGAATATGTAGGTAGCATTTAGGTGTTGACGGACGTCTACAAAAAAGTGAGGAGGCGTTCCGTCTTGCTGAAATCATATATATGACGGGTCACATCTGCATCGTGATTATTTGGAAAAATTACCGCGAGAGCGGGCACTCAATCCAATCGCAAGAAATTCAGCTATAGTGTTGCTGTAAGATTTTCTTACAAAAAGTAAGGCACTATGACTTTTAATTATTGTAACCGGCAGGTAATAATTAAAATTAATTCACGATGTAACATTTTTGTCTTTAGTCATTGAATTCCAAATCCGTACTACGATAAAAGTCCAATAACTAAATACTAATAACAGCAAATAATCAATAAATTATAACAACGTGTGCTGTTAAAAAATTACTTTGACTTTGCTTTTTGTTTCACTTGTCAAATAGTTACATGACAACGTATCAAACGTTAAATTAAGTGTTCATTACTTAACAAAAGTAAAGGAAAACCTTCTTATTCTAAAAAAAACTAGCCCTAAATAAAAACGGTGGGAAATATTTCTTTTTAAATTTATCTTTCCATTTTTAATTTTTTCAAAAAAATTTTTATGTCAGGTAACAATGTTTTTCATCACAATTTAACTAGTAAGCAGGTCTATGGAAAAACAGCAAAAAACATATGGTTGTCATTTTGAAAAACTTATGATGACGTCATCGTTCGGAAATAGGTGACGTCATAAATGTAATTATTACGTCGCAAATTGACAATTGTAATAAGGGTTTTTTTTGGAAAAAGTTATTAACGCATTTGTAAATTATGTTCCAATGTTTATTATCACACTGTACTTATTTCTTTAATTATTGGCCCAACACTGCTTTGACACACACCAGCGCAAGTTGCTTTATATTTCGTGTATCTTCATCATTGTTATTTTATTGTATTATGTTTAAATTTTTTCCCGGTCGAGTGGAAGAACAGAAAGTAATTTTCGAACTCTGTCTTATAAAATGTAGTAATTTTAAAGGTTAATAAAAGCTATTAATTATTATTATTATATTATTGAACATACATATTTTTCTTTTAGATTTTTTAGTTGAAATATTGTGGCTTACATTTGTAGCACCTTGTATATTATTACATATTCAACGTATCATATAGGAATATGTTTGATAGTACAATCTTTAACATTACATTTTAAATTCTTAAATTCGTTACACCATGTATATTATTACATTATATTATATAAAGCTTCATAAATAAAGTTTTTCAATTCCCACATTTATTTTACAATAAGAAACGTGCAAAAACACGTTTCTCTACCATTTCTTGGAAATATCAGATTATTGAAATCCAATACAACTAGACTTATTCTAATCTTATGGCTCATAAAATTTTATATTACCGATTTCAAATGTAGAGTCCTGGCTAGTAAGCTCGTACTTGTTTTATATTGATAGACTTAGTTATTCTGCCTTTCTTATAGCTTATTTTCTTTGTTCCTAGCCAGTCGTTTTGTGAGCAAAAAGAATAATTGAATCTTGCAGCTTTTAGACTTTTATAGGATGTAACTCAAGTTATTTCGCCATATTGTTGTATAAAGGTTTACGACAAAACAATGCTGGGTATTAAACCTAAATATTTACATCACTGACTTCAAAAACAAGAAAGTCACAAATAACAAATTCTGTGGTTATCAAAAAGGCATTTACCTCTCTGAAATGATTTCTGGTCAACTCTGCAACATAAAGTGTTTCGCAATAAGGGCGATATGTGTGTGAAATTAAATCAAGTACAAAATATTTGAGATAAAAGCAAAACTTTTTTATTTTATTTCAAAGTACAACTTATGACAATTATGTTTTGAATAGCATATCAATCAAATGTCCACCTCGAATTATTTGGAGGATCGAATTCGATGAACAAAATTTTTGGTGACTTTTGCAATAAATCAGGTGTAACCTTATAAATGCAGTATTCGATGTACAATTTGAAAACGCTTTAGAGGTTGTAGTGCGGGCATAGACCAACGACTTCAAATACCCCCACACAAAGACATCGAAAGGTGTGAAGTCACACCTTCTTGGAGGCCAATTAACAGTTTCATTCGTGGAGATTAGAGACTGATCAAACTTTTCTCTCAATAACTTAATAGTGGCGTTGGAAAAATGTGGAGTTGCACCATCTTGTTGGAAAAACATGTTTTGCATATCAATTTTATCCAATTTTGGCCACAAAATAACTGCTAACATTGATCGATAACGGTCACCATTTACTGTTACTGCATCTTCATTAGCATTTTCAAAAAAAAAAAAAAAAAAGTCGGATGATGCCATCACGCAATAACCACACTAAACAGTAACTTTATTTGAATGCAAGAGCTGCCCATGAATCTGCTGTGGAGTATATTTAGACCAAAAACGACAATTTTGTCTATTAACAGTGACTGCCAGGAAATTTTGTCGAAAAACCTGAAAGGCGTCAAGTGGTAGGTGGTAGTAGACTTTTCCTTTACGTGATAGTAAAGGATTTTTTTCACGCCCGAGGAAGTACCACACCTTACATCAAGGGGCCGGTGAAATCCCAACGGACGTTTCCGGTTCTGGTGTATGAGTCGCTTTCCCTTGTAAACAAAAATGATGATGGCTCCTGGCTGTACAAAAAATTCATGAGATAAAATACCCCTCTATTCGGATCTCCGGGAGAGAAGTGTTCAGGGGGCGCCGGCATCAAAATTTAACATATCCTTATGGAATATATGTGGCCTAAATTATAACCTAAACTCCGTCCACTATTTCCTCCAGGTTAATAGGCCCCAATTCCTCTTCCTCACCGAAACCCAAATCAATGCTAAAACAGCCACTAATCACCTTAATTTCCCGGGGTATGAGCTCCTTGCTTCCTTTAGATCGCATGGAGGTGTGTGCGCGCATACGTCCGTAGCAATTTACCCTGCACCAGACTACCCAATTTAGAAGCTAGAAGAAAAGACATCCTTTGGATGAAACTCTGCGAGATTACTTTTCCTCATTTCCATGGGCGTCTGTCTGCTTCTCTCATCCTGACCCCCCTGATATCGCACAAAACTTCACCAAAATTATCCAAGCTGGCATGGAATTATTTATTCCACGTACACAGAAAACCTCTTCAGCCACTCAAAATACTTGGTTCTCTAAATCCTGTGACAAAGCCAGACTTGAAAAGGTCAAAGCTCACAAAATTATTCTACACAACCCCAGTCATGAAAACCACTATGTCCGCATTCTTTCTGTAGTGTATATATATATATATATATATATATATATATATATATATATATATATATATATATATATATATATATATATATATATATATATATATAACATATCAAGAGAGAGACAGTCTTTCCAAAAATGCAACAGAAAATCTTACCATTAAAAAAATAGTGGCCATGAGAACAAAGTTGCAAAAACTTGTCCAAAAACGTTTTATGAAAAACATTTTGTCAATAACTATTATCTTAGGAAATACAAGTGTCCTTCCATACTTTTTCCTAATCTGTATATATTATGAAAGTTCGCTGCCTTTATTTTATATTTACGTAGCAAATAAATGAAATAACTTTTTAAGAAGTAATATGGTTATAAAAATATGCAACCATAGCATACTTGTTGCATCGAAACTTCTATCATTCATTTTGAAGAACAATACTGTTTACACTAAATTACAATTGCTTCCTCCTAATAATATTTTTTACCGTTTGAAAGTAATTTCGGACCCACAGTACAAATATTTTTTTTACATTCTTCTTCGCGAAGCTATCAGCCTAAGTTTTGTCCTGGAAAATAAATGGCTATTTTCTGTTTTACTCATCCGTAAATGGTTACAGTGGAGGCTTTTGAAATATTATACGCAACCCTTATATATCACACCCAAATGTCTAACGCTACCGCAAATAGAACAGAGGCTATTCTAGATTTAATATTAACTTATGTAAATAAACGTCGGATTTGGATACGGAAAAATTTAGAGAATAAGTATTTTTATTTTATCTCATATTTGTACCTACTTAACATTGTTAAATTGTTTCTGTGAAAAAATTATATTGGAACAGTAAACATTAGCATACTGTTTCTTCTACCCCTTCGCATACCTTCCATTTTGCGGTAAAGCATATTATTTTCTCGATTCGGGTAGTAACACGGAAACTATACAAAAAAAGTTTGCACACAGCAATTGCGTTTTCATAAGAAGGGCTTTCATTCAAAAAACACGTTTTATATGTATATATATATATATATATATATATATATATATATATATATATATATATATATATATATATATATATATATATATATATATATATATATACAGGTGTTTCTAAATTGATGCGAAAAATTTTACAGGATGATTCTTTGGCGAAAAATAAGGGGGTTTTTTCTTATAAAGTTTTTTTTTTGAAACACCTTCTCCTCCAAGTTACACCCCTTTGAAATTTTGCCAAAAAAAAGTTTGCATTAAATTTCTCCGTTATGGAATAATTTTAAAAAACGAAATTTTGCAGATGCATAAGGCTAACCAAATGACAGTTTCAAAAGGATTTTATAACCCTATAATTTTATCACAAGAGGGTGAAAAAACCTACCCTTTAATTATTTTTGATCAGTACTTTTTATTGTGTGTACCGTTTTCTATTTAAAAAAATTATCTAGAAAGAAGGATTTATTTAGAAACTTTTTTATGTCTTCATATTTTCTCATTAAATTGTTAGTTTCATCACAAAAAAAATTACTCAGATCGATGCCACATGAATTTACAGAGTGGTTTTTTGCTGAAAAATCAAGTACGTGGTATGCTGTCAAATAAC
This sequence comes from Tillus elongatus, assembly GCA_964006375.1. NCBI lineage: Eukaryota > Metazoa > Arthropoda > Insecta > Coleoptera > Cleridae > Tillus > Tillus elongatus. Next base: position 269,542,182 of record OZ023262.1, read on the forward strand.
GTCATAATTACACTAATATTAATTGTTCTAGTAGCTGTCAATCGATCGAGAATTTTTTAAACACTTAGAACAAATAAGTGAATAAAATGGTAAATTATACCAATTCCAAAATGGCAGATATGCATTTTGAATATGGCCGTGCTAATGGCAATGGATTAAGAGCACAGCGCTTCTACACTGAGTTATATCCAAATAGAACTACAGTTCTATTTGGATATAACCACCCCATCACAGCATATTCGCACGCATTCATATACGTCTACAAGAAGAAGGAAAATTTTCAAGAAGTGCCGCCGATTGCGGACGTTCTAGAGGAGTAATAACTGCAGCACTTGAAGAGGCTGTCCTCAATTTAATTGAAGAATCTCCTCGTACAAGTACAAGAAGAATCGTTCAAGTCTTAAATGTCAGCTATTCCACGGTATTTAAAATTTTAAAAGAACAACTACTGTATCCTTACCATATCCAACGAGTTCAAGCGCTCTTACGTCGTGATTTTTTACCTCGTTTAATCTTTTGTCAATGGATGTTTCAAATGATCACGCTAGTTCCACAGTTTTTATATCGTATTTTATTTACTGATGAGGCCAACTTTTCACGAGAATCTATTAGAAATTTTCATATAACCACATATGGTCTGAAGAAAACCCAGACGAAATTACGGAATCTCATTTTCAACACCAGTTTGCATTAAATGTATGGCTTGCTGTCATTGGTGATGACTTAATTGGACCATATTTCCCTCCGATAGGACTAAAGGGAGAAGTATACTGTCATCTACTCGAAGAAGAGTTGCCCCTACTTCTTGAAAATATTCCTTTACAAATTAGACAACAAATGTGGTACATGCACGACGGGGCTCCGGTTCATTTTAGTATCAACGCTCGTAACTACTTGAACGAAGTTTACGCAAATCGTTGGATAGGTCGAGAAGGTCCACAGAATTGGCCTGCCCGATCTCCTGAATTGAATGCGTTGGATTTTTGCCTGTGGGTTTTTCTGAAAACTTTAGCTTATTCAACTCCTGTTGCAAACATCGATGACATCAGAAATCGTATTATCGCATCATGTGATATTATAAGAAACACACCAGGTATTTTTCATAGAATACGAAGTTCAATGAGAAACAGACTACAGTCATGCGTTTTCTCCGAAGGGGGGCATTTTCAACATTTATTATGATGATACATACTGACATTTTGTTAATATTTCTTTTCGTTTCTTAGTTTGTTAATTATTAATTATTAAATAGTAGTACAATACCTAGTTGTTGTTTCTTATTATGAATTTTTGGAAATTAGTAAAAGCCAGAACAATACATATTAACATATTAGTGTAATTATAACGTTATTTGACAGCCTACCACGTACTTGTTTTTTCAGCAAACAACAACCACTCTGTAAATACATGTGACATCGATCTGAGTAATATTTTATTTTTTGTGATGAAACTAACAATTTTATGAGAAAATGTCAGAACATAAAAAAGTTGATAAATGAATCCTTCTTTCTAAACCATTTTCTTAAATAGAAAACGGTACACACAATAAAAAGTACTGATGAAAAATAATGCAAGGGTAGCTTTTTCACCGTCTTGTGATAACATTATAGGGTTATAAAATCCTTTTGAAACTGTCATTTTGTTAGCTTTATGCATCTGCAAAATTTCGTTTTTTAAAATTATTCCATGACGGAGAAATGTACTGAATATATATATATATATATATATATATATATATATATATATATATATATATATATATATATATATATATATATATATATATATATATATATATATATATATATATTGACTTCCCCCCCTCCACTCAGATTTTTTCGCTATATTTTTTTAACATATGATTCACAAATATATAATTAGATATAAATAAATATGAATATGAATAAAACTTATACTATAATTTGTAGCACATAAAGGGCATATCAATAAGGCTCGATATAACCTTTTATTATTTAATTTGTAATTGAACAGTTACCTGAAATCTATGGCCAGTGATCGTTTCGTAGTAGGATCCCAAGTTGTGTTAGAAAATATACATACCTCTCTTTTTAGTGAATTTTCTTTAAAAAAAATTCACAATTGAGGAGATCCAGACTTTCCAATTTTGAAAAAAAATCTTCAAATGACGGGGAACTAGGTTCCCTAGAACACATATCCAGGGTCAGTTTCAATTTTTATATGTTTATATATATATATATATATATATATATATATATATATATATATATATATATATATATATATATATATATATATATATATATATATATATATATGTATCACACCGATAACTCAAAAAATAATAGTCCGATTTTGATCAAATTTTGCACATACCTTTATTTTACAAGTGGCTTGGACAAGTTCGTTAGTAAGGAAAATCGGCCCTGGTTTTCTCGGAAAATTTTGTGCTTTCTTTCGACAAAAAAATATATCTCCGGAAATAACAAAGCAAGGGCAGCCCAAATGGTGTCCTGGTTTCTGTAATAAATGTATCCTGTGTACCAAAATTCAGATCTCTATCCTAAAAGACAAAAAACGTAGAGGTAAATTAATTTTTAATTGGATCAAGGAAGATAAAACGTCAAAATTGATTGAGTACAAATGTGGGTGAACAATACTACAACAAATGACTAACAATCTCCTAAATATGTGTCTAAGTCGTGATTTGCCCTGATTTCGTTAAAATATGAGCAAAAAATCCAATGTACATCAAAGCGGTTTTGTGTAAATTGTAAAACGTTGAGCAATTAACATGTATTATGGGATATACCTGCTAGTACATATAATTCGAGCGTAGCTTAGTGGGATAAGTCTCTGTACATCATATAATCGACTCCTACATGACGAGTTCTAATCCTAGTTAGTGGCTTTATTTTATATCAACTTTTTTTTAGTCTCATTTCACTTTACCGTTATCTAATCAGATTGGTGTTGTTCCGATAAATTTTTTAGTAAGTCTTTGCGTAAAAAAAATAATTTGATAAAGAGGAGATGAAAGTTTTAAGACTTAATTCAATTTTAATAGCATATCTGGTTGTTTGTTCTTGCCCTAACTTAGTGAAACCGTTAAATATTTAATACAGTCGTAGACTTTTCCCGTGGCTTCACAATTGCTTGTTTTAGTAAATTTTCTTTAAAAAAATTCACCAACGAGGAGATCCCGACTTTTGAATTTAGAAAAAATTTCTTCAAATGAGCCCGAACTATGCCCCCCAAAACCCATATAACAGAGTCAGTTTCAATTATATATAAAAGGATGAACAATTTACGAAAATTTAGGTCTGTAAGTTTAAAGACAAAAAAGTTAGAGGCATTTAAATAAAAAAAACATAAGGTTTTCCTTAAAACGTAAAAAGTCGCGTCAAATTCGCGATTTGAAACGTTAAAATTATATAATTATAAGTAGTTGGTGATACCTACCTTTTTTTTTTAAACATTCCTTATTGCATTTTTTCAGTTTTCATCGAAATATAATGCATGTAAAAAAATCGAGACGCAGTAAGTGCGTTTTGGTAGCGAATTTTCATTAAGCGCTTCAAAACTCAATAACGCAATTTGGTATTAACCTAAGGTTTCAGTTAGGAAACGAGTTTTCTCGGAAACGTTTTAAGTTCATTTTCGGAAAATTTTTGTACATTTTCAAACAAGGTATTTTGATAAAATATGGCACATTTTTTCTACTATATAGGTTATACCGGTGACAAAATTGATGCCTGCTTGCATTTAAGAGACATATTTGCTATTAAAAACATTTTTATGAAAATTGACTTAAAATGGTTTATTACACATTATCAACGTGAACATAGCATCGCAAAATATCTCTCTACCTAAGCATTCCGCCGTCACGGAGGCAAGCCTAAGATATTCAACAATAATCCAAGAACGCGTTACCTAAAAGACTCGTAATGACCGTTGATTCCCTATTTAGAAATAAGACGAGCCGTTACTGACTTGCAACGAGCATACACCCCTGTGAGCTGAGCAACACTAGAGCATTGTGGTTTTCGTTATTTCGATATAATAATTATTTGATTTTCAGTTGTGGTTTTCAGTTTTCGATTTTCAATTTCATTTATATTTTTGTATTGTCGTAGCTGGATAACCACAAACATATAGATTACTCAGAAAAGATAGTGCAGTTCAATCGCAAGTTGTCAGTCGATCATCTTCTCGCGTTATAATTCAGTCAACCAGATCACACATACAAAATTCACCCGTTCATTTGTCCCAGCACCTGTAGCCTTCCGCGAGTATCCTTCAGGGATGGGTTGCCAAATATTGGTCTTAGCGAAAGTACCATCCCAATTTATAGGTCTCATTCACATGGGTGTCCATTTATTTAGCGGATTCTCTCCATGTCCGGCTTTTTAGTTACTTTGCAAATTAGCTGCTAAAATGCTATTTTTATTTTATTCCTGCATCGAGGTATGTTTTGCATTCATCCTTCAGGAATGAGTTGCCAAATACTGGTTTTTCGGTTATACAATTGTGCTGTTCATCTAGTACAAGATCCATTTAAGCATGTTGAATTTGTTTCATTTATTAGGCAACCGCCGGAAGACATAGGGAAAAATCTCTACAATAGCAAAGTATCATGAGCTTAACTTAGTATAGGGAAGCAAACGTACGTTACGAGATAATATTTTTTTAATACAGGAGGGAGAAATGCTGCATGCAGACCTCATTCACAACACCGAAGTGCGTGGGACTTTTGAGGTACTGTGAGACTCCTACTCACTAAAACTCCCTCCCATGGAGTACCGGACCTTAGTCCATACCTCCATCGGAAAGATTTCACACAATGATGTTTGGGTTTGAATGTTTCCAATCTGTTTTTGCCGCGAGGGCGTTAGCGAGTAAGTATAAGCTTTGGACGCTTATGGCTAAGTGGAAGTTGCTCATCGTAGTCGGTGGGACTACGGAGAATAGCATTTGGGTGAGAAGCGGCTTTTGTGAATGGTTGAGTTATAAACTCAAGTATCGAAGGCACTTCCAGATCAGAGTGAATCTGACTGTTTCTGACAAACTATGGCGCTCCGGTAACCATTCTCAGAATTTTATTCTGGATGATTTGAAGGGTCTTGATGTGTGTTGCGGCCGCGGTGGCCCAGGCAGGGGATGCATAGGTCATGCCTGGCCGGATTATGACTTTGTACATGAGCAATTTATTGTTCATGGTCAATTTAGAATTTCTATTTAGAAGTGGGAACAGCTTCGAGATGAACATCGAGGCTTTTCGTCGGGCGTGTTGGACATGGGGACACCATGTTAAGTGTCGAGGAAAACCCCGAGGTATTTGGTGGAATCTTGCCAGAGAATTAGACGGTTGTCTAATGATACGTGTTCAAGAGGTGTGCGTCTCCTCTTGGAAAATAGGACTGCTAAACATTTATCGGAGTTTATGGCTAGACAAGATTTCCTATACCAGCCTTGCAGCTCGACTACGGCAGTCTGAAGTCGTTCTCTGTTATTATCCTCGGCTGAGTGGAGCTTCTGAGGATGGTAGTGTCGTCTGCGCACAGTGCGTATGTCACGTTTAGGGGCGCTGTCAGGATGTCTGCGAGAAATATATTGTACAGCAGAGGGAAGATAGCAGAACCCTGCGGGAGACCAGCCGTGGCTGGGTACGTTCTAGATCTGGCTCCCAGATGTTTGACCTGGAACTTCCTCTATTGCAGGTAAGACCTGATTATCAGAATCAGAGGGAGAGGATAATTAAATGATAGAACTTTATTGAGGAGGCCCGCATGCCAAACCCTATCGAAGGCCTGAGCAATGTCAAGAAATATTGCACCAGTTGATTTGTTTTTATTAAATCCTTCGGTGATGTTTTCGACCACACGAAGTACTTGGTCTGTGGTGGAGTGCTGGTGTCTGAAACCGAATTGCTCGCCTGGGAGGATGAAGCTAGCCTTTTCTTAATCAGTTTTTCATCGATTTTTCCGATCACTGGTAGTAGGCTAATGGGCCTGTAGCTCTGAGGGTATAGCGGATCTTTGCTGGGTTTCGAGATGTTGATAATATCGGCAAGTTTCCACATGGAAGGAAAATGTTGAAATCGCAGCATGGCATTCATAATCGTAACTAGGAATACCACGGCTTTGCGGGGGAGGTTTTTCAGGGCTACGTTGGAGATTCCATCGTATCTCGGAGCTTTCCTATTTTTTATGATTTGATTATTTAGGAAACTTCTTCGATAGTTTCGGGCTCGATAGTTGTGTTTGGGGTGGCGCGAAGCGCACTCCTGACAGCAGTGCGTTCTTGCTACGTGCAACAGATCAATGTTGTTATAATTCGGGCTGAATAGCAACTCCAGATGATCTGCGAATGCACTTGATTTCTCTGCATTCGTGTATACGACACCGTTACGGATGTGAAGTGGGGATATGGGAAGTTTTTAGGAGCGAAGGACTCCAGATAGAATTGTCTTGGGCGGACAGGGTTTGCAGGCGTTCCTCCCAACGGTTATTGCAGAGTTCTTGTAGGGCGGATCGTACTTGTTTGATGTGTCTGTTTGCGTCTCATTTGTCGGTGGGGTTTCCAGTGCGTTGAGGTAGCCTACGCACGCGGTTCTTTTCGAATATCATTTCTCTGATACTGGACGGAAATGGCGGCAGATTGCTTGGGGCGGGGTATGTTCTTGATGCATGTTCGATAGAACATTGAATTTTGGACTGTAGATTATCCACTGCATCCTCGAGTTCGGGGATGCTGCGGATAACCGGAATACTGACAAGGCTGTTTTTAAGATGACCTGTGAAAACTGGCCACAGTACCTTTTTCCTTGGGAGGTCGGGTTCGTCATTGACATTTCCGAGCTGCAATATGACTGGGTGATGGTCCGACGATAGGTTATTTAGGGTTGACATTTCATGGAGAAGCCTTGTGTTCGACATGACTACTATGTCGAGCACGTCGGGGCGACCCGCACTGCCGAAGTGTGTAGGTCTTTGAGGAGCGTCAACCATGCAGTATGCATGGTTGTCGACATAGTATTGGAGGATTTTCCTCTTTGTGTTGGCATTACGAGAATGCCAATTGCCAGAAATTATTATGGATAGGTTGGTATCGAATAAGAGGCACAGGTCGGCGTCTAGAATTCTCTTTTGTGGATCACGTGATTTATTTTTCTATTTAAGCTATATATGTTTCCCTCTCCTCTTTTTTTTCACAAGTAAGCAACTTTTTTTAAACCTAATCGAGACATTGAAATGGTCGCCTGTGTAACGTCGGGATGATGACAGACTCGTTTACCACTTATTATTATTTTTAAATAATTTTCCCTGACTTCCAGCATATTAAAAAGTCTGGGAGCAGCAACTGCGTTATGGTAGAGAATTTTCATAGAAATGATGTGGCACAAATTTTTTTTTTAACTTTTTTTTTGCTTTTAACATAGAAATGTAAATTTTTGGTATATGGATTCCTTTTAATATATCAAACTTACGTATCAAATTTAGTTATCATTGCTTTTCTATTTTTTGAAAAAAAATCCCCTGACCTGACCCCGGATATGGGTTCTGAGAGTCCTGTTCGCACTTAGTTGAGGAAATCTTTTCAAAATTCAAAAGTCACGATCTCCCCACTGGTGACTTATTTCTAAGAAAATTCACTAATAAACATAAATCAGATAAATATCTCGCCGAACTAAGGGAGGCGGTATACGTGTCCCTAACATAGATAGGTTTCTTGAAATATGTTCTTTCAAATACCTCGTCCAGTAATAAAAATACTACATAAATCATGATTTCAGTATTAATATTGTATTATCCCTAACCGCTGAAACTCTAGTCATTTTTAGAATAATCATACTTATAAAAAATAAAATAAAACACATCATTGAGACTAATATCACACTATCCCTAGGTTTGTAAACATTGGTCATGCTCTGGTACTAATATTACATTACCCCTGTCCCTTTAAACCCTGGCCATTTTCGGAAATTAGCTTAGGCTAATAAAGCAACGACTTACCCCCTGCCTCGCTACGTGGCATCATGGACAGTAAAAATAAGGCATACACATCAACAGAGAAGTCTGAACTGTTTCTTGAATTCAACAGGAACGACTTGAAAGTATTCACGCGACTTGTCACATGACACTCCCACGTGAGTTCAAAAAAGTACCCCCGCCCCTCCCACGTACTGAGATCGACTTGTTTTACGGTTTTTCCAAACTCTCAGCGGTTCTCAGAATAAGAGGTTGAATCTAGGGTAAGCAAGGGTAAGTCTTCACGTTGCAAGCTGGATTTTTTAAAACTAAAATTTACCTTTTAATAAATATGCGCAATGATTGGGATACTCAATTTATTCTAGTTGGCTGAAAATATCGGCTTTTAGCATCACCCTCGTAAGTATGTGCTCTGTTCACTTAACACATTAGACACTATGTGATCACTGCTTTTCAGTATTCGCAGCGTAAATGTGACACTATCGAACTACAGAAGAGCCCAGAGACCAGTCTGTTCAATTAGATTACCTCTAGATAATTCCATTAGCCGAAAGTCGGATGATACACAGTTAACGTGATCGTGATGAGTTAATTCCACGTTGCAATAACCGTTTCATGTAAATTCATTGCAGATAATCCAATTTATTCCTAATTGCACACATATACTCTGTGCATGTGTATTTGTGTGAATTTTAGATATCAACATGCGAATAAACACTCTGCACAGGTGAATGTGCAAATACAGCTATTAATGATCATTGTATCCTGAAATTTTTTTAGCGATCGCGTATTTTGTGCGGAAAGTTGCATAGAGGTTTTTCGTTTGAAAACTGTCCCTGTCGAAGATGAGTATGTAAAATTAGGTAGCCTTTTCTCTACTTTTTTTAACGAACGCGTATTTTGCGCGAGATACCAGCATCGGGAACAATAGCCTATTATAAAACAAAGTGATACAGTGTAAGACAATAGTCAGTAAAACCGCAAGGTAGGATTCTCATGGATATACGACAGAGGTGATTTAACAACCGACATCAATAAACAATGGAATAGCTGATGCAGAGATAGACACCTGCATCCAAGAAGAATTGAAACCTCATCCATCATACTATAAAAGAGCATAGCACGAAGACTCGCCGTTCACTTCTCGTCGTAGTTTAGTCTGTCATTTCGTTGCTACGCAATTTTATATCACATTTATATTGATATCAGTATTTTATTATTCATATTTAATATGTATAATTTAGAGTATTTTTGTAAGAGTAAAATAAAAACGTTATAAAAAGTCAATCGTGTTAACCCGAAAGGTAACTCGCGGAAAGTTTCATAGCGATTTTTCGTTTGAAAACTCTCCATGCAAGAAATGTGTATGTAAACTTAGGTAGCCTTTTATTTACTTTTGACACCTTAATGGTTTTTTATTGTTCTCTAAAAAATAGTCCGAACGCAACAAGTGCATTATAGTTGCGAATTTTCATAAATAGCCTCCAAATACGAAAAGTAAATAAATTGTATCCCTGAAAACAATATAATCCGAAACAGTGAAGAAATGCGCAGCCAAACCATTGCAAGCTGTATATAGTTTGTCCGTTTATCGATTTATTGACTACAAGGAAAAATTGTTTCAAATTTATTTTAGTAAATAAAACATTATAACACCTTTAAACCACAACCTCCATAATTTAAACTGCTGCTATACCTTAAATCGCAGAAAGTCTATTTCAAATGCATTTTGTGCAAATATTTTAATCAAATTAAGAACAACAGCTATTGAAACAGTAATGTTAGACCCTGCTACGCACACTTTTTGCAATAAGTACACTTGGAGAACCCAAATCATCACACTATATTTAAAAAACCTGAAGATTGTTTCACTAACAAAGCGAGTCTATACAATTGACGGTGGTGCAAACAAAATGAAAACTATCTCTTACCGGAAATTCCAACCACCTAAAATTCGGTTACTGTCATTCAATCTTTCACAATATATATATATATATATATATATATATATATATATATATATATATATATATATATATATATATATATATAATACCGAGTGACAACTTTCAAAGCGGAACATAGGCGAATAACATGGGAAATCAAATATTTGCAAAATTAAAAGTGTGAGCAGCCATGACATGCCAAATTTAAATAATTTTGTTACTATCAAATCAGACATTTCTGATTATCAATACACATTTTCCTGAAAAGCTTGACAATGAATAATAATAATAATAATAATAGCTATAGTAATGAGGAACAAGTGTTTATTGTAAAAACATATTACAGTGCTGGCAGTTTGCGAAAAGTTTGAGATTTGTCCTCAGTTAAGTACAATGATCTGATAATCGGGCATAATGCTGATTGCACGTTATTAAAAAATTACTAAAGTCCTCGTTTAAAAGCAATTATAACAGTAGTGCCTGCAGTCACGGAACAATAATAAAATTAACTATTAACAAAAAACAAATAACAATAATTTAACTGAAACAATTACATCAAATATTCAAATAGTCCCCAATTTTGATATAAACAATATTTCAACCTATTATAAAATGCCTTTTGAACTTGTGGGAGCTGTTGGTTATTAACGCCTGCACATTCAGCAAAGATAGCCTCCCTCAAAGAATTAATATTTGGATGACGAGTTTTATAAATTTTATTTTTAAGGTGACCCCACAAGAAGAAGTCACAAGGTGCCAAATCGGGAAATCTGGCCGGCCAATTAATATTACCACCGCGACCAATCCAATGAATAGGAAAAAAATATCTAAACAGGTTCTTACGTCTACACCAAAATGAACTGGACACCCATCCTGCTGAAACCAGACTTCCCGATTTTCATTTGCAACATCGTCTAATGCAGGACATACCTTATTTACCAAGAGTTTCTAATAATTTTCTGAAATTAAATTGCCAATTAATTCAAACGGTCCAATGATATGATTATTAAAAATGCCTGCCCAAATATTAATTTTCTGAAGGTATTGGGATCTCGTCGAAAGTTATAACCTTGGGTGTTGTTGCGCCCAGTATCTTGTATTCTGTACGTTAGGTTCGTTAACGTGCACTCGTCAGTAAAGAAAATCGATGAAGGAGAATAGCGATCTCGATTGGCGCGTTCCATAACATCTTCACAAAATAGACGCCTGCTCTCTACATCTATTGCCAACAACTCTTGATGGCACTGCGGCTTGCACGGGTGGTAGTTGTGTTTTTTAAGGATTTTTCGCCACGCTCCCGAGAAGGTTAGGTTAGGTTAGGATTGAATGTGAGTGGTCCATATCGGTCCCTCCACCGCGACCATAAGGTCTATTGTGGCTCACGCCTAATGTATATATTTCGCCCAACAAATCCAGCCTCCTACAGAGGTCGATAACCTTTGTGGGCAAAAGTTGATCCAGATCCTCTGGAGCAAGCTTTACCTTGCCAAAGAGCAGGTGTCTAGTCCTGTCCGCTGCCGGACAGGAACATAGCACGTGCTCTGCTGTCTCGTCATTCTCCATACACAGCCGGCACTCGGTCTCCTGACCGACCCCAATACGGTGCATGTGGTGCCGCAAGCGGCAGTGTCCTGTATACAGGCCGACTAGAGTACTCAGTTGTTGTCTGTTCATCTCTAGAAGTTTCTTAGCCCTTGACTCAGACAGGCCATTTATGAAGGCCTTAGAGTGAGCTAATCCTGGAAGATTTTGCCAATATTGAATTGTCATTCTCTCTGTCCAGGTCTTTAAGGTGCGTTTTGCTGTGCAAGATGTTATTCCCAGCACCGGTTCTGGTTCGACAAAGTCACTCTGGGCACCACTCCTGGCAAGCGCGTCGGCCGCAACGTTGCCATCATGGTCCGAGTGACCCGGTATCCAGACCAGCGACACCTCATTACAGCTGCCCAATTCGTTAAGGGCAGATTTACAACTCCATACCATCTTTGAATTACACCGGTAGGAACCAAGAGCCTTTATTGCAGCTTGGCTATCTGCATATATCTTTATCGATTTGTTTGTGCACAGAGAAACACCACATTTTTCTGCTGCAACTCTATTACTTGTAGTTGGATTGACATTTAATAACGCTAGCACCCTTTCCTCTAGTTCTGCATTAACTTGTTTTCTAACGCCGGTTTCATTATAAAAATACGTTATATTGAAATAATACAAATTTAGCTGTAAGGTTACCACTCCTATTTTCTACTGCTACACTTGCAGTTTCTTCAAATTTTCTTAAAATACGTTGGATTGTGCTCACGGGTGGAATGGGTCGATCATCATACTTAACTGAAAACAAATCTCAAACTCTTCGCAAACTCCCAGCACTGTAATATGTTTTTACAATAAACACTCGATCCTCATTACTATAGCTATTATTATTATTCATTTTAAAGCTTTCCAGGAAAAAATGTATTGGTAATCAAAAATGTTTTATTTGACAGTAACAAACTTATTCGACTTTAGCATGTGAAAAATGTTTGATTTGACAGTAACAAAATTATTTTAATTTAGCATGTCATGGCTGCTCATTTTGAAAATATTTTAATTATCATCTCATGATAAAAAGAGAATTGCAAATATGTGATTTCCCATGTTATTCGCCTATGTTCCGCTTTGAAAGTTGTCACTCGGTATATATATATATATATATATATATATATATATATATATATATATATATATATATATATATATATATATATATATATATATATATATATATATATACTTTCCAAACCGTTTAGCTGTCCTGTTAATCTAACATCATTTAGTAATTTTAGGCTCTCTCTATCTTATCCAAAATATATTGGACAACGGAAGATCTATCTATAGTGCTATTTTAGTTGTGCTCAATTTTCTTTAAATGTATTTTCTATTTTTGTTTTCCCTACCTATCAGAGATCAAAATCTTTACAACTTATGTCATAAATCCCCGACATTTGTGTGGTATTATCCTTGTCTTCTGGGTAACCTAGCAAGTTTTTGTAAGTATTTTTATATTTTTGTCGAAAATATTAGTTTCAATAAAGTTTCTGCGCGTTTCTCTTTTCTAAAGGTCGTTGATTCCGCTACCAATTTCTTTGTTTTCTGCTTGTTAAATAATTTCTCCACAAAGCAAGCAGTGTATCTGTTATATTTCGCCACGTTCCTAATAACATAATAACGAAATCACACTCTAGGAAAATACTCACTTTCACTTCCAAGACCCGCTTCAAATCTACTCATAAAAGGGTCTGCCATAAATGGAGAGGGGTTGCACATTGCCGTGCGCTGGGTTTGCTCAAACAATTCATTGATGAATTGAAAAATATTTTGTTTAATATAAAGATTTGTCAAAGTAAATATTCATTTCTCTAAAAGAAAAATTATGAAATTTTGCAAGATTTTTTTTTACACTTTTTAACCTTTCTACACCAAGAAACTCAATCTCCAACTGTAAGATGCACTATATTTTGTCAATCAGATATATTATGTTGGTATCTCGACCTCGTTTGACCTCCAGTGCGACCGATTTTTTAAATGCTTATAATTTTTTTTCTTTAAGGCTAGAGGACTAAATTTTGTACCGCTCTACATATGAGCAACTTGCATACCAAATTTGATTAAAATACTTTTCCGAAAGAAAACCCAAAATTTTCCCGGAAAAGCTGGTCCGATTTCCTTGGCTAACAAACCTATCCAAGGAATTTACAAAAGTAATGTTGTAAATTTTCTATACAGTTGCAGAAAGTATCTTCTATCCGGCAAATCTCGCCCAGGAAATAAATTCTCATAACTTTCTAAAGCTCTTGGACTTTTTTCTGCATACGATGTAGCAATCAAGCATATTACATTTTTCTAAATGCGTAAAAGTCATTTAAATACTTATGTAATACTAAACAATTATTATTACCTTTGAGGGTTTCGTTCTTGCTCTTTAAAACGGTTTAAACGTCTTGTTTCCAATTCAAGGCCCTCTAAATTCAATTTTACGATATATCCTTTATTTTAGATTTTCCATTGACTCTAACAAGCTATTTTTTCAGAATTAGATCGACTGTCGCATTCTTATAAGACATACAGGTGTTTCATAAGAAAAAATCGCGTTTCTGTCAATATCTCACAAACGCGATGCACGATTGTCTCTTTGTTTAGATCCTCTTAATCAGCGTAAAAAAAAACACAAGTTTGCTAAGTTAATGGATCAGATAGTTCCAATAATAACAATGGTGCCGACTTAACTTTGAACAGCCTATATATATATATATATATATATATATATATATATATATATATATATATATATATATATATATATATATATATATATATATATATATATATATATGTGTGGGTGTGTGTGTGTGTGTGTGTGTGTGTATGTATGTCTTGCGATCTCCTCATTAGTTAATTTGTTACCATAGACTACGTCTTTCCACTGTATTACCTCTTGGAAACTCGATTCCTTTTTGGTACAAACTTAATGTCATAATTTTGCTATTTTTCCGTCTCCTTACCCAAAATAACTCCGTTTTCGTCTATAAGTTTGAATGTACTAAGCTTATCATACAAAAACTTTTAGTCTCCTGTATTCCTTTGGTCTCACAAAAATCATGGCAAGCAAATTAAATGTTCGTAATTTAATTTCTCCTAAAACTAGAAACTGCAGATTTAGTGGGTATTATATCTTTATTTATGTATACCAAATTTTAGTATAACAGATTTCGCATTTTCATAGATACATTTTTTTCCGGAAAACTGGTGAGACCGACTTATACAAGCTATTTATAAAGGAAAGTACTTGCTAAATGTCACCAAAATTATTTTGTGAGTTATCTGTGCGATAATATATATATATATATATATATATATATATATATATATATATATATATATATATATATATATATACAGGGTCGCTGATAAGTCTGGAAACGGTCGATTATCCGGGAAAATATACAAGGTGTCGAAAAAAGTTTTATACAAAAGTTTTTGGGTTCTTCAATGTCTACTAGGCGGTGATAATTTCATTTATACAGGGTTGGTCATACAGGCGTGGCACACCAATATTAATTTTTTTTAATGGAACACCCTATATATTATTCGATATTTCAATCCTTCTCTTAATTTTGAGCAACATTTATCAGAAGCATGATGTACATAAACTCAATCGTTTCCGGGTAAAAAAATAAATAAAAATAAACGCTATTGTTTTTAGAATCTATTGGATGAAGAACAAAAATAAATGAAAAGTAGAATATCTCTTGAAAACAATCTGTGAGTGTGAAAAGAACCGGTTGCGATGTTTTTAACATTGTTTGGAATCCTATTTTATAAGATGTTCAAAGTGTTCTCCATTGACCTCCTGACAATAATGAATTCGCTTAACAAAACATTGCACTGCATTTACAAGAGCGTTTTGAGGAATGTTATTAATTTCATGCACAATCCTTGCTTGCAACTCTTCAATATTCTGTGGTCTATTTTGGTAAATTAAATTTTTTACATGACCCCACAAAAAAAAGTCAAGCGGCGTCATGTCGGGAGACCTAGCTGGCCATTCAATAGTTCCCCTGCGCCCTATCCATCTGCCAGGAAAGGTTTGATTCAGATATTCCCGTACCTCAATTCCAAAATGAGGGGGTGCCCCATCCTGCTGAAACCATATTTCTTCCGCTGGTAGATTTGGGTCGTTATTGTTCGGAAATAATCGACTTACATCTGGAACAATTGATTCTTGCAAAAGTGTCAAATATCGAGCAGAGTTCAAATTACCGTGTATAAAATAAGGTCCTATGATATGTCCACCAATAATAGCACACCAAACATTTACTTTTTGCGGTCTTTGGGTGTGAATTTGTTCCATCCAATGTGGGTTTTCGTCTGACCAGTACCTACAGTTGTGTCGGTTGACTTGTCCATTCAAACAAAATGTAGATTCGTCGGAAAACAAAATGTGGTTGGCAAAGTTAAAATTTTGGCGTAACTTCTCCATAATAAGTTCACAGAACTCGATTCTGCGATCAAAATCGTCTTCACTCAGTTCTTGCAATAAATGAATTTTATATGGACGGAACTTTTCCCGCTTCGTAATCTTTTGAATTGAATATCGACTCATATTGTGATTTAAAGCCAATTGCTGTGCCGAAGTTTTCGGATTTTCCACCACATCCAATATTACATTCAAAGAATTTTCTTCATTTGTAACGGTTACTGGCCTTCCAGTTCTAGGTTTATCCTTGATACCGCCAGTTTCGTGAAAACGATGCAAAGTTTTCGAAACTGTGGATTTGGAGATCGATTCCCGCTCAGGATGCAACTCATTGAACATAATCACCACTTGAGCAAAACTTCGTGTTCTATCACCGTACCCTATCATCATTAAAATTTCGATACGTTCGGTTTCACTTAAACTTGCCATTTTGCACAAAAACTGTTGACACTAAATTACTAATGTTTCAAAACTGTTGACACTGAATGAATGTTTGACATTCGTTGTCCTGGAAACATTTTAAAACAAAAGAATAATACTGCGTTTCTTATGGGCATCTTATCTTATCTTGGGATTCCAAACAATGTTAAAAACATCGCAACCGGTTCTTTTCACACTCACAGATTGTTTTCAAGAGATATTCTACTTTTCATTTATTTTTGTTCTTCATCCAATAGATTTTAAAAACAGTAGCGTTTATTTTTATTTATTTTTTTACCCGGAAACGATTGAGTTTAGGTACATTATGCTTCTCATAAATGTTGCTCAAAATTAAGAGAAGGATTGAAATATCGAATAATATATAGGGTGTTCCATTAAAAAAAATTAATATTGGTGTGCCACGCCTGTATGACCAACCCTGTATAAATAAAATTATCACCGCCTAGTAGACATTGAAGAACCCAAAAACTTTTGTATAAAACTTTTTTCGACACCTTGTATATTTTCCCGGATAATCGACCGTTTCCAGACTTATCAGCGACCCTGTATATATATATATATATATATATATATATATATATATATATATATATATATATATATATATATATATATATATATATATATATATACAGGTGGTCAACTTCGCTGAAAAAGCACAGTTTTCCATATTAAACTCAGTTTTATCAAAAAAGTTTTAACTGAAAGTGGTTCCTATCAATCAGCTACGTAATTCAAAAATATTTTAATTTACACAGGGTGTTCATTTTCTCCGTGACAGACCAAACTTACCTTTTTTTAAATAGAACATTTTATATCATTTTTGAAAAGTTGGTATTGCGACAAGCAAACTGATATGCCACATGATGGCTCTAGATCCTACCGTTTCAGAGTTATTCATTTGTTTATTAAAAATTTTGGTCTAGTTTGGTGCGTAAATTTTCTCGAACATTTCAAATGGAACATCCTGTATATTAGAATGTTATTAGATGATCATTTTCATGGCCTTTTCAGCAATACCACGTTTGATGACATTATGTTACACGGTTTCAAAGATATTAAGGCTCAATTACGGAATTAGCCATTTTTTATATAAATTCAAGTAAATACTTCACGTTAATATGCAACACCCTGTATTTTATATCATTTTCAAATAGTTTACGTGATATCCTTAATTCATACTGCATACAAAAAAAAAAACTAAAGTGTATGTGATGTAAAAGAGCAAAACATTTAATGCATATATTAACAAGGTTCAAATCAACAAGAACAACACTAAATTGAAATTCACAAAATAAACAACAAATGCAGCAGCAAATGTTCAAGTTGGGAGCCGTCATTATCAATACAAATTTGTAATCTCTGTCTTAAATTGTTTTGCACCTTCAACAATGTTGCTTCGAGTACAGAATTGAAAGCCTCTGAAATCCTTGCGCGCATGTCCTCCATTGGTTGTTGGTGGAGTCGCATAACTTTACCTTTAATGTCACCCCACAAAAAGAAATCTATTTTGGAAAGATCAGGAGATCTTGCTGGCCAAGGGGTTGGTCCAATTCGACCTATCCATCGTTCTTCAAAATTATGGTTTAAAAATTCTGTAACAGCTCCTGTTGAATGTGGAGGCGCTCCATCGTGTTGATACCACATTTCACCCCGGAGTTGTAGAGGAATTTCTTCCAACAACTCTGGTAGATCGTTATTCAAGAAATTTAGATAACGCTCACCAGTGAGAGTCCCATCAAAAAAATACGGTCCGATTATATACGGACCCAAAATTCCAGCCCACACATTTATAGACCACCTATGTTGACGATCCACTGGCCACGAAAAATGTGGATTTATATCAGCATAATAATGCAAATTGTGCATGTTAATTCGTCCATAGTTTGAAAATTTTGCTTCATCTGTAAATAGCACTTTTGCAAGAAATCCTGGTTCCTGGTTGTCCTTCTGTAGAGCCCAAATACAAAAATTCAATATTTGCTGCTTATCGCTTGCAGACAGCTCTTGAACTTTTCTAACATGGTATGGATGATATTTGTTTTCTTTTAAACATCTTTGGACAGAAGTTTTACTGATATTTAAATTCGAAGCTAATTGTCGCTGGCTGATATGTGGATTTTCAATAACTGAGGCTATGATGTTTACAGACGTACCTTCATTTAGAACAGTTTTGTTTCTTAAGAGAGCCCGATACTGTACACTGCCGTATGCATCAAAACGAGGTTTCACCAATCTAAATGCTTTCAACTGAGGTTGTTGTCGATTAGGGTATTTCTGCCTATAGATTCTCTTTGCTAAGGCAAAATTTTCATAACTTTCAGCAATCACGTACAGCATCGACATAAGTTCTTCAGTAAAAAACATGCTGATATCAATAAAAAAGCGGCTAACTAATAAAGCTGTCAATCATTTAGTTAATTTTTCAAATGTCAAGGGGCGTTGTCAAAGCCCCCCTTAGATTTTGAGATAAGTTTCATAAATATTGTAAAATGATAAATTTTGTAATTAATGCTTTATATCTTTGAAACCGTTGAAAATAATATCATCAAACGTGGTAATTATAAAATTGTCATGAAAATGCGCATCTAATAACATTCTAATATATAGGGCGTTCTATTTGAAATTTTCAAGAAAATTTAAGTTTTGCGAAATATAACACTCTGTATAGGCAGGTTACATTAAGAATTACCATATTGCCTTTTGTTATAGCTAGGAGTGTATAAAATTAACTCCAGTAAATATGCAGCCAAAACATTGTGCGGAATCGAAGTATTTACGCACCAAAGTAGACCAATATTTTTAATAAACAAATGAATAACTCTGAAAAAGTTGCGCCTAGACCCATCATGTGGTATATCAATTTTCTTGCCGCGATAGCTACTTTTTTTAAATGATATAAAATACAGGGTGTTCTATTAAAAAAAAAGGTAAGTTTGGTCTGCCACGGAGAAAATGAACACCCTGTGTAAATTAAAATATTTTTGAATTACGCAGCTAATTAATGGGAACAACTTTCAGTTGAAACTTTTTGGATAAAACTGAGTTTAATATGGAAAACTGGGCTTTTTCCGCGAAGTGGATCACCCTGTATATGGCGGTGCGCATATACTGGTTTCTATTATTAAAAGTATACTATATACCAAAATTAGGATCTCTAGGTTAAAATAAAAAGCTACAAGAACTAAGTGAAGTTTGGAACCTGTGATGAGCACTGATCTGATGACCTGACGATCGTTTCTCTGATGACGTTTTAAAAAATGCGATGTGGTGATTTGGGTGCTCCAAGTGTACTCATAAGTGAAAAGAAAAAAATCGGAACGCAGCCAGTGTTTTATGATAGCGAATTTTTATTAAATGCTTTAAATTTGACAGAGTAACCATTATAGTTAGCTACATTCTCAACATATTCCAGTTCTCTGTTGTATCTTTCCTTATTTAAGGGAGCCTCCTCAATCTATGAACCAGAAAATTTAAACTATCCGTTTTTGTAGAAAACTATGCCGTTATTCAATCGAAATGTAACTCATAGTAGTGGTTTCCTTTCTGTGGATTGGGCAAACCAAAAGATGTATTGAAACCAGAAAGTGTGTTATGGGAACGAATTAGATATCAATATCACTAAGTCAAGATTGGAACCAGGAATCACACATACAATTTTTACCATTTATCCTACACAAGTTTTTTTATTTTGTCTAAACGTAAATTTCAAGTGCTACCTTATTCTATATACCTATGCACGGTAATGCACTTGGTGCGTCAATGTTTTCTATGAAGGAGAACATAGAAGTAACCGTGAAACAATGAACTATATCATCATCATCATCATCATCATCATCATCATTAATCATCCCTCTGCGTTCGCTGCTGGACATAGGCCTGCCCTAGTTGAGTCCATTATTATCTGTCTTGAGCGCTACGAATACAGTTTTTTGTTATTTTTGTAATGTCGTCTGTCCAGCGAGTTACTGGTGGTCTCCCTCTGTTTCTTTTATCGGATCTAAGTCTCCATTCAAGTAATCGTTTTGTCCACCTGCATACGAGCCACATGTCCCGTCCACTTCCATTTGCGTTTGCCACATATACGACCACATCAGTCACGCCTGTTCTTCGGCGTAATTCTTCATTTCTAATGTGGTCACGTAACGAAACGCCAAGCATCAACCTCTCCGTTTTGCGCTGTGTTACTTTTAGTTTCTTACCAGAAGCGTTGGTAAGGGTTAGTGTTTCAGCGCCGTAGGTCATAACCGGTAGAACACATTGGTTGAAAACTTTTCTTTTCAAGCAAATTAGCAGGTCGCCTCTGAAAACATCTCCAAGTTTGCCGTAAGCCGCCTGGGACAGTATAACTCTTCCTTTTATCTGGCATGTTAGGTTGGCTTTGGATATGCTTATCTCGTGGCCCAAATATGTTTATTTATCTACCCATTCCACCTTAGAGTTTTCAATATTTAGGTTGTTACTAGGGAGGTGTGTCATAAATTTTGTTTTACGATGTTCATTTTTAGACCTACCGTTGCACAGGTCTCCTGAAGTTCCTGTAGGATCACTCTAATATCTTCCAAGTTGTCAGCCAGTAAGACAATGTCGTCTGCAAACCGTAAGTTTGACAGACTTTGGCCGTCTACTCAGACCTGTTTGGCCCCAATCTAGCTTCTTAAACACATACTCCAGGACGGTGATAAACTGTTTTGGAGACATCGTATCTCCCTGGCGTACTCCTCTTCCAAGTTTTACTTATAGGATTCGTGTTATCATGTAGTTTTACCACAATAGTGAATGAACTATATATATATATATATATATATATATATATATATATATATATATATATATATATATATATATATATATATATATATATATATATATATATATATATATATATATATATATATATATATATATATATATATATATATATATATATATATATATATATATATATATATATATATGCATTTCAAACATGCACACATACACATGCAAGATGTTACAATTTAGTTCTTAAACAGCACAAATTTCTTTTCCTATGACCTGACCCTGGATCAAAACATAATGTGTGTTAGAATGGGCACGCCTCGGCGGTTATTATCAATATTCTGTAGCAACACATATCTAGAAAGCAAATGTTTTTTACAACAACGACAGATGCTACGTTTTTAGACAATTTGACCATCTGACCTTAACTAAGATATTACTTTTAAATTAAAAGTACAAATTTCAATACCGGTCCTAAAATAATTTTATAGCTTGAGCTAAAAGCTCTAAATTAATGTTGATTAAAGTAAACTTCATTTGTATTCGGCACTTGGCGAAGCACAGCCCGTTCATAATTACACCTTTCATTTTGTAGAGTAATCCCAACTAAATTAGAAATGAGGTTATAACTCCTTCTGTGCAAAGTACAAAATCCTGTATCTCAGTTATTTTCCGTAGTAAATTAGTGTAATTTCTTTAACTACCCAAATAAAACAAACTCTGAATCTCTCGCTTTTAATCTTCTTTAGCTTTGGCTTATTATATAGAGATAATTGCAAACAGAAGTAATTGGCGCTTTTATCTGAACAGAAATTATGCTGTGGTAATTAAAATTTTGTTAAAAGGAAGCAAACTCGTCAACCTTAATGCACATTTTAAAATAACCTATTCTAGGAGTGAGCAAAAATGACTATTATGATAAATGACAATTAACCAATGGTTTTTATAACAATTAGGCTCCAAGAGGCAATGCCAGTTGTTTTCTACATATGGGGGAGACCGGGGGAATGGTGGCCCCATTGTGATGAAGCGTTATGTTCTATATAATTATGAGAACACCCGTAACTGCTAATTGAATAATTAATTTAATATCAAATAAGAAAAATTATTAAAGCAATTTATATTTAACTAAACGTGCATTTCGTATTTATTATTTTATTGCGCTTAAAACCGATAAATTTGCAATGCGACGATACCGCACGAGGTAGAGAAAGTAGTAGGAGTAGTTCTACCGGCAACACTGCAACAGCAAACCTTCACCAGTCCAGTCCGCTCGAGTCCGTACGGATTCCACAACGATACCGCTTTCCGTCAGATCGCACCAGGTTTGGCTTATTTCAATGTAGAAAAATACTTTTACAGGTGAGAAATTATCCGTTTTAGTTAATTAATATTTTGTAGCGAATTTTCATACTTTTAGTTTTCCGTCGCTGAGTCGAATTTTAGCAAGCACGATATTTCAGTATTGTGCTACCTATCGCTGTATTGCCCTTCATATTACAGTATCTTTTATTATTTTTGTGGGATGCCTAGGATTCACAACTCATTTAAATAATCAAGATATTCCCATTTTGGGTTGATCCTGATAGGGACGCTGGGGATTCACAGCCTATCTAGGTCACTCTAAGGAACACGTCCATTCCAAGTCAGCTTGAACCTTGTCTAGATTCCAGCTTTTCGCCCCATGCATTAGGAGCGCTTGTGTTATTTTGGTGAGGACGCTGAGGATTCACAGCTCACTAAAGAAATTAAAATGTTTGTGTCCTCGTTTCACACTAGCGGGGATGCTGAGGACTGACAGTCCGCATAGGTCTTCCAAGAACTTGTATTCCGTCTCTTCCTTCTTAAACTTTCTGTGCCGTGTGTCGGTTGTTTTGACTGAGAGATTGTTAATAACGCTTTTGCATTGGCTTTTGCTGTTTTTCCTTCCTTAAGTAAACCGTCGCTCATGCCGTACTTTGCTGACTCCGTACGCTTTATAAAACGCTAGCTGTAACCTCTATCTATATATATACATATATATATATATATATATATATATATATATATATATATATATATATATATATATATATATAGAGAGAGAGAGAGAGAGAGAGAGAGAGAGAGGGAGTTCTAGCTCATGTTATTAATCAAATAACCCACATCACTTTTATGTAATTTGTAAATATACTTTTGTATATATTTTGTAAATAGTTTATTGTATAAAATATAGGGTTGGGTAAATAGTGGCATTAGGTAATTCGTCTGTTACCCAAACCTTTAACTGCAAGTCTGCTACATATTTTAATAAGACAGAAGTGGTCAGATCACGCCGAGTCAGTGATTAAAGACCGCTCACTCGTGGGCTACAAACTTAGCCGACATCACCTAAAGGCTACCGAACCCTTCTCCGCAGAGTTACCCAGGTACTTTGACCATTACATTGGTCAGATCTAAGTGAAGACGTCGCAGACATCTTCAGCAGGGAGTAAACCCTCTAAAATCTGGCGCCCGTTATCCTCCGATTAAAACCGCCAATCCGTTGCATCGAAAAACGGTCTGCAAGCAGGTCACAGCATTTTTGCCCATTTTGCTGTTGTTTTTTGTCAAATGCACATACGGAAAATAATTCCTAAATCACATTATTGCTGGTAGTGCTTAATTTTAATACAAATAAAAAGACAATATTTCTTTTCAACGACTTAAAAAAACAAATGGTGCTACCCCAGACTGTTGGAGCAATAGTGTCAGCACGGCCAGTGTTACCCCCAAAAAATATATTATAATTTTTGCTTACCTAATAACAATAGATGGCTTTAAGTCTATGTGTTTTTGTTTCTTTAACGTCGGCCTATTTCTGCAACTATGGCCAATCACCGACGCCAGGGAGCAGTTTCTTCACCTCACTATCCTGGAAATTTTGCCAAACCCATGTTTTTCTGTGAGGAGGGTAGGGATCTTTAACGTGCCCAACATCGCAGGGACACGGGACCAACGGATTTACGCCCCCTCCGAAGAGCGAAACGTGCAGACATTCAACTTGCTCAAATACAATGCCAGAACCTCGGTTGATGTTCATTGTACAGTATGTACTGAAAAAGTGAAAGG
Source organism: Tillus elongatus (assembly GCA_964006375.1). NCBI lineage: Eukaryota > Metazoa > Arthropoda > Insecta > Coleoptera > Cleridae > Tillus > Tillus elongatus. The sequence goes on from OZ023262.1 coordinate 269,566,406, forward strand.
CGTACCCTGGGATCGAACCCAGTACCCTTCGGTTCAGAGGCACACGTTCTTAACCCTGAACCACCGAGGCTCTCTGGCTTTAAGTCTAATAATTAGAAACGAACTTTTTCTCAGTATCCGCACACACCCTATGCGCTCAATTGCCACACACACAATACTTTAACCATATTGCACTATTCTTGCCAAACTTCCCCCATATTGAGCAAGTGTCGGTCTCATTCGCACTTTCATCTTTGTCTATATCGTCATTGGCTTAGTCTCTCGGTCTAAGTTTTTTATATGGTCTAGTTTTCCTCTGTGAAGTTTGGATCTCTTACAAGGTTCCTCTTGTTTCCTGTATGAAGATTTACCTTCTGTAGGTTTGCTCCATGGAAATCTGTTGTGGTATATCATTAGCTGCCTTCGTTCCTAAATGTCTCAATGAGCCGTGAATGTTTTTTTGCTACTGACTTTCTTGTGGTTTTTAATTTTGATTGACAATGTAGGGACATTATACCCTGTACTGATCTGTAATTGCTTTTTCCTCCGATTTTTTTTTTTGGTACCTCGGTGGCAATTGGGGATTGGGATGTTCTTGTCGGTATAGAGTTTGTGGACTATCTAGAGTTCTCTGTCCTCGTTGTTTCAAAGTTTATTTTGGTTATACGCATTGATTACGTATAGGAATGTAATTAACGATCTCTTTTTTCCGTGAGTATGAATAAAGTTGCTTTCATCACTTTCGGTTCTCTCGGGGATCCAGACGGGTTCCAAGTCTTCATCTGCTAAAACGTCGAAATTTTCAGGACGAATAAAGGCATTATTAAAAGTTTCTGCAACTTCACAAGGGAGAATTTTTGCATACACGTGGTTTTTGAAATATTTGCTGTACTCAGTCTTATATGCGGTCTTTAATGGGCCCCAAAAATTGACATCCAACGATTGCATTCAACGGGATATATATGAAGCTATTGTCTGTAGTATGATACCATTGCCCCAGCAAACTTCGTACGCTTCCAGTGTCAAATGGGTTGAGTGATTGTCCATTACCAGTAGAACCGGTTCCTTCATACTTGCTTGGACAAATTGATGAAACTGTTTGAATATTGCATAAAAAGGTCCTCCATAATCCAGCTTCTTTCAGTGCAATAATAATAAGCTATGGGAGGTACATCTCTCTTAAATTGGGGATTCATTCGCTTTTTGGCAAGATAAATATCGTGGGTACAAAAGTTCCCGACGCAGTAAATGCACAAATAACTGTTGGGTTTCTGCCTCTTTCCTAACTCGTAGCGAATTTAATTTGCTTTGGACCTTTTTTTCAGAGTATTTTGGTTGGTCTCTGCACCGATGGAACACGTGTATCGTCAGTAATGAAATTTAATTGTATATTTCGTCAAAACCTGTTCTAAATTGACATATAACAGAAAATTTATTTCAAATAAACCCTTTCTCTGATGCTCCGGCAGTAGTTTTAGTTAGAGTTTATTATTATTATTATTATTATTACCTTTATTGCTTAAAATTATACATGTTTATTCAATAAGTCTAAGACTTGTGGTGAATCTTAACATAATTTTATACATAGTTGCATCCAAAACTGCTTGACAACACTCCAAATTCAACAACCTTAAAATTTTGACATTCCAAAAAATTTCTTTCATGTTCCATTTCGTTCTTCTAATGTTTCACCTGATACCTCCATTTACAATTAATACTAATCACTCCATAATACTTTTCCAACTGCAAACCTTTCTCAACTACCCATATTTTTGCCGAAATTGTAAATTTTGTACGAGACCAAAAATGACATTTTAATTTGACATACTTGAAATTTATGGTTTAATGATCTATACTTTTTAGCGCATTTTCGTAGAAAAAAGTCGTTATTGAGGAGACCGCCACTTTTGAATTTTGAAAAGATTTTTTTCAAATGAGCGCGAATTATTCCCCCTAAAACCCATATGCGGGGTAACTTTCAGTTTTTATATCTTTACATATAAACAGGGTGGCGAATTTCCACGGTAAAACTCAATATATTCGTTATTACACAAGATACAAGAAAAATTGTATTTGTTAATTATAGAATGTCTTGAGCTGCATCTTATGAAATTATTTTTCAATTACAGCGTGGCCCATAAGTCGATGGTGATAATTTTTTTTTATCGAACACCCTTTATATTCTTGCATTTTTCATCGAAATTGCATGTTTGTAAGAAAAAAAATCTGGCCGCAGCACGTGCCTTGTGGTAGCGAATTTTCATGAAATGCTTCAAATTTCTATAACTCAATTTGCTATGAACCTAGGGTTCGTTGGCTAGAAGACCATTTTTTTAGGAACATTTAAAGTTTATTTTTGGAAAATTTTTGTGCATTTACAAACAGTACAGTTATTTTGATGAGATGTGGTATATTATTGTTTCTGCTGCATAGATATTACTGGTAACAAATTTTATTGCCTGCTTTCAATGAAAAAAGACATATTTGCTATTAAAAATTGTTTGATGAAAATTCACTTCCACAACGCACTTGCTACGTCCAGACTTTATTCGTTTTGTCGATTTCTTTTAGAATTAAAGTTATTTTTTCCTAATTTCTTATGAAACCGGATCAAAATTTGAAAGTAGCGTATCGAGAAAGAGACGTCCTTTCCGTAAATACAAAAAAAAATCATATCATCAATCAAAATTTTGTTGTTTACGTTTAAGAATAACGAATATATATATATATATATATATATATATATATATATATATATATATATATATATATATATATATACAGAGTGGTTTTTTTTTTTCGATGTTTAGTACAGGGATCTCATAAACTACTGCAGTTAGAGAGACGGTTAAGTGGGAAAAGTAGTGCAGTTTTATGAGTGTAATTTAGAACTGATTTTGTTTCCATGAAAATGTCACGGATTACTAGACACTTTGAAAAAACTGATCTTTAAATGCATTAGTTTTGAGTTTATTGAAAATGTGTAAAGGAAAAAGCCTTAGATAAATATGATCTAAATGAAGCCAAAATATTCAAATTTTAAAAAGATTTGTAACTTTTGAGTTATGACATAAACGTGTGTTTTTTAAATAGAAACCATAGTTGGCTGTGGCATTATTCAAGACGCCTTTTTCCTCTATACATTTATATGAAACAAGATATTATTATTTTAAGAAATAAACATTTTACAGTGGTTTTTTTATTTTTCAAAACAATAACATTGGTTACCACGGAAACGGTTGTTTATTTCAAATAGCGAAAACCTTAATTTAAGTTTTCGCACGTAGTTTACATAATATTTCTAATTAGAGATTTAACATAATAATTAACAAAATAAAAATTACAAATTAAAATAGAAACTATAGCAAAAGTTCATAGAAAATATTCAAAAAGTTTTCCATTATTATTGAGACAGCAAATACTCCTACGCAAAACTGAATTTGCCGCTTTTTTAATAGAACGACTATCGGTATTGGCAAAATAGTCTAGGGCGGCTTCTCTAATATCGTTCACTGTATCATAAGACCCTCGGTACACCTTATTTTATACAGTTCCCCATAAAAATAAATCTGAAACGGACAGATCAGGAGACCGAGGTTGCTATGTAACTGATGTATTTTCTCCAATCCAGGAGTTGAAAAAAGTTTGTTCTAAGAAATTCCTGGTTATTTGGCGGCGCTTCATCATGCTGAAGCCACTGTAGTGATGGACGAGCTGCCAAATGTACATTATCTTGAAAGTGCTTCTGGAGAAACTGAAACGGTTAATGTATTTTTAAAAATGTATGGACCAGGAATTTTTGAACCAATGACACCACACCAGACATTAAACCCAAATTTTATTTGTGGTCCCCGTTGTTCAACATAATGCGGATTTTCTTGCATCCAGAGGTACCTATTATGTCTGTTGAACATACCGCAGTTTGTGAATCGAGTCTAGTCCGTCCAAAGTATTTTTGATGGAAACTGTAGGTCGTCTTCACATATATTTTGAAACTAGGTGCAAAATTAGGTGGATCATCATTGTGCAATGTTTGCGATATTTGTGTATTTTTAGTACTGGCTTCTGCTGTGATCTTTCTAGCTGAAATTGAAGAATTTTGAGTCACACTGGCCAATACGTTTATTTGGGCCACTTCACTAATGGTATTTATCCTCTTGGCCTATTGAAGGCACCACATGCCCCTAAATTATCACAAAGCCTTTTAAATGTAGGAAAACTGGCTGGCGACGATCAAAATGTTGTTCAAGATATTGCTGTTTAGCACGCACTGCATTTTCATTACTTAAAATGTAAAACTCAAACATATCCCGTTTCTCTTGATTCGAAAAATCCAAAATAAAATAACTACAAACGTCTTTACCAAAACAGACATCTTACAACGAAAACGTCACAGTAATAATTGCAAATATCAAAAACAATTATTTCCATAGTTGTCTGTTAGATTTGACATACTGCCTCTTAAAAAACCCGGCCTAGATTATTTTGCTATTAGTGGTAAAAGTTTTAATAAATAAGCGACGGACTCGATTTTGCAAAAGACAATTAGTTGTATGAGTATCAACTCAACGCTTTTCAGAGATTTTGTTTAAATTTTTATCAAAATTTTTATAAATTTGATTTAAAAATTTTGTTTTGTTAATTATTACGGTAAATCTCGAATGTTATGTAAACTATGTGTAAAAACTTGGATTAAGGTTTTCGCTATTTGAAATAAACAACCGTTTCCGTGGCAACCAATGTTATTTTTTTGACAAAAAAAAAAAAAAAGAAAACCACTGTAAAATTGTTATTTCTTAGAATAATCGTATAGTGTTTCATTTCAATGTAAAGAGGAAACAATGACCTCTTTAACGAGGCCACAGCCAACTATGGTTTTCATTTAGAAAAAAAAGTTTAGATCATAACTCAAAAGTTACAGATCTTTCTAAAATTTGCATATTTTTATTTATTTAGAACATATTTATCTACAACTTTTTCTTATACACCTTTTCAGTAAACCTAATACTAACGCAGCTAAATGCATTTAAAAGATCTGCAAATATCAGTTTCTTCAAAATATCTAGTAATTTTGATGGAAACAAAAACAGTTATAAATTACACTCATAAAACTGCACTACTTTCCCCATTTAACCGTCTCTCTAACTGCAGTAGTTTACGATATCCCTGTACCAAACATCGAAAAAGCTCACCCTATATATATATATATATATATATATATATATATATATATATATATATATATATATATATATATATATATATATATATATATATATATATATATATATATATATATATATATATATATATATATATATATATATATATATATATGCGCTGTGTTTCTGTTAAATACCAACATATGCATCTAAACAAACTGGCGATTGATTATGGTTTTTCGCACAACAAACTAGCGAACGTTCAAATCAACAACAGGTAACAATGACGCTCCTGTGATGTTTATCGGAAAGGTCAGCCATATCCGTTTTGGCACACGTTGAAATTATCGGTCCATTTTTGCATGACGGCTTTCACTAAATATTTGCTACATTATCTCTGTAGAGTATTCGGGCGAGGCATGAAAACACTGCAAATCTGCATAATTTATTAGAGATGGTAATGATCGTGTACAGTCTGCCAACATGTTTGACAAATATTTCATATTTTACCAGATCATATAATATGCATCAAGCGAGTAAATATGTAGCTTTTAGTAAATTTTCATTAGGATGAAAAGTTTATATATATATATATATATATATATATATATATATATATATATATATATATATATATATATATGTATGTATGTATCCAACCGATAACTCAAAAAATACTTCACCAATCGAAACCAAATATGGCAATTCCCTTTATTTCTTTAATAGCTTGGAGGAGTTTGTTAGACAGTTTTAACAATCGGATACTTTAAAAAAAATGCAAAAACTCTTTGAAAACGCAATATCTTTTAAATTATCGGAAGTATAAAACCAATACTTTACGCGCATGTAGATATCGTAACAGTGGTTCTTTCTAGCAAACCTGAACTTAACCGGCTTAGTAAACTTTGAGTTATAGCCAAATAAAAATAAATAATTTACGATATAACCTGAAATTACCTCTGAATGGATGCCTATATTCTTAGACAAGGTCTGACAGATATATCAGGGTTACGCTGATATTGCAAACAAATGCTCAAAATCAAACTTCGAACGAACAGGCTACAAATATATGTCACAATAAACAATCAGCGGGGTTGCTATTTCCAAGATAAACAACTCAAGATCAGAAAAATATATAGCAATAAATAAAAATTGTAATGAAAATGATCCAATTTGTTTAAAGACAATCTAGAACTACGTTTTATTATGTATAAATATTAAGCTTTCCATTCTTCAGGGTATTTAAAAGCAGTCTCGCTTTCCTAGTTACATGTGACAACACCAACTACCTATTTATCATTTTTTATTTTGCCAACTGACAGCACAGTGGACTCGAATTCGAGGTTATCTTTTGATTCTTTGTTTTCAGACGTCATAAACAGAGAAGGAAAGAAGATAATCTCTAAATCGACTCCGCTGGCGCTAATAGCTTAGAATCTTAGAATAAGGTACTTATTGTTGACTTTTAGTTTTTATTTACTCTTCATCTCGTATATGGAAAATTTGAGGTAAATGAAACTACATAATATCGTGCAGTAGTTTAAGGTATACCTATAAACAGATGTTCAGCGTAAACTATTAAAATTTTAATATCAAAGTTTTGTACTGTTTATATTTATTTATTTCATTTTCAAAAAGTATGGATACACCAATAGTAAATAAGTGTTGAAAAGAGTTTAGGTGCAGTAAGTACGCTATGGTATCGAATTTTCTTAAAAATATTCCAAATGGTGATAATTGAATTTCCTATTAAACTAGAATCTTCAGTTTTGATAAATACTAAAACCTATATAAAAAGCAGCGTGGGTACTAAATTGAAAAAATAACACAATGAGCTTCACAGGCAACGACAAATTTGTTTGAGAAAACCATTTTTGTTATTTTGTTTGCAGAAACTGGTTCGATTGAGTTGGCTAAAACGGATCAGCCAAGCGACTAATAAGAAAAAATACCTGCCACGTTTATAATTTGGCAGGTACATTCGTTTTGTAAATAAAAATTAAAGTTTCGGTAAATTTGCAGATTAGCACACGGGGCTTTTTAGAAAAAAAATTCAAAAGCTTGCTTAGATATTTCTTGCAAACAGCCCTCAAGAAAATTACGGGACCAGGAGTGAATAGGGGTGTTGGGCGGGGAAGAAGAAAAAGGAAATGTGTGCAAAAAAATCTTAGTTGAATCTTTATAAGCTGCCTTAATTCCATTTTGCAGCTATGTCTCCTTAAAATTCTGTTTATCCCGCCCAGAACGCCTATATTCACCGCAGGTCCCGTAACATTCATCCGGGATTTTCCCAAGACATTTTTCTTGTTTACATTGTTCTTGTTTATACATTGAAGGTAATTGTAGGCATACAGAAGGGGAAGGGAAACCCCTGAGACTAAACAGCGACCCAAGATTTTCAATCTATGTTTAAATTGTTTCACTTCTGAACGTCACACCGTCTGGGATTACCATAATTAAAACGTTGAATCTTCCGGTTCTTCCGGTTCTTCCGTTAGGCACCAGAGTCACAGAACACCTTAGGAGCAGAAACCAGTTCAACAATGATACATCAGTATTTGGTTGCCATTTGAGGGAGAGTAGCCACAGCTTCAACAAAAATACAGATGCTGTAATCTTGCACCCTTTAAGCTTTGGCGTAGAACAATTCGTCTTAGAAGTAATTGAGATTTTCAAACATTCTAAGTGTCAAACCAGTGAAGTTTTGAACTTGTCCAACATGGATTTAACGAACTTTCCTTTATTCTATAGCCAATTGGTGTAATTAGTGCTGCTGAACTCTATGGTTTTTCTACATGACCATGAACATTGTTTTGAAGATGGCTGCTCTATGGCTCCCCTACCATTCCTTGCTCTTTTGTCGTTGACATTTCGCTTCTGACACTTCTTTCGCACCTGCGCCGGTGCACCCTTTCCGTTTTTAAGTTCACATATCTTCACCTTCATCATGTTTGTTAAAATCGCCGATCTTTTGCATTGGTTTTTGTCGTTGAAGTCAATTTTTCTGGCATTATGCAGATGTATTGTTACACGCCCTCTGGCACAATGGATGAAGTTGTGACCTGTGAAAACCTTCATGTATAGTTTCGAGTTCAATTTTTTGTGAATTGTTCAAGTGAGTATGGTTCATTTTTTCACTTGTTTCTTTGCCCTGGTGGTTCTCATTGGGTTTCTTGCTTAACTTTGCCTGCCTGCTGTGTTGTTTAACCTGTCAGTTTCACTCATTGGCTTTGCTTTTGCCTCAACAATAGACTTGCTTATTTTAGTGTTCAAATTATCAGTTATTATACTTTGACAGTTTTTGTGTTTTTCAGCGCTTTTTAGTTGCTTGATGCTTTTAACTTTGTTAACGTAGTTTGCATGTTCAACTCAGTATTTTAACTGTGGTTACTGTGTCTATGGTTTTTTAGATTTTTAGATTTTGACTTGACTGTTGGTCGGTGTTCTTCTGTGTGACTTGTGACCTTTGAGTTTTCTGTGAGGATCACCTTGTCATCATTGTGCTCGGTGATGCACAATTGCCTACCGGAAAAACTAATGTTTTTCTGACAGACCTGTCTTGTTTATGTTTGTAGATTTATCCCCTGAAGATGACCTCTTGGAGTGTCGAAACGCGTCGGGAGTAAGAGAAATCTGAAGTAAATTTTGGTGTCTGGAGGAGAAGCCGCTACATTCAACGTTTTAATTTAAATTGTTTCCCCATTTCATTTGTTTAAAATATTTCTCCAAAAATGAAATTTAGATTTTCCTGTTTGTTAGTCTTACATAGAGAGCCACAATATTTTATCATTTTTAAAATGTGTGCATACAGCAACAGTAAATAAGTGTTGAAAAATGCTTGGGTGCAGCAAATACATTATGGTAGAGAATTTTTGTAAAAATAAAGTCCGATAACTCAATTTCCTGTTAAGCTAGAATCTTCAATCTTGAACCATAGTAACAGCTATGTAAACGCAGTGTGGATACTAAATTAAAGAAAAATAACATAATAGGTTTCGCGAATAACTGCATATTGGTTTAAAAAACCTTTTTTGTTGTTTTGTTTGCAAAAACTAGTTCGATTTGGTTGACGAAAGCAAAACCGTCCAAGCAATTAAAAGGAAAATACCTGCAATACTTATGATTTGGCGGGTACATTCCCTTTGTAAATAATACATTTTTTTTCTAGACAAATTTTGTGACTTTAATGAAATCGGTAACACAGTTTTTTAAAGAGACTTGCAGCACTTATATATATCTCTACCAAATTTAAATTTTCTAGCTCCATAGAAAATAGAGACTTCTTCAAATAATCTCTAACTGGGACCTCTAAAACTGGTCTCCCAGGTCCATTTAAATTTAAAGAATTACTTTTAATAATACACCTTACGAATACTGTACAATTCTTAAGAAAATTCACTACTATAATACACTTGCTGCGTCCCGAACATTTTAGTGAATTTTCGTAGAAAAAATTAACTAATGGGGAGATCCCGACTTTTGAATTTTGAAAAATTTTTTGCAAATGAGCGCGAACTAGGACCCCTAGAACCCATATCCGGGGTCAGTTTTGATTTTTATATGCTTATATATATATATATATATATATATATATATATATATATATATATATATATATATATATATATATATATATATATATATATATATATATATATATATATATATATATATATATATATATATATATATATAGATATATATATATATATATATATATATATATATATATATATATATATATATATATATATATATATATATATATATATATATATATATATATATGTAGTATCACACCGATAACTCAAAAAATAATGGGCCGATTTTGATAAAATTTGGCACGTACGTTTCTTTTCTAAATAGCTTGGACAAGTTCGTTAGTTAGAAAAATCGGACAAGGTTTTCCGGGAAAATTTTGAATTTTCATTCGAAAAAAATTCTTATCTCAAAAAGTAATAAGCCGATTGTAATAAAATTTGGCACGTACCTTCCTTTTGTAAATGGCTTTGACATGTTTTTAAGTCAGGAAAATCGGACGAGGTTTTCCGGGAAAATTTTGAGTTTTCATTCGAAAAAATTTTTATTTCAAAGAATAATGGGCCGATTTTGATAAAATTTGGCACGTACCTTCCTTTTGTAAATGGCTTTGATAAGTTTGTTAATCAGAAAAATCAGACGAGGTTTTCCGGAAAAATTTTGAGTTTTCATTTGAAAAAAAATTTATCTTAAAAAATAAAAGTTCCATGATAACCAAATTTGGTAGGTAGGTTTACGATATAAAAAGTAAATTATACACCAAAATTTATATTTCTATGTTACAAGAAAAAAAAAGTTTTAATAAAATATTTTTTATTTTTCTCCAGTCATCCGGTTTACCCTTGTTTATTCTATTTACACCTTCATTCATGTTTCCATATTCTTCCTCAATACTACTGCTTGCTATTTCCTCATCATTATCTGACTGAGATGAGGTTTTCTTATGAAAATTCACTACTATAATGCACTTGCTGCGTCCCGAACATTTTTTATTATTTATAGATGTTCGTCAATGTTAGCAACAGATATGTGATATATAGTTAAATTAACATTATAATTTTGTATCAAAACTAGAGGGTCTTGCTAAGAATAAAAACTGACTTTTTAGCGAATTTTGCGTAAAAGAAAATTCTAGACTTTTAATTTTAAAATAATTTATTAAAATAACATAATCAAATAAAATTTTAAATAAAACCTTAAAAGCGTATCTAAATCCAGCCCTAATTGAGTAATGTCGAATAAATTACAAACGTCGAATCAATTATACGAGCGTTAAGGCGTCGTCTACGTTGTAACCGCTACCGACTGAAAACCGAATGCAAGTGCAGTAATGTCATTTAAACTAATCACTTCTGGTTTGTTGTAGGTTGCAGAATGCCAAAACGAGGGCAGAGAATGTGTCATGGTGACGAGTGGAGCCGTCGCTTTTGGTAAACAGAAGCTGACGCAGGAGTTGCTCATGTCACTGTCTATGAGGGAAACGCTCTCTCCAACAGACCACACGAGAGAGGTAAGTGAATATGTACCGACAACTTACAGAACCGGGCTTCTTAAGCGAATACGAATACTATCTCACAAATGTTACTTCTAAAAATATGGGACAAACCTATTATTGTAAAAAAAATAGAGTTATAATCATACTGGCTTACCAGAAATGTATATTATGTTGCTAATTAATGATCAGCTTTATAGGAACACGTTAAAAATATCTGATACAACCAAGAGGTTGCATTCACCCATTAATAAAATAGATTGTGCCGTTAATGATTGTTAATTCATGAAATATACTTTTCAAATTTCAATTACAGTTATTTACAGAGAAAATACCGTTTATATTTTTAAAGACCCGAAGAGCGTCATCAGAGGATCAAAAATTGTAACTAACTTTGTTAGTGAAACGATTGTCGGGTCTTTAAAAAGAATTGTTGTGGTGACTTGGGTTCTCCCAGTATCCTTAACGGTGCTCATCTAAGGCTACAATCTTCACTTAATAACTTATCGTTGATTTACAGCACCGAAACTTACACAGTGTTTCTTTATCACTGAAGCAGCAATTGTTCTCAAAAAATGCGCACCTGAACCTGCTCCTGTCCTGACTCGTCTGTTTCAGACATCTTACAATAGAGGCATATTCCCTAGTAACTGGAAAACTGCTCGAGTACAACCCGTCCCCAAGAAATGATCGAAAGCGCTTCCTAGCAACTACAGGCCTATTTCTCTCCTTTCAGTCATCTCTAAAGTGATGGAAAAGTATATAAACACCAAATTACTAAAATTTCTTGAAAAACACAGTCTAATCCACGACAGGCAGTATGGATTCCGTCAGCGCAGATCAACTGCCGACCTCCTTTCCTTTGTCACCCATTCTTGGAACAAGTCTATGGAACTACACGGTGAATCCCAGATTGTCGCTCTAGACAAATCCAAAGCATTCGACCAGGTCTGGCACGCAGCGCTGTTCAATAAACTACCTGCATATGACCTACCACCAAAACTCTGTACGTGGACAGCAAATTTCCTCTCCAACCGGAGCATTTCTGTCGTCGTGGATGGCCATTCCTCTAAACTGTATCCAATTAATGCAGGAGTTCCACAAGGTACAGCTTTAGCCCCTACTTTGTTTCTTCTCCACATCAGTGACCTCCTCTCTAGCACATCCAACCCAGTTCACAGTTACGCGGACGACAGCACCCTCCACTCCAATATACAATATTCTAAGCCTGTCTCTCTAGCCCAACTAGTTATTCAAAGTAATGAGTCATTTTCACTTGTTGGCATCTCTGTGGATCGAAATCTAAATTGGCACCAACATGTCACATCAATTGCATAAGCGGCTGCTAAGAAATTAGGTTTCCTCTTCCGGGCTCGCAAATATTTTTCACCAGCTAATCTCTATACTTCACAAATAAGACCAAACCTCGAATACTGCTCCCACATCTGGGGTGCTGTTGCCGCTTCTACACTCGCTATCCTGGACTCCATTCAGAAGAGAGCTATACGTCTCATCGGTGACCCCACCCTTACCCAAATGCTGTCATTCCTTGCCCACCGACGTGCCGTTGGTGACCTCTCTCTCTTTTATAGATATCTGCACGGGCACTGCACAGAGGAGCTTTCTTTCATAGTTCCTCCACCTGCTGCCCCCAACAGATCTACCAGGGGAACAGAGCGAATGCACCCTTTTACTGTCCAGGTCACCAGACATAGAACATCTTGTTATGCCCGCTCCTTTGTCCCGAGGACTTCCAAGTTGTGGAACTCCCTGCCGGCACATATTTTTCCTTCTCCCCCGAACCTCCAAACCTTCAAGTCCAGAAATAACAAGTTGCCTCTTTCCTCCCTGTCGACACCCACGGTACGATAGTATTTAGGCTGTAAGCCCTCGTGGTGTGTTGTTGAAAAAAAAAAAGAAACCTTAATGTGGGGTACAGGAGTCGTTAAAACACGGTTGGTGTAAATTGTTTCGAGCGTGTGTTTGCATATAAAAGGTCGGAAGCGGAGGTACCAACGAAGCACTTCCTGATGAGCAACATTGGTGTCGATGGAATATCGATGGAAGGGACAGAGATCACCAACCTCTCCTGTGATCTAGAGAAATAAAATTGAAATTACTACATACGTTAGAACATAATAAGAATATCAAAAGTCATTCATGTCTATTATAAAAGGGTTACTCGAGCTAATCATCACAATCTAAAGGCAATGCCGCCTATTGTCGCAACAATGATTCGATCTCCAACAGCTCTCTTCACTTTGTAATTTCCACATTTTATCAATTGTGCCAAGTTTTCTGGAAATGTTTCCCTTGTTCTACCACATCATAATTATGCTGTGGTTCTGCCTTGCGTCGGCATAAATTAAAAAATAATCCGATGATTACTTCGTTGAAAATTTATACTTTAGGAATATCTACCAAATTTTTTAGAGTACCCTGTGCTATATGCACACCAAATATATACAAACGATATCTGCGATGTCTAGTTAACGAATCTATATAACAAAAACCAGAGATGACACTGTCTGAGTAACTAATTAAGTTTTATAGGTGAGCATTAGACAGGCTGCTCCCTAAATATTTCTTTATATTTACCACATAACAGATACACAAAAAATGGTAATGTATCCTACTGACTAAAAGGTAAAGCTAAGATGCTTACTGGCAATTAGGCCATTGCTGATCCTTTTTGCTTATCTAAAGTAACCTACCCTCCACCTTGACCTCGATCTCAACGAAGACAGTTATTGGAAAAATCATTCGCCGCCGGTGAGTTTCGAACCGTCTTCCCCCGAGTCCGTATTGGAAAGTCTGAATCGACTTTCCCGCACGGCCACGGAGGCGCCTCCTACTGACTAAGGCACGGCACTTAATAACTAAATAACTCCTAATTAAGAACATTAACCTCATGTGTAACTGATTTTTGTAGATAAGTTAATTCATTAATAAAGAACAGATTAAAAGAAAAGGTCTGTATTAATTTACAATTATAAGTTACATCTACTTACAGTTTTGTGGCCACGAAATTATTATTTACGTTTAGACATCATTTACAAAAGTAAACACTCAAAAGAAATGACAGGAATTTTGAACTGTAAAAAATCTTAACAGAAAATTTATTTTATTATTGAAACACATATAACTTTAATACTAACACAAAAACACAATTATACAGTTTGATATATTTGAAATCAAAGTACTCAAAAGCTATTCCAAGTTGGGAACGCTACTAACAAATATTTTACTGAAACCTGTTAAATTAGCTTCGATAGATGAATGGTTTCCCAGAAATTTCATTTCAGTGAATTTTCTTTGAAAAAATTTACTAATGAGGAGATCCCGACTTTTGAATTTTGAAAAAATTTTTTCAAATGAGCGCTAATTAGGCCCCCTAGAACACATATCCAGGGTCAGTTTCGATTTTTATATGTCAATTGAGTAATATACAAAAAACAAGAGTTTGGAAAAATCATGGTGTCTTTACAATTACTTTTTTCATTTTTTATTTTTATTTTTTATTTATCATTTTTTATCAATGTTTGTAATATTCATTTCAATGTTTATCACCAATAAGTTTTACGTAGGTTAGTTATTTGCACGTTTATTGCTGTAATGTTTACTGTATGTTTTGTTTTTTATATTCTTATGGTTGCAGTAAACATATATTATTATTATTATTATTATTATTATTATTATTATTACGCCAACGAATCGGTACTTTGCCCCTTTTTATAAAATTAATAATATCTCCTAGGGGATACCCTGAACGAAAAAATACCAGGAGGCAGATTTTGTGGCTTATGTAATAAGCTTCATAACTAATGTATCAAAATTGGAAAAAGACAGTGGCGCACATATTTTTCCCCAAATGAATATTTACAGTTGCCCCGTACGCACGCCACTGACGCAGTTGTAAGCAGATTCTCACTTGAAAATATGCACTTTCATAATACACTTTCAAGTTCCAAGTTTCATTAAAATCAATCCAGTGATTTTGAAATTATTTATAAAAAGTTAAAAAAAAATTAAAATTCAACTCCCTGTATATTGGAAACTATGCGTTTCCGGGCCCATGTGCACATGAACTTTTTGTCTTTTTTAGTAAGGAATTGCCCCACGAGCGATGGTGCATGTTTTTTGAAACACGTATATATATATATATATATATATATATATATATATATATATATATATATTATATATATATATATATATATATATATATATATATATATATATATATATATATATAAATATATATATATATATATATATATATATATATATATATATATATATATATATATATATATATATATATATATATATATATGTATGTATCACACCGATAACTCAAACAATAATGGGCCGATTTTAACAACATTTGGTAAATAGGTAAATACCTTCCTTTTGTAAGTGGCTTGGATAAGTTCGTTATCCAGGAAAATCGGCCAAGGTTTTCCCGGAAAATTTTGTGTTTTCTTTAGAAAAAATTTGTATCTCCGGAAATAACAAAGTAAGGGCAACCAAATTCGGTACGTCGTTTTATATCGCTATAGGTAAAATGTCTACCAACTTAGCGCGGTAGGTCAAAAGACAAAAAAGTTATGGGCATTTAAAGAAAAATAAATTGGGGTTTTCCTCAAAACGTCAAAGTGATAATTTAAAACCTCAAAATTCGCAACATTTAGGCAAAGAACTTGAATCTAATACGGGCTATGGAAAGATAATGTCTCAAGAAGAATGTTTTACAAACCCTGAAGTCTTAGTTTCAATCGTCATTGTCCTTCATTTTACTAAAATGTTTCCAGAAAATCATTTCAAATAGACCCTTTCTCTGATGCTTGGTAGTAGCCTTATCTATAGAGTTTATCGTTTAATGGTATATAACTTTTGTCGAATTTTCGTAAAAAATCAATAAAGCTCATTATATCCGTCATTATACAAGATAAAAAAAATTGTATAGATTAATTATAGGGTGCCTTTCCATCGAAATATAATGCATTTTTGTAAGTAAAGAAATTCTGGACGCAGCAAGTGGGTTATGGTAGCGAATTTTAATTAAAGGCTTCATATTTGAAAAGCTCAATTTGCTATTAACCTATAAGGTTGACCAAGAAACGATTTTTTTCGGTTATACTTTAAGTTCACTTTCGGAAATTTTTGTACGTTTTCAAATAATAAAGTTATTTTGATTAAACATGGCACATTATTTTTACTATATATGTTATACTGGTAATCAAATTTGATGCTTGCTTTCTGAAGAAAACACACATATTTGCTATTAAAAATATTTTTATGAAAATTCACTACCATAAAGCACTTGCTGCGTCCAGAATTTTTTTTTAAAGAGATGCCATTTTTGAAGTAAAAGCCTTGCATGGGTTAGGAGTTTGAACCAAAATTCTGAACCAAGCATTTCTGGTTTTAATTTTTAATCATTTTTTAGCGTCCTATTAATAAAATATTTAGTGCCTTGCTCGGTAGTAATTAGCTTTGATTTGCCCGCCCCAAGTTAGCAGCGGATCTAAGACACCGCAGTCGTTGATGCACTTTCACATAAAGCTTTTTACGTTACTAATTCTCCGGTTACTGATGCTCGAGTGATGTGCGCTTCTCTCTGCCAATTTCCTTCGCTCTTCTTCCGCTGGTTCGATACACACATAATATACCTTTTGACACTTTCCCGTGAGTAGTCGAACGCATGGGGATATTTCCACGTAAAATAAGTTTTATCACCTCAGTCACACAGAAGTGGAAATTTTTTGTGTTGTTGATAATCGTTTAAGGCGTAAATCCCTACAGATCTTCAGTAACTAGTTGTCGGTATTTCTATTTTTAGAAGTTATCTTTTTGATGAATAGAAACCCTTTGTGTTTCTTTGCTATGTTCTATTGAGGCTTGTTTATTTGCAGTACTGATATACGTAATATTTTATGCTTGTGGTAGCGATTTTATATTAGCATAATGTAACTATTTAACCCAAATATATTTTACCAATTTTTGTAGAGAGTTTTATCAATTTTTTAAAGTGAAATATGTGATCAAGTTACTTTTACGTACTTAAAAACACGAGCGTTACAACCTTTTCCCTTCTTTCTATGTGTGTCCAATGAGTGAAGATTGGAACCTGTGATGAGCACAACATGAGTACAATTCAGAGAACCTAATGCCTTACAATACAGTTTTTAGACTGAACTTTGTAAGCGAAACGATCTTCAGGTCACAAAACTGAATTGTTATGAATTGGGTTCTCCAAAATTTTATTTATGTATGTGTCTTTTAAATGATCTTGTTAGACAGTTATAATTACTCAGAGTACGTCCAAAATATTTTGCCGTCCTCCTTTAAACTCTTTTTATCAAGCAACGTTGATCTTTCACCGTTTCTAATACACTTTTATTGATTTTTTGTCGGTGAAACCTGCTCTTTTTCTTTCTCCCCATGGCCAGATTTCAAAAGATCTAATCGTCCTATGTCCTGCTTAGTCAAAGTATAGGTTTCCGCCTCATAGACACCACACTCCATACATGCTACTTGATGAGCTTCTTTCTCGGGTCCAAATTTGATTGATTGTTAGCAAAAATGGTACTTTGTCTATTGAATTCCTGCGATCCCCGTGATCCGCCTTCTTAGATTTTTGCTACATTTACCATCATTTGTAGTATTATAACACTCCTAACTTACGTGGACACTTCCATTTTTTGAATGGTAAGTCGTATTTTTTAACTATCTTCGTTACTTTTGCTTCCCTCGTATTGATTTTAAGTTTGATTCCAGTACACTCGACATTCTATGTAATTCCTCTTCCGTTTCGCCGACCAGCAAGGCAGTGTTATCACGGATGTTGGTGACATAACTTTAACACCTGTCTCCTTGGAGAGCATTGAAGCTGATAACGCTGGTGCTACTAATCTGACAATTAACTAAAGAGTTAGTACAGTAAGTGCGATGCCAAGATTGTTGTTATAAGTTGGCCGTATTGCGGGGAATGTTTATTATGAAACTATGAAGCGTTTTATATGTGAAAAGTGGCCAAACACTGACTTGAACTACATTATATTTTCAACTTAAGACACAAGGCAGCAATAGTGCTTTAAAAATTGCAGTGCACCCTAAAAAGGAACATAAGCTATTAAATAATTGGCCCGAGAACCTTGTGGCACGTGACTTTAAGTTTTTTCGTAAACAACCAATAAATTATTTTCTGCCTTTGAAACAAAGAACAACACTGGATCTCTTTGCATGGCTTCCAGAATGGATAAACCACTTATGATAGTAAATAAAAATTCTCAAAGTGTCCGAAAAAAGATAGAGCTTCTCGATCTCAGTTTGTATTCGTTGAAGTGTCCCGAAGTGGTTCGTATGACAGAAACCTGGTTGACCATGGAAGAAGTTAGCGTTCTTAGAGTTAACAATTAGAGTGTTGCTGGCTATTGATGTAATTTGGTTGGGGGCGGTGTTATTATTTTAGTTAGAAGTGATCTAGAATTTGTCGAGTTGAACGTGAGGAATATTTGTAAATATTTTCAAGTTATATTAAATGATTTAATGTTTCGTAAAACGAAAGATCTGTGTTATATATATATATATATATATATATATATATATATATATATATATATATATATATATATATATATATATATATATATATATATATATATATATATATATATATAGTACCGATAAGTCAAAACATCGGACTTGCTTTTGCGGGAAGATTTTAGGTTTCCTTCGGAAACATTTTGGCATCTCCGAAACTAACAGAGTTATGATAACCAAATTTGGCGCATACGTTTCTACTTACATTTAAAGAAAAAAATTGGGTGCCACTGGTGATCAGAGGAAAGCGCAGGTATAAAATATTTCGTGGAGCTAACGAAACCAATTGAATACTACACACAATGGTTAAGTTTTGTTGGCGCAAAAAGGTCAAGAAGTAGCAGAAAAAAATATTTTTAAAATTTTATAATTTTTCTTCTTAAAACGCCAAAGTCGCATTTTGAAACGTCATAATTTGCAATTTTGAGACAACGAATCTAAAGCAAATGTGGATTATGTAGAAGAAACGCCCTAATAAGTGTGTTTTACATAGCCCCAAGTTTCAGCTCCAAACATCATTGCCGTTCATTTCACTAAAATGTTTAAGGAAAATCGAACTCAAATAGACCCTCTTTCTGATGGTTTGGCGGTAGTTTTAGCTATGCAGTTTAAGGGTTTAATAGTCCATATTTGAGCATATTTTAATAGAAAAAATTCCTTATTGAGAGGACCGCGACTTTTTTAGGAATTGAAAAAAGATTTCTTCAAATGAGCGTTTAAGTTTTTTTCTGTTTACACATATACAGGGTGACGCATTTTTACGGCAAAGCACAATATAGCCTTTATTATACCAGATATGAGAAAAAAGTATACACTCGTACGTTAATTATAGGGCGCCTCGAGCTGCATTTTACAAACTTATTTTGACAATCAAAGGTTGCTCATAAGACGCTGGTAATACACACGTTCTTTTAAAATCGTTCATTGTTTTTGAGTTATTTCAGTTGTTTTGCAACTTTTCACGTTCTTGGCACACATCACAAACACAAATCACAAATTGTAATACGGCGTTCTTACCAATAGATAGCTAGGTAATATTATGTGAAACAGTTTAATAACAGAACTCGGCAATAACAAATAGAAACTTAAACTCAACAAAACAACAGAATTATAAACGAAACTCAACAAATAATAAAATAGAAACTTAACAATACACTAAATAGAAAATTGTTTAATATGGCCACCGTTTTCTTCAATGCACTTTAAACACCTTCTTGAAACATGCCTGCAAACTCTGATGAGGGTGTTTTGGTTGATATGACTTCGAGCACACCAATGGACTGGCCCATTGTTACAAATGACACGATTATTAAAATTTTGGTACAAAAATTCTGTGACGATCCTAGCATTGTGAGCTGGACAACCGTCTTGTTGGTACCAAATCTCGTCTAAATTATCATGAACTCTTCTAATTGTTAGTAAGATAGCATTTCTCAATATATTAAGATACCTTTCCCCAGTTAAACTATTTTCAAATAAGAACGCGCCAACAATGAATTTACCTGATTTTTTTTAAAATTAACTGTCTAATATACAAATAAAAATAGCAGCGTCTTACCTAATAAACCGCACCAAACATTAATAATAAATTTGTCTTTCAATCTTCTTTCTTCCTTTAGATGGGGATTTTCATTTGCCCAATAATGCCTATTATGGAGATTATACACACCACAATTTGTAAATCTAGATTAATCAGTCTATATTAATTCCAAATGAAAATTTTCATCTTGCCGGCATTTTCCTTGATACCATCTGCAGAATTGCAGTTGCTTAGGGTAATCGTCAACATTTAAGCCTTGTACAATTGTAGGTTTGTATGGATGGTAATGACTTTGCTTTAATACACGGTGTACCGTACTTTTTGGAACTTCAATTTTGTCACCAGAAAACCGAACACATTGCGGAGGGTTTTTGTTTGAAACCTGTAAGACGGCATTATTTCTTTTTTTCATTTCTAGGCATTGGTAGTTTCTTTGCGTGGAAGGTACCGTCGTTTATTAAATTGGTCACTATCCTGCGAAACATTTTGGTGTTTGGTTGTCGTCTTTCTGGGTAGTTGTTTTGATATGATTTTGCAGCTGCCTCATTTTTTTGGTTAGAACAAATATGACATTCCAAAATATTCTTCATTACTAAACATATTGTTGAATAATATTTAAAATAAACAGGAAACAAACTTTAACTAAAAAATGTTAGGCAACGTGTTAAATACACCTCAAAGTGTTCACGTAATTCAACTGAGAAACAACAGAAGAAAGGTAGCTATGTATATAACACCATCGCGATAATTAAGAAATACAGTATTCTTAATTGTCGTGATAGTGTTATATCAATAGCAACCTTTCTTCTGTTGTTTTTCAGTTGACTTACGTTTAAAGATCAAACACGTTTCAAAGGCGTCTTCGTAAATAATTAATCCGCTTTTTATTGATTTATGTTAGTAAATTTAGTTATTTACTAGGTTTACCTATTTAATTAAATTATAACATATTTTTAAGGATAATGTTGTAATGTAAAATATCATTTGTAATAATGGGCCGATTCATTGGTGTGCTCAAGGTTCCTATTTTTTTACCGTGAATCATTATGGAAAATTATGTTAAAAGTAGAAGTCTATTGTTAGACTGGCCTACTGCTTTTTGAACACTTTTTTTATCATTTGTTTTCTGGTATTGGATTTCATAGCCTACTATCCTCAAAACGGTTTTTCTCAAAGTTGTCAGTGCTATTACAAGATTTCTCAAGCATGTTGTACATAATTGAAAAGCCCTTTAGACAAGCTATCACATGAGCAAAAGAGACAATATGGCTGCCATAATAAAAACAAACGTTGATACCTGTAGCTCAAAAACAAATGACAATCCAAAGTTGAGAGTAGCACATAAATATTACTCTGTAAAAAGTGTCCTGATAATGTGCAAGTCTTAAACATGTCAGATCAACGCCTACTTAGATATTGAAAAAAAAAAAGAAATCGACAATTTTTTTTCAAAACAACTCGAAAACGAAAAGAGGCAGTGAAAAATACAAGTCATATTTTGAACGATCATGAAATTCTACAAAACATTGCTAATTTAACCGTCTCCCTATCTCTAATAATAACGGAGACAGCAATGCATTCACATCCAGTTTGGGACACACTGTATAGGTTATACTGCCAACCAAATGTCCTTCTTTTAAAACAAGACATAGTTGCCATTAAAAACATTTTTACGAAGATTCGCTAGTATAACGCACTTGCTGCGGCCAGACTTTATTTATGTTTTGTTTCTAGATACTCAAAACACTTTCCTGATGTTTCGCTTGTTGTTTTATTATACATATGTATATATTTAAGCAATATAAAACGTTTTTTGTATAAAGATTAGCTAAAATATTAATCGCAAGAGCGAAACCGGTATGTGTTTTTTTTTGACGGTCAGAATGCATTTAGCTTTACATATTTATACCTATATATTTATGTAGTATTTTTGTAATGAATTGATATAAGCGCTGTTTTTTTTTTTTGAGACATAAAAATCAATAGTATGTAACATTTGCAATTTGATATTTAATAGCAATTGTTTTTCGACCCATATTGTGTGGATTCTTTGCATGGAGTATGAAAAACCATTAAAGAGATCATGAGTTTTAGCCTAAATGCATTTTTTGTTGTAGAAAATTGGCTTTCTTATCATAACAAACACAACCTCGGTGGTGAAGTCGTAAGAACGTGTGCTTCTGAACCGAAGGGTACTGAGTTCGATCGCTGCGTACGCCATTCACTTTTTCAGTACAAACTGTAACATTAACATCAACCTAGGTTCTGGCATTGTATTTGAGCAAGTTGAATGTCTGCACGTTCCGCCCTTCGGAGGGGCCGTAAAGCCGTAGGTCCCGTGTCCATGCGATGTTGGGCACGTTAAAGATCCCTATCCTCCTTACAGAAAAGCAGGGGTTCGGCAAAATTCCCAGGATAGTAAGGTGAAACTGCTCCCTGGCGTCGGTGATTGGCCTTAGTCGCGGAAATAGGCCGACGTTAAAGAAACAAAAACACACACACATCATAACAAATAAACTACCTTGTCGGCAATGAACAATAATTTATAGCTTGCACAAAAACTAAGTAAACAGCTAGTCTTTGATCCAGTGTCATTTATTAGATTCACAGGCTCTTATATACTGACTTATATCACATTTTGCTCAAGTTGTTGAGCTCCTTAGCACATATATCGAATAATGGAATGTAAGGGGGTAACAGACTCAATGCATCCACGTTATCTTCACAAAAGTTTTTAAAACTGATGAGTATTGACGTTTTCATCTTACGGTTTTCAATTATGTGAAGCTGAGTAATAATAATAGTCGATCATCAATCATCTAACGATAAGATGTTCTTTTTACTCTCTATAGGAATGGGTGATGCATTCATGCCATGGTTTATTATCTAGGAACAATGCTCGTCAGCAAATACTCTATACTTTAAGTATACTGTTTTTTGAGTGCGTGTTGTTGGACCGACAGCTCCTACATATATGCAACCCCTGCATACACGAATTCATTTAGGCGGATGTACAATAATATATTGGTCGAATGTATTTCTTCACTGAAGTCTTGAAAGTTTATGCAATAGGCAATTTGCTTAACCCATTTGTGTTATAGAATACCTATGATTAAGTTAAAAGAACCCTTGTTTTGGATTTAGAAGACCATTTTAAAGCAAACCTAAATCGCCAAACTAACAGATTTTTTCTGATATTTGAAAAAATAATAATAAAAGGCACCTAATAAGAGTTATCCATTTGCAATAACAAAAAAAGTGTTGACGCAGCAAGTGCGTTTTTGTAGAGAATTTGTTGTGGTAGCGAGTTGTAAAAAAATTGGTAATCAAATAGTGAATAAAAGTATTAAAAAACGTTTTTCATTCATTTCAAATCTTAAATCCTCCCCATTCAGCTAGAATCTTCAAAAATCTTGATACTTATATAGTGAAGCCTTCAGGAAAGCACACATTTATTCCGATACTTGAGAAAAATGAATAAAAGGCACTTGATAAGATTTGTCCATTCGCAATAACAAAAAACTGTGGGCACAGCAAATGCGTAATGGTAACAAATTTGCGTAAAAAATTCCTGTTGTTAAACAGTAAATATTTATTTAAAAACTTGTATGCAGCAAGTTACTTGTGGTAGCGAGTTTTTTTTAATGGTTAAGGGTAAATAAAATTATAAAAAAGGCTACATGCAGCAACTGCTTTGTTGCAGAGCTATAAAAATATTTCAAATCTTAATAAGCAAGTTTCCCATTCAGTTAGAATTTGAATAATCTTGATGCATATATAGTCACGCCTTTACAAAAGCACACATTTTTTCTGATACATTTAAAAATAATAATAAAAGGCGCCTTGATAAGGTTTGTCCATAGCAACAAAAAAGTGTGGCCGCAGCAAGTGCGTTATGGCAGCGAATTTTCCTAAAACATACTTAAACTAAGATAGTAAATATATTTTCAAATTATAATTAAAATTTTTTAAAGTTTTTGAGACCATTTCAGTCACAACCTTATTTGTCTGTCAGTTCATTATTAATAAG